>CAUYUJ010013892.1:192093-232093 GCA_963575745.1 Prorocentrum cordatum | reverse complement strand
TGAAGAGGGGGAGGAGGAGGAGGAGGAGGAGGAGGAGGAGGAGGAGGAGGAGGAGGAGGAGGAGGAGGAGGAGGAGGAGAGGAGGAGGAGGAGGGGGGATGATGGCGGGCTGCGATCGAGGGTCCATCAGAATTGGGAGGAGAGGGAGGAGAAGGAAAAGGATAAGGAGGAGGAGGAGGAGGAGGAGGAGGAGGAGGAGGGGCCTCGATCGAGGATCCCTTCATTCGTCAGGAATCAGGAATCAGGCGGCGGAGGAGGAGGAGAAGGAGGACGAGAGGCTGCGATCGAGGATACATTCAGCCGACAGGACTTTGGAATCAGGATGAGGAAGAGGAGGAGGAGGAAGAGGAGGAGGAGGAGGAGGATGAGGATGAGGAGGAGGAGGAGAAGGAGGAGGAGAAGAAGGAGAAGGAGAGGCTTCTATTGAGGATCCCTTCAGCTGTCAGGAATCAGGAATCAGGGTGAGGAGGGGGTGAGGCTGCGATCGAGGATATCTTCAGCCGTCCGGAATCAGGAATCAGGCGGCGGAAGACGAGTCGGCCATTCGCGGAGGGGTGTAGGGGGAGAGGGGAAGTTATCTTAGAAGCACCCATGCTTCTTAGAAGGCGCGGGCCTTGTCTAAAGATGTGAGGCCCGCGCCTTCTAAGGAGACGATGCAAGGCCCGATCCTTCTAAGAAGAAGCTTCCGCCTGAGAAGCCTTCCCCCCTCCCCGGTGCGCGCCGCCAATCCTCCTCAGGGGCAACGCGGAGGAGAAGGAGGATGAGGACGAGGGGGATTGCGCCCCCGAGGAGGAGGAGAAGGATCAAGACCAGCGTAAACCTAAGGCGCATCAACGATATTTCGATAAATCCTCCCTCCAAGTTCCTTCTTTAGGTCCCTGCATGGACTGAGTTTCATTGCGGGAGGTTCCCCATCGGAAGACAAAGGTTTGAGAATCCCCGATCGTGCCGAAAGACTTCCCCCTTGGCCTCCGATGCTGCGAATCAGCGTGACCATTGCGTCCTGTCAGTCCTACATCGTGCCAAAACACGATTCCTTGGACTTCAGCGCCGCGAATCAACGTGGTTATTGACTCCCGACGTATCCTAGATCAAAATCATGCATCCATTCCTGGGACTACAACCATACGAATCTTTGAAACAGTTGTACAGTTCTCAATCGAACGTGAGCGGCGCTGAGGCGATATCCACCTTTCAAGAACAAACCGCCCTCCATCCTTGAAACCGCTGCAAACTTCTACGACGACTGTGCGCGGCGCTGGGGCGACATCATTTTTTAAAGACCTAACCGCCCTCCATCCATGAAGCCGCTGCAAACTTTCAAGATGAACGTGCGCGGCGCTAAGGCGAGAGGCACATTCTGAAGACGGGCCGCCCTCCACCCTCGAAGTTGTTGCAAACCTTTTTAGAATAATATGTGCGGCGCGCAGGCGAGAGTCGCATTCTGAAACCAGGCCGCCTCCCATCCCTGAAGCTGTTGCAGAATCTAGACGCTTCGCGCATCCCCTCCGGCCACCCACGCCTGCACCGCCCCCCGGCAGCCCGCGGCAGCTCTTGTAGCCTCTGCCCCTGGCGCAGCCCAGCTTCCCCCGGCGGTAGGTTGCGCTGTCGCTACGCGCGCTAGGCAATTAGTTATGCCCGTAGCCCGAGCCGACCTGTGACGCCGCCGGCGCCTTCGCCTGCGGTTGCGACAAAAAGCATCCCCACCAGCCCATCCAGGAACAGTGTCCAGGCGAGTTGCGGTGATCAGGGAAGTGCGGGAGCGAAGAGGTGGACGGCCGAATCGTGCGAAGGAGGGAGGAGGAGAAGAAGGAGGCTGAATGGATTGATGAAGGAGTCGGGAGAAGACATGAATATGATGATGATTCGGAGGAGGAGGAGGAGGAGGAGGAGGAGGAGGAGGAGGAGGGGGAGGAAGAGGAGGAAGAGGAGGAGGAAGAGAAGGAGTAGGAAGAAGGAGGAGCAGGAGGAAAAGGGCGAGCCGAGCAAAAGGGCCAGAGGGAGGTCTCTTGGATGCCTCTCGGAGCCTCTTGGGATATCGCTTGGGCGCTTCCTGGTGGCCTCTTGGGACGTTTTGGGGGTCTCTGGGCAGTCCTGGGGGGCTCTTGGGCGTCTTAGGTGCATCGGGGGGCCTCTTGGGGGCCTCTTGGGGGCCTCTTGGAGGCATCTTGGGCGTCTCTTGGGGCCGTCTGGGCGCCTCTTGGGGGCCTCTCGGAGGCCTCTTGGGCGCCTCTGGGGGCCGTCTGTGCGCCTCTTGGGGCTCTCTTTGGGTGCTCTTGGAAGCTTTAGGGGCGCTCTCGGGGCCATCTTGGAGGAGATCGATGAAAGAAGGGGGGAGCTTCAATTAGCCTTCCCCCCCATCGGAAGCCCCACAATGAGGCCCAAACCCTAGTAAAACAAATGAGTTTGGCTTCCTCGCCGAGGCCGTTTTGGACGCGCCAACGCGTCGCGGCCCCCCCCGTCCAGGTCCAGGGGAGGGGGTTAGGGGGAGGGGTAAACCCTTCCCCGAAAGGGAAGAAAGGGGGTTCGAAGAGGGGCCGCCCTGCACCACCTAATTACGCCTAGAGGGCTGGTGGGATTTATAGCTTCATTGTCGGTCTGATGAGGAAGTCCAAGGCGAAACGCCCAGCCCGTCCTGCCGATGCGTCTGGTGGTGTGGCAGGGAGGAGTTATTGTGAAGGCCTTAAGGCCGGCACAGCCGACCCTGAAGGCCGGGACCCCCGCTGGCTACCACCTCCGGGACCCTGGGGGGGGGTCGGTATTCTGATCCCAGACCTCTCCCCCGTGGCCCCCCTCTGTTGCCCCTCCCCCGCACCCCCCCGGCAGGAAGGGATAGAGGGAAGGGGCTTCCCTTGGATTTAACTCTGACGTTCCTTGTCCGTGTTCCCTCCATCTCCTGGGGATTGACGGCGGCGACGACAGCGTCTTCGGCACGCCAAAGGGTTGGCGGATTCGTATTGGAGAGGGTTGGCGGACTTGTCCCTGGGCGGGGGTCATCCAGCCGCGGCGGCGGGGAGCCCCCCCAGAGGCCCGCGGCAAGGGCCCAGAATGCTCGAGCACGGAACCTCGAGCCTCGATCGACGAGGAGGTGGAGGAGGTGGGCGCCAACGCTCGAACAGAAGCAAGCACTGTTTGACCTATGACTTTCGGAAATCTTCGCGGATGTATCGGATCGGTGCTTGGCCCCCCTTTTCCTGGCCCTCCCTGGGGCGGGGAGCGCGCCAGGGGCGCCTCCTCCGGCGCAAGGGGGGGGGGAGCCAGTTCCGATCCAAGAAGTCCGCGTGGATCTCCGACAGTTCACTCCACACACCCGACCTGTGCGGGCTGCTATAGCTGGAGAAGACGGCTCCCAAACCGCCCCGCACACCCTGCATGCCGCGGCCACCTGGCTGAAAGTGTGCCCGAGCAGGCTCAAAGTGTGCCGGCGCTCCCTGGGTATCCCTCCGCGTGCCTTCGACGAACGACGACCGCATGCCGCGGCCGATGGGCGCGGGCCGCTCGAAGCAGAACACGTTACTTTAGCACTGGGGTGTCTTATTGGGCTATCTTTGGTTGCATTGGTGCAATATCCGTGGGCATGTTGGATGCCTCGACGGCTCAGTTAACTGACTTGGGACCTCTCGGAGCCTTCTGGGGTTGCCGAGGAGATTGTGGCCTCCTTCTGGTGTGTATATAGACATGGGATGATCTCGCTTACTGCCGTCATAAAGGTTCAGCAAGGAAAAAAATACAGACACAATTAATCGTCGATTCCCCAGAAAATATTGGAAAATATGGGAAGTGGGGGGGAAGACAAAAACCCAGAAAGTATGGGAAAAGATAGGGAATCTTGTTATTTGTGTGTATTTATTTGTGTGTCCCAAGGCCCCTTCAAAGGTTTTTGTGGGGTGTGTCCTGGGTGCCCAGTCCGCGCCAGGGGGCATTGCTGTGGTAAGAACGCGTGCGGCTCCAGGGCCTCGCGCGTCGGGGCATCCTCAAGATGCCGGGGTGGTCTGGCCGGTTTCGCTAGGGTTTTCCTCAAAAGTCGGTGCTCCGAGACGACCTGATCTGAGATGGTCCGACCCGCTGCGCCTGAGATGCCTTCGCAGGTTTGCACTCCCAGACGCTGCGCCAGAGGTCCGGCCCACTTCTCCCGAGATGTCCTCGCATCTCTGGGCTCGGAGATGCCGTGCCCTGCGGGTCTCCGACCACTTCGCCTGAGGCATCCTCGCATTTCTGGGCTTGGAGATGCTGCGCACGAGGCGATTCGATACCGCGCGTGAGGCGCTCCGGCAAGCTTCGCTTGAGACGACATTCCGCTGGGCACAGAGATGCCGCGTGAGAGGAGGTCCAGCCAGGTTCGCATGAGGCTGTACGAAGCGGAAGGAGGAGGAGGAGGAGGAGGAGGAGGAGGAGGAGGAGGAGGAGGAGGAGAGTGCTCTTATTACAGTGCAGTCGGACAAGCAGCTGTGCTTTTGTTGCCCTCGGGGCGCTCCTCGTCGCCGGGGCTGGGCGTGGATCGGAGGGTGGCGGGGGCTCCGGGTGCCGAGGTCGCCCTGTGGGCCGAGGCTACCATTTTTCAGAGGTGGGGCCGCTTTGTGAGGCATGTGCGTCACGATGCTGTTGGCAGTTTGAGGGACCTGCGAATCATGTACGGAAGGTTCGTGTCGTGTCGACCGGCGGCGACCCCGCCAGCGGCGTTCAACCTTGAACGCCGCGGGCGACCCAGAATCGTTCGATGTGGAACGATTTCGACGTTTCGGAAACGGCCGATCGTTCAAGGTTGAACGATCCCCGCGGTGTCAGAAACCAACGCTGGGGTCGACACGACGCGAACCTGCCGTACGGAATTTGAATAAAGTTGTATGCTGTCAGACTTCTCTGTTGACGCCTCCATGTGTGAGGGTAGCTCAGGCGAGAGCCAAGCTCTTGAAAGTACGTCGAAGTCGGGAGCTAGCTGAAAAGATCCTTTGGAATGAGGATCTCTGCAGCGAAGCGCCTCGCCACACCGAGTTGGACATCCAACGCCCGAGCTCAACATATCAATGTTTTGGGGGTGTCTCATGCAACACATTCATTTTTGAGAACCAGCGTAGTGGCGCATCTCCTCTTACATTCCCATTGCGCGAGGATGTCTCAGGCGAAAGCCCCACCACACACACACACCATGTTGGATTTCCGATGTCCAATCTCCAACACATGTTTATTATGAATATGATTCAGGCGAAAGCTTCATTTCTGAGAACCAGCGTCGTAAGACAAGTCCTCCGACATCCCCATGTTGTGGGGATCTCTAAAGCGAAACGACACCTCCCACATCATGTTGGGTATCCGAAGCTTGATTTCGACTTTTTCTGTTTCCTGAGGATGTCCCAGGCGTATGCTTCAAGTTTGAGAACCAGCGTCGAATTACAACTTCTCCAACATCCCCATGTTGTGAGGATGTCTCACGCGAAACGCTCCTCCAGACCGTGTTGGATATCCGATGCCCGACCTCCAACATTGAATTCTTCTGATGGCGACTCAGGTGAAACCTCGTGTTTGCGAACCAACGTCGAACAACCACTCCTCCAATCTCCCCATGGTGTGAGGATGTCTCAGGCGAAACGCCCCCCCAGACCGTGTTGGATATCCGACGTCCGATCTCCAACGTTGAGTTCTTCTGATGGCGTCTCAGGTGAAACCTCGTGTTTGAGAACCAACGTCGAACAACAACTCCTCCAATCTCCCCATGTTGTGAGGATGTCTCAGGCGAAACGCTCCCCCACACTGTGTTGGATATCCGACGTCCGTTCTCCAGTATGTCTTGGGATGTCTCAGGCGAAAGCTTCACTTCTGAGAACCAACGTCGTAAGCAACATCCCCAGTTTGGAAGGATGTCTCACGCGACACGCTTCTCCTCCTCATCCTGCTCGGCACCCCATTCAGTCTATGGCCAAAGGACCGACAAGACAAAGAGAACCTTGGGCCCACGCCCTCATTGGGAACGTGTTCAAATGAGCATCAAACTATCGAGGAGCTAATGACACGGATGCATATACATATATATACATATATATATATATATATACACACCTGGGATTTGGGAGTTGCAGGGACCAGATTAGGCCCCCCTGGGAGGGTGAGCGGAGGAGGCAGCGAGGAGCAAGAGCACACGCCCTGCCACACCCGGAAACGCCCTCGACGCACCATGAAAATCCTTCCCTCCCCAGGCGCCGCATGGGCGCGCTCGGCCTCGCCTACCTGCCCGGCGCCCGCGTGCTCCTCGGCCGCTTCGAGGACGCGCAGCGCTCCGCGGACCGCGTCCTCGCGGCGGCCGCGCGCCAGGACGGCCCTCGGCGGCCTTCGGCGGTGGCGGCGCCGTCGTCGTCGTCCTTCTCGTCGTCGTCGGAGTCGTCGTCGTCGGAGTCGTCGTCGTCGTCGTCGTCGTCGTTGTGGTCGTTGCCGCCGCCGTCGTCTGTGGCGGTGTTGGCCTCCTCGTCGTCGTCGCCGCCTTCGCTATCGTCGTCGCCGTCGTCGTCTGGGTTTTGGAGACGTTCTTTCCTCAAATGTTGGCGGCGCCTGGGGTGCTGCTTCATGTCTTGGGGCCGTAATTCGCCGTTTCCAGTTCCGGACTTACACTGGAACCGTTCCAGGGTGAAAACCCATATGAGGCTTTTCCAAGAATTCCCAGAAGGGCCTCAGCGGGTTTCTTTTACAGGTCCTGACTGGGCTCCTTACAGAGGGCCTTATTGAGCTCCTCAAGGAAGGCCTTATTCGGCTCCTTACAGAAGGCTCCGTTGAGCTCCTTACAGAACGGGGGGGAGGAGTAGGAGGAGGAGGAGGACGAGGAGGAGGAGGAGGAGGAGGAGGAGGACGAGCACACGACCGCGCAACAAACTCGAACCACAGCGGGCCCTCAGCAATCGACCGCCCAACAAACTGGACCCACAGCGGACCCTTCACAAACCGACCACGCAACAAACTCCAACCACAGCGGACCCCAATCAACCGACCGCGGAACAAACTCGAACCACAGCGGACCCTCAGTAACCGACCGCGCAACAAACTCAAACCACAGCGACCCTCAGCAGCCGACCGCGCAACAAGTCCGAACCACGGACCACAGCGGGCCTTCAGCGATTAACCAGGCAACACACTAGAACCACAGTGGACCCTCAGCAACCGACCGCGCAACAAATTCGAACCACAGCGGACCTGGACACACCGACCACGCAACAAACTCGAACCACAGCGGACCCTAGTCAACCGACCAACAGAGACAATTATGATGGATTTCCACCTCGGAACGCTGATGGGTTGAACATCCATCTCGGCGCTCCCGACACGGAGCGGGAGGGCCAGCCGAAACAACAGGCTTCCCACAAAGAGATTTGATTTTGAAAATTACCATTTCGGGAATTCGGGCACGCCCGCCCCTTATGTCCGAGAGCGCCGTTTTGCTTTGGAAGGGTCCCAGATGGATTTTCACCCTGGAACGGCTCCGGGGTGAAAATCTTGCTGGGCGCTCCCGACACTGGGCGGGGGGCCCAGCCGCGAGAAAAAATGCACCCCAATAAGAGATCTCATCCCGAACATTTTTTTGTGGCTCGGGTGCACTCCCCTCTATCCCCGAGAGCGCCGTCCCAGATGTATTTTTACCCTGGAACGATTCCCATGTGAAAATCCATCTCGGCCATCCCGACACTTAGCGGGAGGGCCCGGCCGCGATAAAAAGGCTCTCCAACAAGGGAGTTCTTTCGGAAAATATTAGTTTTGGGGGCTCGGGTACTCCCCCCCCTATCCCCTCCCCGAGAGCGCCGTTTTGCGCTGGGGGGGTTCAGATTATCATTACGGAACGGTTCCGGGGTGAAAATCCATCTGGGCGCTCCCGACACTGGGCGGGAGGGCCCAGCCGCGAGAAAGAGGCTTTCCAAAAACAGATCTCATTTTGAAAATATTAATTTTTGGGGCTCGGGTACACCACCCTATCACACGAGAGCGCCGTTTTGCATTGGGAGGGCCCCAGATGGATTTTCATCCTGGACTGGCCCGTCTTCCGATACGCGTCCAGCCGTGTCGCCGGGGGGACCTTAGAAGGGTTCGGAACGGGGAAGGATGATGATGATGATGATGATGATGATGATGATGATGATGATGATGATGATGAGGAGGAGGAGGAGGAGGAGGAGGAGGAGGAGGAGGACAACGAGATAGGAAGATGAGGACAAAATTGAGGAGGAGGAGGCGGAGGAGGAGGAGGAGGAGGAAGAAGAGGAGGATAAGGAGACGGAGGCATACGAGAGGCGAGGGTAGATCAGACTGTGACTGGGCAGCATGCCAGAGCAGCCAGAGCGCAGCTCTTACAGCACGGCGATCGAACGTAAGCCACTAGGAACCTGGTCCGAGCTACGTGCGAAGAGGAGGGCGAGGAGAAGGACGTCGAAGATCCTCTTTTGGACCTTTGCATCCTGTCCAGAACCGCGTTATGACCAGGATCTCGGAACGCATCCAGCCGTATAGACGAGCCCATGAAGGGCCAAGGGGAAACGACAAGCGTCAACATCTTCCTGTTACCCCACTCCCGTTGAGAAGGCGAGGGAGGTCAAGGAGGACAAGAAGGAGGATGCTTCTCCCCGACCTCCACCTCACGCCCTGCCTCCTCCCTTTCCTCCACCGCTTTCTCCTCCACCCCTTCCCGCCCCTCCTCCCCTTTTCCGCTTCTCCTCCTCATCCTTCTCCTCCTTATTCCCTCGGCGTCCAGGATCTCCGAAAGCACAGCAAGCACGTCGAAAAGGACCCCGTGAAACTCCTCTTCTTTTCTTCCTCCTCCTCCTCCTTTTTTTCCTCCTCTTCCTTTTTTCCCTTTCCTTGCAAATATTTGTTTCCATGTCGCACCCCGAGTCTGGTCGATAAGGCGAGCCAGGCGTCTCGCTTGAGACCTCCATACCATGTATGACCCTGAAGCTTAAACTTGGCAACAGTTCCACACATGGAGGGCGGATTGTTTTCAAAATATGGCTCTCGCTTTAGCGCCGCGTACATTCGTTTCAGACATTTGCACGAGTTTCAAGGATTCGGGGCTGGCGGTTTTCAACATTTGGCTCTCGCCTCAGCGCCTTGCGCATTCGTTCTTAAAACATTCAAGATTTTGGCGGACTGAGGGCGGTTCGTTTTCAATATGTCGTTCTCGCTTTTCTCGCCGCGCAGTTCCTTCTAAAGATTTGCAGGATGATCATTGCTTCTCAGTGCCAACGTACCAGAAATTGTTTTAGGATTGTGAAGGTGCACTGGTACGTTGATTCGCAGTGCTGAGGTCCTAGGAATGGTGCTCTGGTGCGATTCAGTATCGTCAAAACGCAACGGTCAGGTTGATCCGCGGCGGTGGAGTCCCGAGAATGGTGATCTGGCGTGCGTCAGGGTCTTCAAATCGTTGTCTCCCAACGAGGCAGTTCCTTCAGTGGACATGAACCCTTGTATGGGGCCCGCGAAGAGGGAGCCTGGAGGGATGGTTGATTCCAACATCGTTGATGCGTCTTGCGTGTACACTGGTCCTCCTCCTTCTCCTCCTCGATGGTCCTTCTTCCTCGATCCTCGATCCCCTTCGATCCCCTTCTTCGAGGAGAAGACCGTGCTCCCACCGTTGGAGCTGGAGTTCATCTCTGGCCCCCGGGCCGGCCAGCGGCTGGTCCTTGGCGAGCGCGCAGCCGACAGGGTGGAAGGCCGCGGTCGTCGCCGTCGGCCGTGACGCCGTAAGTAGTTTGTTTTCTATAAACAAAAAAATAGCACACAGGCGAAAGCAGGAATTGTCGAAGCTCTGCGCGGAGTTTTTCTGTGTGAATCGTAAGTCTCGAGTGTGCCGGAACTCGGGTATGCCGAGGCCCGTCCTTGAATTTGACGGTCCAATTTTCGTGGGATGTGTGCAGCGGGAGTTCGCGTCAAATTTCAGGCTGGGTTTCTTCATTTTCCCGACGGTGTGAGCTGGGGCATGCCACTGAGGGCCTTCGGTGGAGCTCTCTGCGGGGCCACGAACCGTGTGAGGGGTGTGCCAAAATGGGTGGCGGTCCCTGCATGCGGACCCTGTGCTGGGGCCTTCGGTGGAGCTCCGTGTGGGGCCACGAAGCGTGTGCGAGGAGTGCCAAAGTAGGTGGCGGTGCCCGCATGCGGACCCTGCCACTGGGGCCTTCGGTGGAGCTCCATGTGGTGCCACGAACCGTGTGAGGGGTGCCTAAATGAGTTGCGTTGACGCATGCGGCCTGTGCCACTGGGTAGAGCAGAGGCAAGGAGGGGGATGGGGGAGGGAGCAGCGGGGAGGCAGGAAGGGGCAGCGGGAGGTGAGGTGACGCGGGGCGCTGTCTCCTCAAAACGAGGACCCAACGCCACAGGATGCCTGGGACGTCTGGAACATCGGGGGGAAGACGCCATGCCCCCTAAATGCGCAGAAACGTTGGGGACCCTGGGATTTTTTGTATATATATAGATATATGTATATATGTATGTATGTATGTATGTATGTATGTATGTATGTATGTATGTATGTATGTATGTATGTATGTGTGTACGTATGTATGTATGTATGTAATGTCATGTAATGTAATGTAATGTAGTGCAATGTAATGTCATGCAATGTAATGTCATGTAATGTAATGTAATATCATGTAATGTAATGTATTGTATTGTATTGTAATGTAATGTAATGTAATGTAATGTAATGTAATGTAATGTAATGTAATGTAATGTAATGCAATGTAATGTAATGTAATGTAATGTAATGTAATGTAATGTAATGTAATGTAATGTAATGTAATGTAATGTAATGCCATGCAATGCAATGCACTGCACTGCACTGCAGTGCAATGCAATGCAATGCAATGCAATGCATTGCATGCATGTATGTATGTATGTATGTATCTCTCTCTCTCTGTCCCAGGGCTCTCTCCTGCCCTCCCCTCCAGGGAAGCTCTCCCTCGCGGAGCCCGCCGACGCCGCCGCCGCCGGCCGCGGGCCCGCGCCGGGCCCGCCCGGCCTCCCGCCGCTGCTCGGGCCCGCCGCGCCGGCGCCCGCCGCTGCCCCGGGGGCCGCGGCGCCGCCCCTGAGGCCGCAGCGGCGGGCGGCCAATATGGGGTAACCAATTTTTTTTGTTGGCGGTCTTATGCAAGGATTTGGGTCCCACCAACAGGGGGTAACCAATAATTCATGATTGTCGTCCGCATGAGGAGCAGCAGGAGCCAGGAGGAGGAGGAGGAGGCGCGGGGGCCGCCCCTGAGGCCGCAGCGGCGGGCGGCCGAGTCCAGGCCTCCCAGGTGGGGTCGGAGTGCAGCCAAGACGCCGAGATGAGGAGCAGTTTGGATGCGGAAGGGGCTCGACGTTCCTGACGTCCTTCCGTGGTTGTTCCTCTGTAGGCCCTTCTCGTGCACCCAGGCTTTTCTGGAGCCGCAGAGGGGCTTCGTTCCTTATTTGGCGTTGCTTATTTCAGCAGCCCGACTGTAGACGGGGCTGGTGGATGGCGCCGCATCGCCGAGGCATCGAGGATGCGGCCAGATGTAGGGCCCGATGTTCCCCACGCCGACGTCCCGATGCATCGCGGCGATGCATCGGCGATGCGGCGCGATCCTCCGACCCTATTTGCTCGGAACCCTGCCTAGGAGGCCTCTGCCAACAGAGCTCGACGGACCTCTTGATCCCCAGACATGCTCGCGTCCTAACAAAACTCATGAGGGAAGGTTTAGGAGGGAACGGTACCCATAACGTGCCGCAATATAGCCGCGAAAGCTTTTGATAACCCCCCAATGTGGGTAACCCATCATTTTTCGGCGGTCTTGTTGAAGGATTTGGGTCCCACCAATAGGGGGTTACTCATAACTAATTATTGTCGTCCGCATGAGGAGCAGCAGGAGCAAGGAGGAGGAGGAGGAGGAGAAGGAGGGGGAGGAGAGGGGAGAGGAGGAGGAGGTGGAGGTTTTGAGACCACTTCTAGTCACCGCCGATTGAAGAAGGGGGGGGCCCAGAACCGGAGACTCATTAGGGGTTACCCCTGCCTCGTTTTCCCCGCCTTCGGCCTCCGGGGAGGCCCTCGTCGCCACCCCTGGATTCGCCGGGTCAGGAGACGCACCCTGGGGGAGGTCACGACGGGAGGGTCTCGCCGTCTTCGGCCTCTTGGGCTGGGGGGTCCCGCACCGGGCTCCGGCCGTCAACACGGCGACCCGGGGATGAGAAGCGGGCCCCGGAGAAGGGCTCGGGACTTCGGGGGCACCCCGTAGGGAAAACGTCCGGGCTTCGCGTGTCTGGGATGCGTGTGGCCCCCCCTGTTCCACAGCACGCTTGCGACGGCAGGGCCTGCGCTACTCTCGACTTGCCTGACGGCGCGCGGCGGACCGCGTCGCTCGCGAGCAGAAGTGTCTGGGGTCAGAGTGATCAGTCGTGGTACCTGGGTGCGTGGCTGAAGCGTGGTATTCCGCTGCGCGGACTCTTGTGGAGCTCTCACTCCTGAAGAATCGGATCCTCGTGCTCACCTCTCCGAGGGAGTAGAGCTCCGAGGCGATTTACTGATCCCGTTCGAGATTGTTCTGGCCGTTTCGTTCGGGACATCTTCAACATATTGAACACCCGACTCACCCCTCACGCAGATTGCGACGTCTCGGTCCGAACACACACTGGAATTCAATGGTTCTGAGATCGATTCTGCGAACATGGCAGCTTCGCCTGAGACAACCTCCAGACGTCGAGCCTCTCTTTCCAACACGGCCTTTTCTTTAACCAAAGCAAGAAAGAGAAAAAACAAATTCGCCCGGGAAATCCTCGCTGAATCAAGCACCGACGTACAACACACATGATACACATCCATAACACACATAACACACCTGACACAACCCACACACACACACACTCAGAAAGCACGCAGGCAACACAACACCTACATACAACACACATAACACACAGAGAACACACACACACACAACGCACGCATCCAGCACACAACACGCACAAACACACACACACACACACACGCACACACACACAAACATCGCACACACAACACACGTAACCCACATAGCACGCATAATGCACATAATCGACACATGGCAACCACAGCACCCAACACTTGCACACAACACATGAAACACACCTCTCACCACACACCAACACACACACACACACATCCTGCACATGCGTTTGTATGAGCCTGAGCACACGTGCCACTTGTCATTGTTGATCTCTCCGCGGTGCCCATTTTGTACGTTTTACCACAGTAGTGCTCCCCCCCAGGGATCGCATCATTTTTTTTACATGGGGGAGTCCTGCGCGTCAAGCTGCGCCGCTGGCCCCTGGTTGGCAACGGTTTACAACAACAGCGGCTCCCGCCTGATACGTCTTCACAGGTTGTTGAAAATCGCGCTCACGCGCGGGACTTCCCACAATGTCTATGGGAATGGGGCTCTTGCGTGGTATCTCCTCCCAAGTTATGGACACGCCGCACTCTCGACACTCAGCAATCACGCTCTCGCCATTGACGTCTTGACGATTTACTCGGGAATCGCGCTGTCGCTCGAGACTTCCTCGCGATTCCTGCGGACTGAAGCTTCAGCGACCCGCCCGCTCGACCCGCCCGTCTGGGCCAACCCGCCCGACCCGCGCCGTCAGAGTCCACCCGCCCGACCCGCCTGTCTGGTTCTGCCGCTTGCGCTCCTGCTCCTGACCCTCCTGCTCACGTCTCTTGTCCCGTCGCTCCTCCCTCAAATCCCCTGTGTTGGTGGCTGCGTCAACCTCACGTGGCAGGTACGGAAGACATACCCCCAAGGGGGGACGATGGAAGACGAAAAGGGTGGGTATCGAGGGCTTGGGATGTACATGTTGAATATCCCGCGAACGCTTAGCAGCGAACAGTATTTAATTGTTTGTTTTGTTGTTCTAGCTGGTGTTGTAGTTGTTGTCGTTGTTGTTGTACTTGCTGTTGTTGTTGTGGTTGGTGTTGTTGATGTTGTTGTCGTTGTTGTTGGTGTTCATGTTGTTGTTGTTGTTGTTGTTGTTGTTGAATTTGTTGTTGTTTGGCGTGTGCCGAGGGTCCCGGCAATACGTGTTGAATGGCATGACGCGAGCAGATAAGGGCGAACGCGATCTATGTTGGTGTCATAGTGGTTCCCCCGTAACAATTCTCCAAGTAGACTTGCCTTATAGGAGTCCTAGCTCATCATAAGTAGTTGGTCTTTAGGACCCCCCTTTTTCCAGTGCCCCCCTTTTTCCAATGGCACCCCCTTTTTTCCAATGGCGCTTGCTTGCTTGCTCGTACGTGCTTGCTCTCGCTTGCTTGCTCTTGCTTGCCCTTGCGTGCTTGCACTTGATCGCTGGCTCTTGCTTCCTTATTATTGCTCGCCTGCGATTGCTTGCCTCCGCTTGCTTGCTTGCGCTTGTTTGATGTTGCTCCTCCCGTCCTCCCGTCCTGCTCCCGTCCTCCTTTCGTCCTCATTCCATCCTCCTCTCGTCCTATTCCTGTCCTCCTATCTATTTGGAGGCAACGCTGGCCGATATTGTATGTGTCAATTACGGTGCTCCTACTGGGGCTCGCACCTTGTTTTCTTACATGGGAGAGTTGGGTGTCACCAAACTGCGGTCTTGGCCCCCCAAGTTACAACAACGACTGCTTGCGCCTGATACGTCCTCACAATGTATTGGACATCGCGGTCTCGCGCGGAACGTCCTCATAATGTGCGCAGGAATCGCCCTCTCGCGTGGGATTTCCTCGCAATTTATTTAGACGCCGCGCCCTCGACACTCAGGAATCACGCTCTCGCTTTGGCTTTTCTCACGATTTACTTGGGAATCACGCTATCGCTCGAGACTTTCTTGCGATTCATGCAGCACTCACGCTTCAGCCACCCGCCTACTCGATCTGGCCGCCTTGGCCCGCCTTCCAGACCCGCTCGCTAGGGTTTGCCCTCCCTGCCTGCCCGTCTGGTTCTGCCACTTGTTTTCTGCTCCCCCCTCCTGCTACTCTCTCTCTCTCATGCTCCATCCTCCTCCCTCCCCCTTGTCCCTTCCTTCCATCCGTCCTCTCTTCCCCTGCCTTCTATAGTGGCTGCACAGAATACACGTTGCAGGCACGAGAGATATACCCCCAAGGGGCTACGATCGAACACGAAGAGGGCGGATCTCGAGGACTTTGGATATACATGTTGAATGGCTCGCGGCAAGATACGTAGGAGCGAACAGTATTCAAATGGCTGTTGTTGCTGATGTTGTTGCTGTTGTTATTGTTGTTGAACACTCACTATTGAAGAATAAGTACTGTTGATCCCCCCTCCGATGACCATTGTATTTCTCAATTGAAGTGCTTCCCCCGGGGCTCGCACCTTGTTTTTTTTGTCATGGAAAGTCACGGGGCCCAAACTGAGTTATGGCCCCCAGTTTACAACAACGACGGCTCGCTCCCGCCTGATGGTTCCTCGCAGTGTATTCCCAAATCGCGCTCTCGCGCGGGACTTCCTCACAATTTGTATACGAATTGCGCTCCCTCGTGGGACTTCTTCGCAGTTGATTCAGACGATGCGCCCTCGGCGCTCAGGAATTACGCTCTCGCTTCTTGGCATTTCTCACGACTCCCTTAGGAATCACGCTACCGCTCGAGACTCCCTCGCGATTCATGCAGGACCCCACGTTGCGGCAGCCCGCCTGGTCGACCTGGCCGCCCGGGCCCGCCTCCCCGACCAGCTCGCTATACGGGTCTTCCCGCCCGGCCTGCCCGTCTGGTGCTGCCACTTGTTTTCTGCTCCGTGCCCCCCTCCTGCTGATTTCTCTCGTGCTCCATTCTTCTTCTCTCTCCTCTCGTGCCCCTTCTGTTAATTTCTCTTCTCTCTTCTCTCTTCTCTCTTCTCTCGTGCTCCTTGCCCCCCTCCTGCTCATTTCTCTCGTGCTCCATTATTCTCCCTCCCCCTTCCACCCGTCTTCTCTTCTCTTGTCTTATGGGCAAGGGCGACATACCCCCAAGGGGGTGCGATCGCAGACGGCGAGGGCGGGTACCGAGGTTTGGGATATATGGATGGATTGGCACGTGAGCAGGTAGGAGCGAACAGTCTTAAACTGATTGATGTTGTGGTTGCTGTTGCTGTTGCTGTTGCTGTTGCTGTTGCTGTTGTTGGTTTTTGTCGTCGTTGTTGCGTCGCGTTGTCTCTTTGTTGCTGTCGTCGTCCCCCTCACGACTCACCCGCGCCCGGCCCCTCACCACCCTCGCCCCGCCAAGCGACCCACCCGCTAGCCCCCTCAGTCCTAACCGTAATTGCGGGGTGCTGCGGTGTCAATTCAATTGGTTGCAGAATCGCTGCCCGAGATTCAATCGTTCGTGGGGGCTCAAGCAGTTGTATTCGGCCTCTGGGAGCCCTCGTCAGGCCAGGCTGACCGGGGATAAGAACGGGTCCCGTGGAAGGGATCCGCATCCCCGGGGGAACCACGATGTGAAAAGCACTGCTCAGAGACCTGGGCCCTGCGATTTTTCCACGGCGTGTTCGCCAGCTCTCGGGGCCTGGGACCCTCACAGATCGATCAGGCTCAAGGTCGAGTCGTCGTCGTCGTCGTCGGAGGAGGAGGAGGAGGCAGCCAGGAATTCTGGCCGGGAAGGAGAACGTGGCCATGATCTCCTCGGACGGGGTTGGGACGAGGATCAATCCGTTCCAGAGCGTTCCGGCTCGCTCTCAGAGCGTCCCAGCACGCTCTCAGAGAAGGCCGCGGCGCCCGAGACATCCTCGGGGCAGGCGGGTCCCAGAGATGCTCGATGCATCCTCGCCCGATGCCCTCCCTCGTGCTGGCCTCGTCCTGCTTTCCACGGCGCCGCGGAGCCAACAGGAAAAGCACGCGCGCCGCGAGGCTCCTCACGCCCCCGCCCCCCCCCCCCCCCCACACAGACACAGACACGGCTAGGCCCCCAGACCGTCGGGCAGGGGGGGGGCGTCGCAGCTGGGGCCCGGAGGGATGGGGCCCGCAGGAGGGTCGGGGGGCTCCTGGGCCTGCGCTGCACCTTCGGGAGGGCCCCGCCGGTGCCCCCCCAAAAAGCGGTGTCGTTCCGTGTGCCCGACGCGGGCTCGATGCGGACTCGGCGCGGATTCGACGCGGATTCGGTACGGATCCGACGAGGTCGACACGGAGTCGGCGCGGACACGGCCGCGACGGGACAGATAAGGTCCCCCGAGGATGCAACATATTCTCCAGAGTGCCACAACATGCCCTCCAGACCTATCGGACCGATCTGGACTGATGTAAGACCTCGACAGGAACTTAAACGCCAACGACATCAGCATCAACAGTGACGTGAACATAGAAACTCCGAGGTCCGGGCGGATGTCTCGGATCGGCGCCGGGGAGGGGTGTCCAGCACCGATCCGAGAAATCCGCGCGGACTTCCGACTTTTCATATCTGTGTCATTGCTTGCTCCCCTGTGCCAGGCCTTCTCGCTCGGGGGGCCCCCGTCTCAGGGCCCCGTCTCTGAAGTGCCGAGGCGGGGGAGGATCAGGAGGGAAAACACACACACACAGATACACTTTGTCGTCGATGCCCCAGAAAGTATGGGAACACCTGGGAAGTGGGGGGGAGGGGGGAAGACGCAAACCCTGAAAACGTAGGAAATCATTGGGCATCCTGGGAGTCGTGTCTGTTTATGTGTGTGTGTGTGTGTGTGTGTGTGTGTGTGTCGCGGGGCCCCTTTGGTAGGAGGAGAGGCACAGCACACGACGTGCACGCGCCCCAGAAGCTCGGAGTCTGCGGGCCGCCCTCGGGCCCCCCCTGCAGGCCACGCTGCCGCGTCCCCGGGGGGGGTCGGTGCCGAGCCGTGCGGGGGGCCCGCGCCGCGAAGACGTCCCGGCGTCGTGGGGCGTGTGTGGTCTGTGCGCGGAGCTCCCCGGGCACTGGCGCGTCGCGGATGCAGCGCGACTTGCGCAGCATCCGCGTCCAGGCAGACACGGCACCACCTCAGCGCACCTGGCGGTGGAGGCGCTCGTCGGGGCCCGTGCCTTTCCCTGTCCGCGCAGGGTGTCGAGTGCGACGTCGCGCGCTCGGTTCGAGAGCTTCGTGGGGGGCGTTGCTTGATCCCGAATGTGGCTTCGGACCCGAGGGCGCGCGATCGTGCGATGTGTCCAGAGTGGGTACGTGCCGGGCGCGGTGCCGGAGGCGCCGCTCGGGGTGTGTGGGGAGGGAGAGGCCAGCGCCGACGCGTGACATCCGGGCGGAGGAGGCTTTTGCGCCATGGGAGTGTCCGAGGGCGTGCCGAAGACACGGCGGAGGAGGAGTTATCAGCTTGGAACATATCCCTATCCCTAAGATTGACGCGCCAAAAGGCGATGACAATCTTAGGGATCCGCCCTGGAAAACTAAGGGAATCCCTAAGATTGGCATCGTGATGAGGAGGTGCCCAGCATAGGGATAGGGATATGTTCCATGCTGGTAAAGGAGGGCCAGGGTGAACCCAGGACGCACCAGCGATGTCAGGCGACGGCGCTCCCGACCCCTTTGCCACCGCCAGCGACGACGACGGCCCCTCGCCGCCGATGACCCGCCGCCGCCGCAGGCGACCGGATGCTAAGGGCCCCCCCCCCTGGGGCGCGAAGGCGATCGCGCTACGCGCGTCGCGGCCTGGGCTGTCGAGCTGACCTTCTTCAGCGTTCGGGGCCTCGCAGCGGAGGGGTTGTCCCAAGGCGGGGTCCGGGGACGAACCCAGATGGCTGCTCACGGTTCCTGCCTGCGGCCGCCACTGGAGGGGCTTGTCCCCAGGTGGGGTTATAGGAACGAGCCCCGAGGGATGCTCACGCTTCCTTTTTGCCACCGCCACTGCGAGCGATCTTGCGGGCAATTTTTATATCCATATCCAGTGCGTCTTGGACTTTCTTAGGCGGGGCGCCGCAAGGCCGAGGCGCACTGGACATGGATGAAGTCTAGCCTTTTGGGACCAGATCTGATTTTCATCCATGTCCATTGCGCCTCATGTTTGTGGCGAAGAGAGTCCGAAACTCCAAGACGCACTGGATGTGGATATAGACATTGCCCGCAGATCTGTCTCTGAACCCCTCCTCTGCCCCCCCGCCCCCCCGTTGGCGCGCCCCCGACAGGCAGCCCCGCGGGGGCGCGAGGGTGACCGCGCGTCGCGCACGGCGGTGCGCGGACAAGCGACGTCGGGGGGCCCGGGACGGCGTCGATCTCCGAGGTTTGGGGCGGCTGCGGGTCCGGGGTGGCCCCGCGTGGGTTCCAGCGAGCAGTGCAGGGGGGGTGGGAAGAGGATCGGGGTGCTGGGCACGAGATGGCTTGGAGCCTTTTTTCGGCTCCCAGGAGAGGGATCCGGGGTGGCCCCGCGTGGGTTCCAGCGAGCAGGGAGGGGGGGGGGGAAGAGGATCGAGGTCCTGGGTACGTGAGATGGCTTTGAGCCTTTGTCGGCTCCCAGGAGAGAGATCCGGGATTTTGAGCGGATTTGGCCGCTTCCCCCCTCCTGGGGGTCCCAACCAATTCGGACCCCCCATGCGGCCTCCAAGTCCGAGGCGCGTCGGCGCCGACGACCCATCGCCGTGCTCCGTGGGCCAGCTGCTGATTGCGCACCCGCTGTCGCTGGACCAGGACCGCAGCTGGACCAGCAGACAGCCGTCCATGGACCAGGCGGGCGCGCGACCGACAAAGCGTCGGAGCAGGCAGAGCCAGTGATTGCCGTGAACGGGGGAAACAGTTACACAAGACTCGAGTTCGCCGGAACCCAGGTTTGCCGGCGCTTTTTCGCAGGCCCGTCCTGACTTTTCGCGGTCCGGTTTTCGCGGGATGTGTGCGAGACTGGCTCTCGCCATTGTCCCGACGGCCCCGCCTGGCCAGCCCGAGTCCCCCCGAACCTGAGCTTGTTGTCGTGTCTTCCCGAAGCATGAAGCAACTCGGAAACTGGAACATACATACATTACCAGTGGCGGGCTGTGTTTCAATCCCAGGACCTCTGAGGGTCGGGGACGACGTCGGGGTCGTGTGGTGTATACCGGTTACCGCATTTTCCAGGGGAAGCAGCGCGACAAATGTATACAGCAGGATCCCGTATACACACCATGGATCCGCTCTCCCGTGCGAGTGCCGGTGCGGAGCCGGAGGAAGCTTCGGTGTATATGTAGAGAGTCCGGTTCCCAGCAGCGGGCTCCGAGGGACACATGGCCGGAGCTTCGTCGCCACTCTTGTCGGGGGAGCGTAAGACCCGGGTTTGCCAGGACTCGGGTTCGCCATCGTTTTTTGACGACCGCGACTCGGATTTTGACGAGGAGGAGTTTTATGGGATGTCTGCAGCGGGAGGCCTCGTCAAAATGCAGGCTCGGCCTCGTCATTTTTTTGACGACCTCGTCGGGGATTTCCGAGTCCCCCGTACCCGGGTCTTACGTCTCCCCGATCTTGGCGTCCCCGGGGCCCCTCCCGTGCCCCCGGGTGCCGTCGAGCAGGCAGTCGGGACGAGGAGCTGGCCCCCGGGGGGCGGCCGCCGGGCCCCGAGGGGCCGTGGCCTGCGGGGCCCGTGTGATAGCCTGCACGCGGGCGGTGCCGCCGAGGCGCCGCGCCGGGGCAGGAGGGTGCTGGCGGTGCGCAGGGTGGCGGCAGGAGGGCGGCCACGGGAGGGGGTGGGGGGGGGACAGTCGCCTATATAGAGTGCACCGAGTGCTGGAGCTTGCCCCGGGGGTCCACGCGGCCCTCCGGAAGTGGTATGTGCGGCCCTCGGCAGCTATAGCCTGCGAGGGTTCTGCAGGGGAGGCCCACGCCAAGAAGCACCCTGCTTGCCTCCAGGGTGCCCTGGGTTTCTCGGGTTTCCATGGTTCTGCGAGGGAGAGCGTGACGTGTCCACGCCAAAATTCAGTGGACGTCCCGGGGTTCGAGGGTTCGGCTCCTCGTGGAAGGTTTCTTGTGGTCGAGCTCCTATTGCAGATTGCACCGCATAGAATATAAGAGCTCATGTTTGGGGGTCCACTCGCGCGGCCCGCTTAGCTTCGACCGGAAGAGGTGCGCCCTCGACCCGCGGATCAAAAATGTTTGGGGGTCCACGCCGGCTAACATGTGCGTGTTTGTTCCTCCTAGTGTGGGGCGTCCAGGAGAGCCCTCGTCGCCACAGCCCGGGGCGCCTCGGGGTACTGGTCGGAGTATACACTTCGGCAGAGCCTCCGAGGAGCAAGACCACGGTGCCGGCACGTCTTGGTCAGCGCGCACACCTCGGGCGGGCGTCCCAGGAGTAACAGCGCCGTTGCGTGCTACCCCCCCCCCATATGCGGAGGAGAGGGCACCTGTGCCGCTGCCCCCCCCCTGCCCCCGTGGCGTTTTCGCCTCCGTGCTCCGTCCGCGGGCGTCTGTGCCGAGTTCGCTTCGGGCGCGTCCCGTGGCCGCCAGCTCGACCGCCTGCTGGACCCAGCCCGCCGCTGGTCAAACAGAACTCTGGCCGTCGCGGAGAGAGCCATCGTCGCATCGGCTGGACTCTCCCTGTAGTCCCGGTCCCCCCGTGGCAGAGATCCAGGGAGTAGCACGATCAGCATCACATAAACATGTGATTCCCTGGCCCGCACAATCGAGTGGCCATGCCGCCCGCCTGGGTAACGATGTGCTGTCAGATGTTGTGCTGTGTGTGTTCGGCTTGGACGTGGCCCCCACGGGGGGCGCCCAGGACCTGTGTACGTATGCCTCCGCGTCCCTCCTCCTCCTCCTCCTCCTCCTCCTCCTCCTCCTCCTCCTCCTCCTCCTCCTTCCCCTCCTCCTCCTTTCCCTCGACGTCGAGTTCTTTTCACGACGTCGACCCCCAAGAGGTCTCCACACCTTTCCTGGGGGCCTGTTTTTTGTTCCGATTCCTTCTGTTGACGGTCCTGGGGCCCCCAGGACCTTTCGTCGTGTTTCTGTCTCGACGCGAGAGTGTCTCGGTCTCGAACCGCTCGCAGGCGGTGATGCTCATCACCGCCGCCGACGTCGGCAGCGGCCACGTGAGGGGCGTCGCGCTGAACTCGCCGGCGCGCGGCTCGCTCCGCTCTGTGCTCGCGGCGTGGTCCTGCCGCAGCGGGGAGGGCGGCATCGTGCAGATTGACGAGGACCTGCCCAACTCGGCCCTCAGACGATCCGGCAGAGTGATTCATCCACCGAAGAAGAACCCATGCGTCGAGATAAACGTTCGGAGATCCGCGCGGGTTTCTCGGATCGGCGTTGGACACCGTGGCGGGCGCCTCTGTCCAGCGCCCCTGGCGCGCTCCCCGTGCCAGCAGTCCAAGAAATCCGCGCGGAGCTCCGACTGTCTACTACCAGCTGCCAACGGCAAGTCCCGCCACCGTGACCACCAGGGAGACGCCATGGGTGTCCAGGGACCTCCAGGAGTGGGGCTGGTGCACGCAGGTGGGCCGACCGTGAAGGGCGGGTGGCCCTTCTAAGAAGACCGCAGAAGCGCTGCCGGAGAGCCCTTGGCATCCTTGACACGCCTCCACGTGCCAAGAGGCACGGCGGAATCCGCGCGGAGCCCCAAAAGTTTCGGTGTGTGGCGTTTCCTCTGCCTCAAAGAATCAGGAGGGAAAAAAACACACAGACACAATTAATCGTCGATTTCCCAGA
The DNA here is from genome assembly GCA_963575745.1 of Prorocentrum cordatum. Classification (NCBI taxonomy): domain Eukaryota; class Dinophyceae; order Prorocentrales; family Prorocentraceae; genus Prorocentrum; species Prorocentrum cordatum. The sequence goes on along the minus strand of CAUYUJ010013892.1, from coordinate 209,574 downwards.
AAATATAGGAAAATATGGGAAGTGGGGGGGAAGACAAAAACCCAGAAAATATGGGAAAATATGGGGAATATTTTTATTTGTGTGTATTTATTTGTGTGCCCAAATTTCCCTTCAAAGAAGAGCACCCCCCAGCACGACAGGCCGTCCGAGCTCCGCGCGAAAAGAGCTCGCGTCGGCGCCTCGGCGGCGGGCCGCGCGCGCCCGTGGAAGGCTTCGGGGGCGGCGCGCGGGCCCTCTGGAGGTCCGCGCGGGCCTCCGGAGGCGGTGTGCGGCCCTCGGCGGCTGGCCTGCGAGGGCTCCTCCTCCTCCTCCTCCTCCTCCTCCTCCTCCCTCCTCCTCCCCCTGCCTGCCTCCAGGGTGCCCTGGGCCTCTCGGGCGTCGGCGGCGCCGCCGTGGAGGCGCGCGGCGTGCCCACGCCAAGAATTTATCGTGGGCGGCCTGGGGGTCTCAGGGCTGGGCTTCTCGTGGAGGGTTCCTCGTGGTGGAGCTCCTGTGTGGTATACCCTGGCATGCCTCGAGCACCCCCGTGGGGGCGCCGGGCCCAGGAGAGCGGTGGCCCGCCGTGGCCCCCGAGAGTGTATGCTAGCCTGGGAAGCCAGCCTGGACAGCCAGCCTGCAAGGGCTCGACATTCCATCGTTCTCTTGGCATCGCTCGGACGTGTGCACTCCCGAGGAGCACCTTGGATCATCTTGCGAACAAAAAAAGCACGCGCACGGAATCGACAAATGCACGGGGACTGGACGTCCTGGCATCGGTCGGGCGTGTGGATTTTTGTTTGGAGAGGACCATCGAGGAGCATCTTGGATTATCTTGCGGACAAGACACGCGCGGAGTCGAAAAGTGCACGGGGAGTGGACGTCCGAGCGGAGGCCAGTTCTTCGAACGCCCCATCGGGGGGGCGCCGTGGCCCCCGAGTGCGCTGGCCCACCGCGGCCCCCCACGGCGCGGGTTCTTGGAGAGCGGTGGCCCTCCGTCCCCCCCCCTATCGTGATGCAGGCGGCCCGCAGCAGCAGGACGCGCGAGAAGGATGCGAGGGGCCTTGGAAGGCCGTGTCGGCATTGCGCGGGCGGGGCGCGACCAGCAGAAGCGATGCAGATCGGAGTACCCCACCGTGCCCCCCCCTATCGTGGCACAGTCGGCCCGTGGCAGAAGGAGGGCGCGCGAGGAGGACGCAGAAGGGCCTCGGAGGGCCGTGCCGCGACGCTTTTCGCGGGCGGGGCGCGGCCAGCAGAAGTGGCCAGGGATTGGACCGAGGAGGCAAGGATGCAAGATCACCCTGTGGGAAGGCTGCCCACCCTCCCTGTGCGAGTGGACTGTAGGCGTGGAGGTGTGTAACATTCGGCGTGGAGGTGTGTAACATTCCCAAGTGCGGAAGCTACGGGTCTGGCGTCTTCTGTCGGTGCGGGTGCCATTCTGCAATCTGGTGCTTCTCCCATCCAGGGTCCTTCCCCACTGCGAAATCTGAGGGCTGCTTTTCGCGCCGCCATGGTCCGAGCACTGTCCCGGGACTGAGCACCGCTTCCGTCCTTCAACTTGCGTTGGTCCCCACATGCCAACCTCGCCCGCACCCTTCCCCCCATTCCCGCCCTCGTTATCACAAACACTTTTACCATCTGCCCTCTCCTTCACCTTCAGCTTTCCCGATCATCATTCCCATCACAATCAATCTCATCGCTACCCTTTCTGCTGCCGCCTCCGACTAGTCCTTCGTGTTCACGCTAACTTTCGCAATATACATCACCTTCGTTGACAGTGCTTGCCCTTTTTTATGTTGAGGATCTCATAACTGACAACAATGTCCGAGCATTACCTTCTTATTTGTTACACCAATTACCTTTATCATGATCCCCAACCGTTACTGTATCTTTACCATAGTCCTCATGTTGGCCCTCACCGCTCAATTCACCATCACCACTCGAACTACCGTTGCCGTTTCAGTTGTTCAGGCTCATCCCCTGACTTGTCTTTAGCCACAAGTGTTTTAGCACAACACCTTTTTTATCATGCTCATTTATGTTGTATGTTCATGCTTGCATGTCATCCTCGCCATTGTCCTCACTGATTCCGATTGCCCTCGCTATACCTTTAACCTCACCGACACGCTCACCTTCGTCAGTGCCCTAACCCTTACCACCACCATTATATTGACTCCCACCTCACTTGGCATTGACCTCGTCCTAGGCCTTCGCCTTGCACTTGCCCGTATTGTTGTCCCTTTTGTTTTTCTTTATTATGTTGGCATTCTGCCCCTTGCTTTGTTCCTATTGCTGCTTCCCCTTGCTGACGCCCTTACCTTCATCTTTGTAAGTACCCTTTTACGCTTACCCTTACCATTGCCCCTGACACGGCCTGCTCGCATTGGTTTCCGTCCCTGCCGAATACAGTCGCCCTCAACCTCAATTCCACGCTCACCCTGATCACTACCCACGCCCTGATCACCAGCCCTGTCTTCCTGTCCTTACTCCTTGCACTGCTCAGCACCTGGGCCGTGCCTTCACCCTCGCCCCTGACCATCCTTACCGGCCTCTCCCTCCACCCTGCCCTTGGTTTTGCCCCGTTGCACTCGCCCGTGCACTCCCCAGGGTCTTGAAATGAGGCTGCAGGTCGACAGGGCGGAAACCGCAGGCATCACGTGATTCATGGCGCCGAAGGCGTTTTTTGGCATTGAACCCCGAGAGATCTCTCCCTGGATGCGTTCCGGCCGCGTGGACGCCGCGGGAAACGCCGCAGGGCGGAGCACACATCCGGAAACCGAGGTCTTCGATGCACGAGCCTCGGCACCCCCCGAGCCTGGACAGCAGGCCGCTCAAGAGCGATGCCCGCAAGCCTGCCAGAGTCTATCCCGACCAGAATTCCCGGAGGCGGAGTCTGGCCGTTAAGTTGCATCTTCGGGGGACCTCGCCTGTCCCCCAAATGGGTGCCTTTTCTTGTGCCCGACGCGGGCTCGATGCGGAATCGACGCGGATTCGGCGTGGATTCGACGCGGATTCGACACGGATTCGACACGGATCCGACGAGCCGGACATGGATTCGACACGGATTCGGCACGGATAGGGCCGCGATGGGAGAGACAAGTTCCCATGAGGATGCAGCATAACCCAGGTCGGGTGTTGCAAGAAGTGCCCCTGACCCAAGGTGCCCCCAGGATTGCCACGGAGGCCCCCGCGGTCTCCAGAGCACCCCTCACGAGGCCCAGAGGGCCCCAGAGGCTCCAGCATTGAGCGAAAAGCTGGGGGCACCTTGGGCCAGGGGCACCTTGAGCAACCACCGACCAGGAGGTGGCAAAACCGCGGAATGGGCCGGTTAAGTTTCACACCCTCGGGCGCGCAAGTGGCATTGCCCAGGCCACACCTCGCCCCCTCAGGGTAACGGTAACGATAGTATATTGGGGAGGTGGGCTTCGACACACCCCCACATGCCGGTGCTCGCGCGCGTAGTGTAAAGACGAGAGAACGCGTTTCACGGGCGCTTGCCTTGGGACAATTCGGCGGCGCGTTTCGAACCGGGAAGTGGGCCCCCCCCCAACACTCTGCGCCGTCGATCAAAACCAGGGCGACTCCCCTCCCCCCCAACCCCCCCCCCTCCCAACCCCCCCCTCCCAAGGGGGGGGCGGTTCAAAACCCCGCCCGCCCCCCCCTTCGGCGCTAGCGCCGGCGTCGAGGCTGGCGGCAGGTAGCAGCGACGATGACCAGAGGCAGCCCAAAGCGGGGGGGGGGGTTCAAACCCCCCCCCTGGCGCCAGGGGGGGTGTTTAACCCCCCCGCCGGCGCCGGCGCCGGCGCGCGGCCAGCAGCGCGGCGCTGGCGCCGGCGCCAGCGGGGACGCAGCAACAATTACCACCACTACCACCACCACCACCACCACCCACCACCACCGCCTCAACCAACACTACCACAACTCACCATCACCACCACCACAAAAACCCACCACCACTACCACCACCACCACAATCTACCACACCACCACCACCACCGCCACAACCACCACCACTACCAGCAGCACAACCCACCGCCACCACCACAAACCACCACACCACCACCACCACCACCACCACCACCACCACCTCCACAAACCACCGCCACCACCACAACCCACCACCACCACCACCACCCACCACCACACCACCACCACCACCACCACCACCACCACCACCACCACCACCACAACCACCACCACCATCACACCACCACCACCACCCCCACCACCACCACACTACCACACCACACCACCACCGCCACAACTACTACACTACGAGCGCACAGCCCACCGCCACCACCACAAGCCACCACCACACCACCACCACCACCGCCACCATCACCACCACCAGCACTACCTCCACAAACCACCGCCACTACCACAACCCACCACACCACCACCACCACAAACTACCACACCACCACCAAACCACCGCCACCACCCCAACCCGCCACCACCACAGACCACCACAGACCACCACCACACCACCACCACCAAACCACAACCACCACCACCACAACAACAAACCACTACACCACCACCACCACCACAACCACCACCACCGCCACCACCACCACAACCCACCACCACCACCACCAAGCGCCGGCGCCCGCCTGGAAAAGGAAATCGTCGTCCCCGCCGCCGACGCCGGCCGCCGCCGACACAAGCGCCGGCCCGAGGACAGGGGAAGCAGGGGAGGAAGGGGGGGTGGGGGGTTCGACCCCCCCCCCTCCTCCATCCAGGGGGGGGAGGGGTCCGGTTCCAACCCCCCCCCTCCAAGCGACCACAGAACGCGCCGCTTTTTCGTAAAGATCGAAGCACACTTCCGCCCTGGCGTGCCCCACTCCGCCCAATCGTTACGTCTACCTCGGGACCCAAGCACCCCCCCCCCAGGCAACGACCATCACAGGAAGTAACAAGAAAGCAGTCTCCAGAACCGCTGGACCGCAGAGATCCCCGATTTGTTCCCGTTCGATCTTGTCCAGGCCGCGGTTTCGCCATGTCCTGGCGTCGTGGGCAGCCAAGAGGGGGGCGATGGCTATAGGGGGTGAATGTCATGGCTGGGGGCATGATATTTCCCCATATGTCACACCTCTTATTTTTATTTCAATGCGTTCAGGAGGGAAAAACACAGGCACGAATAATCGCAGACCTTCCCAGAGCAAAACATGAAAATGTTGGAAACAGAGGGGAAGACAATAGCCCAGACAATGTGGAACATGTGGAGAATCCGGGGGGGTGGGTTCTGCGTGTTCCTGGGCCCGGTCGCACGTCCCCTCCCCCCCCGCCCCAGGGGCCGCGCACATGCCGCGGGCCCTGACTTGCGCACCCGCCCCTTGGACGCCCCCCCCTCTTGGGCACCCCCGACCGGCTTCGCCCGCTCCCGGTGCGCAGGACGACCGGCGGCTGATGGAGGCCCTGGAGCCGCTGCTGGACGCCCCCCTGCTCTCGGGGGGCGAGCTCGTGGCCGGCAGCCTGTCGGACAGCATCACCTGGCCTGCGCGCCCCCTCCGCTGCTTCTTCCTCCTCCTCCTCCTCCTCCTCCTCCTCCTCCTCCTCCTCCTCCTCCTGCTCCTCCTCCTGCTCCTCCTCCTCCTCCTCATCATCCTCCTCCCTCCTTCTCCTCCTCCTCCTCCGCCTCCTCCTCCTCCTCCTCCTCCTCCTCCTCGTCGGTCGTCAAGACGCAGCAGCAGCGGTGGTCTCGCGGCGTCGAGGTCCCAGGAAGGGTGTTCTGGCACAGGTCAGGATTCTCAAACGATCGTCTTCCAACGGGGCACTTTTTTGGGTGAAAATGGATCCCTTGCAAGGGCCTGTGGAGAGAGAAGTTGGAGTAACGTTTGATTGCAGCATCGTTGACGAGTTTTGGGCTTACACCGGTCCTCGTCCTCCTCCTCGTTGGAGCTGGATGGGGGTCTGACGTGGCCCAGCACTGGTTCCAGCCAGCAGGAAGGGGTGGCAGATTCGAGGTTCTGGGTTCGGGAATGTTTTTTACCCTTGTTGGCCTCCGGGAGCCGTTTTCGGGCCCTGTGACCGTCAAAAACGGATCCAGGGTGAACACTTGCGCCAGATGGATCTCTGGAGATTTTAACCAGATTTGGCTTCACCCCCCTTCGCCGAGTATCTAGGGTCCCAACCAGTTCAGACCCCCTGGCCGCCTCCAACCTCCTCCTTAGCTACGGGCGACGAGCACATACATATCTCAGAGGGATGCCGCTACCCTTCCTTCGCTCATCTCATCTTTGTGGGTCTTCCGGGAGGACTTCGTCGCCACGGCCAGATCCGCCTCGAAATCCTGGTCAGACCGCACCCCGGGAGAGGTCCAGGGAGTGGCGTGCTCGGTATCCATTGGCGTCCAGGAGCACATCCGTATCGATGGTCTTGCGGTCTGGTTGTTTGGGCGCCTGAATGCCGCGGCGCCTCCATGGATGCGCAATCCCATGGATGCGTTCCGCGCGGGGAGGCATCAGCGCAAGGAGCCGCCCTGCACCCCGTGAGGGTCCGCGGCCGAGGGGTCCGGACCGCGAGGCCGTTGATGAGTACACGTTTCCCGCACGAGGTTGTGCGTGTGGCAGACGCGGCAGCGGCGTCGGTGCGGGCGTTCAAGATTGACCAGAGGAGGAGCAAGACGGTACGATAATGATACGTTGGAAGGTTGCCGAGATTTACAGGACGTCCGAGACTTCTTGACGTTCCACACGGGCTGCCGAAGCGAGGGCCGCCGGATACGTTGGACAGCTTGGAACGCCTCATGGAACCAATCCGATCGTGACGTCATCCTCTCGGAGCCTCGCCTCGGCTCCGGGGCAGTTGAGCGTGGCTACAGATCCGCGCCTCGGGGGCCCGATCCGAAGGTATACCCCGGACCGCAGCGATCCCGGATGACTCGGGCGCCCAAGCCTCGCTTTGACGGAGCACCCCCCCTCCCCGGGGCCCGCTCGGGGCCTCCGTGAGGGCCCGCGCGGGGCGGTCCGCGGCGCGGGGCCTCCGTGGTCGCGAGGGGGTGCCTCGAGAGCCTCGCCTGGCGGGGGGGCGGCGGCTCCTGGGCGAGCAGCCTCCTCGCGCCGAGGCCTCGGCGGCCCCCGCGCGGCTGTCCAGGAGCCGCAGCCGACGTCGTCGAGGCCCTGGGGCCTTGCTGTGCCCCAGGGCCTTGGCCGGGAGCGCCGCGCACGCGCGGGGCGCCTCTCGAGGTCTCGGCGGGGGGCGTCTTCCAGGAAGCGGCCCGGGGGCCGACGCCGAGGAGGGCCCGGGCGTCCCTTGCGACTGGGAGGATCAAGTCGGGACTGTGAATGCCTGGCCTGCCTCATCGGGTCTTGGGGGCCCCTGGAGGCCTGGTTTCTGATCCTGGGCTGCTTCTTGTCGTGGAGGACCACACCGTCGGAGGTACCCTACGCGATGGTCCTAGACATCCGAAGCCCTTCTTTTGTCCACCACGGTGTCCCCGCAAAGTCCCGATCCCTTCCCAAGGGTCGATGTTTTCATCCCAAGTTGCTTTTTGGCGGCCCAAGGTCTCGGAGGCGGAAAACTGCCAAACAAATCCGTCGTGCTTTTTGTTATGACGCCGGCATGTATGGGATTCTGGCTTGTCGTCGTCGCCTTCGTCGTCGGCGTCGTCGTCGTCGTCGGCATCGTCTTCGGCGCCGTCGTCGTCGTCGTCGGCGTCCAACCTCCCCTCCGTTCCTCCCCCCTCAGGCTGCACACGCTGGGGCACGCGGTGCCGGGGGCCCGGGAGGTGGCGCCCTCGGTGTGGGTCGGTGGCGACCGGCCGCTGTGAACAATCTTCGGAGCCGGGAGCCCCCCCGGGGTTGGCGCGGAAGGGGCTCGGGCTCAGGGAGGTGCGCGTGTTCTCGCGACCAGGTGGGAAGAGGAGGAAAAGGCACCCGTGTCGCTGCCCTTCGCCCGCGTTCCTTTTTGTGGAGCCTCCTGGGAGGCCCTCGTCGCCACCACTGGATTCGCCTCGAAATTCCGGTCAGAACGCACCCCGGGGAGTAGCGGTAGGTGTGTGTGTGTGTGCGTGTGTGTGTGTGTGTGTGTGTGTGTGTGTGTGTGTGTGTGTGTGTGTGTGTGTGTGTGTGTGTGTGTTTGTGTGCGTGTGTTCTGCGACCAATTTGGAACCCTGCTCTGCTGGTCCAATCGACGAGGGAGTATCGGACAACCCCCGCCGGAGTTTCACTTTGAGTTCTGAACCCAGCTAGCGTTGCAGAAATTTGACCTGCAGGGGCAGGGTTCGCATGTGGTTGTTTACGTGTGCGTGCGTAGGGGCCCGCCCGCGCGCTTCAGTCTCCGCTTTTGGAAGTTGCGTCGGCTCCGCCGCATGGTTTCACGCGTGGCAACGACGCCAAAGAAGTGAGCGTGCGTGCGTGCGTGCGTGCGTGCGTGCGTGCGTGCGTGCGTGCGTGCGTGCGTGCGTGCGTGCGTGTATGCGTGCGCGTGCGCGCGCGTGGTGTGTGTGTGTGTGTGTGTGTGTGTGTGTGTGTGTGTGTGTGTGTGTGTGTGTGTGTGTGTGTGTGTGTGTGTGCGTGCGTGCGTGCGTGCGTGCGTGCGTGCGTGCGTGCGTGCGTGCGCGTGTGTGTGTGTGTGTGTGTATGTGTGTGTGATTGTGTTTGCGTCCGTGTTTGTGTGTGTGTGTGTTTGCAGCGATGACGCTCGCGGCCAATCATCGCCGCCCCCTGACCTTTCGGCTACATTTGCATGGTCAAACGCTGGGCCAAAGTCTATCCAAGCTGTTCGATTATGTGTGCCCCCATAGGTTGTGGAAACCCATGGGGTAACACTTGGGGGATGAAGAGGGAGACGAGGAAGCGAGGGATGAAAAGGAGGATGAGGAGGCTTCTTGGGGGCCTCTTGTGACCTTATTATGGCCTCCGCTCCCGGTCTGCCCGTCGGGTCTCGCTTCTTGGGGCCGCCCCCCTCTCCACCTGGCCCCGCCCGCCTGATCCCGGCCCGCGCGCCGCGGCTTCTTTGGCCCGGGCCGCCCGCCTCTGGCTCTCCGCCGAGGCTCCCTGCCCGCCTCATTTTGGCGGGGCCCCAGCTGCGTGACGTCGCCACGCCTGCGCCACCCGCGGACCCCGCTCGCCCGGTGCCGTGCCGCCCCCCGCGGCCGCTGCCCGCTGCCTGCCCTGCCGCCGCCAGCCGCCGCCCAGTGAGGAGCCGGTCGTCTCCCTTTGTCCCAGCGGCACTGCGCGCGCGCGGCTCTGGCCGTGCGGGCGCCGCCCGACGCGCTGGCGAGTCGCCGCGCCGCTACGACCAAACAGTGTGTGTGTGTGAATGTGTGTGTGTGTGCGTGCGTGTTCGTGAGCTTGCGCGTGCGCGGGCGCGTGAGTGTGCTCGTGCGAGTGTGTGTGTGTGTGTGCGTGTGTGTGTGTGTGTGTGCTTGTGTGTGTTCGTGTGTGTGTGTGTGTTTGTATGCGTTTGCGCGCACGCCCGTGTCTTTGTGTATGTGTGTGTGTGTGTGCACGGGCGTGCGCGCGTGCGTGGCGTGCGTGCGTGCGTGCGTGCATGCGTTTGTTCGTGCGTGCGTGCGTGCGTGCGTGCGTTTGTGTGCGAAGGTGAATGTGTGTTCATGTGTGCTCGCGTGCTTGTGTGCGTGTGTGTGTGTGTGTGTGGTTGTGTGCCTGTGTCTGTGTGTATGTGCGTGCACGTGAGTGCGTGCGTGCGTGCGCGCGCATGTGTGTGCTCACGCACGTGTGTGTGTGTGTTTGTGTGTGTGTGTGTGCGTGCGTGCGTGCGTGCGTGCGTGCGTGCGCGCGTGCGAGTGTGTGGGTGTGTGTATGTGTGCACGCCCGTGTCTTTGTGTGTGTGTGTGCACGGGCGTGCGCGCGTGCGTGGCATGCATGCATGCGTGCATGCACGTTTGCGTGTACGTGCGTACGTGCGTACGTGCGTGCGTGCGTGCGTGCGTGCGTGCGTGCGTGTGTGCGTGTGTGTGTGTGTGTGTGTGTGTGTGTGTGTGTGTGTGTGTGCGTGCGTGCGTGCGTGCGTGCGTGCGTGCGTGCGTGCGTGCGTGCGTGCGTGCGTGCGTGCGTGCGTGCGTGCGTGCGTGCGTGCGTGCGTGCGTGCGTGCGTGCGTGCGTGCGTGCGCGAGTGCGTGGGTGATTCAAGGACGGGGTGACGAAAATTGAGAGGCGAACCAGGAGGAGCAAGGCCAGGAGGGGCTGGCGGATGAAGTGGCAGAGGAGGCTGAGGAAGAGGACAGGAACAGGAGGATGTGGAAGAGCACGAGGAGGCGGAGAAAGAGGAGAGGCAGGAGGAGTAGGAAGAGCAGTCGGGGTAACAAGATGAGGCAGGAGGAGGAGAAGGAGGAGGAAGAGGAGGAGGAGGAGGACGAGTAGGCGGATGTAGATCAGGAGGAGGAGAAGGAGGAGGAGGAGGAGGAGGACGAGGAGGCAGAGGAAGAGGAGGCAGAGGAAGAGGAGGCTGAACATGAGGTCGGGGCGCCTGGCCTCCGAAACCCAGCCCCCAACCCAGCGCGTTCTGATCAGAGCCTCCGCGGGGGTGTCCAGCTGTGGCGGCCACCAGATCTCCAGAAGCCCAAGCCTTGGTTTGTTCACAAACGGACTGCCCCACACGCCTGGACCGATTCCCCGGGGACCCGCTCCCCATTCCGGGACGAATTGTTGACGGCCCTGGGGCCCCGTGGGGGTCCCCAGGGGCCGACCACGCCCAAGAGTTTCCCGTCTTGATTCCCTTACGCCGCATGGGGGGGTCTGTCGTGGGCGCAAGTACGTATCTGTCTCCGCGGCCTCGTGGGACGGCCCCTTGGCAACGACCCCGCGGGCACTGGTCGACAACACGTAAGAGTGACCTTGCGCCGGAGTGACCTTTGGTGCGGGATCACCGGGGCCCCTCCGATCGCTGAGCGCGACGCGGCAGCGGCTGCTTTCGCGCTTGGTTTTGGCCCCCTCGCGCCCCCCCCCCCCCCTAAAGCCGCGCACCAGAGGTCATTCTTGCCCAGGGTCACTCCCGCGTGTAGTGGAGCTGGGCGCTTCGGCAGCTGCCCCGAGGCGACGTGGCTTCGATCGCGGGCCTGGTGGCCTCGGGCCAGGCGCACCGCGGGCGCGTGCGCCCGGTGCTGGGGCACACGTGCTGGCCCCTGCCGCAGCTGGAGCTGGAGCTGCGGCGCGGCGCCTGGATCCGGGCGCGCATGGCGACGGCCGAGGTGCCGCGGGCCTCCTGCGCCGACTTCCGCGGCAGCGCTGCCCCACTGTCGGGGCAGCGTGAGGCCCGAGTGCGCCGGAGCTCGGGTTGACCTGCGTGTGTTGTTTGGCGAGCCCGCACGGGATTTCGGCGGCTTTGTTTGGGTGGGAGGTCTGCAGCGGGAGTTCGCGTCGAGTGTTCAGACGGGGTCGTGTCATCTGCGTGATTTCCCCGCGGGGCCAAACCGAGTCCCCCAAGCCCGAGTCTTGCGTCTCCCCGATACTTGGATGGGCGCAGGGGTTGCAAATGGGAGAGGGGGGGCTTTTTCTGTGGATGCCACGGACGGCGGGTTCTGTGTATATCTCGTCCAGGGCTCCCCCCCCCTAATGCAAATGGGATCGCCCCCCCTCCCCCCCCCCCTCCCTGCTGGATGGGATACGCCTGCTGGATGGGGTACGCCCTTGAGCCTCGCAAAGGCCTCGCGAATGGGATCGACGCCCCCCCCCTCCTGTGGTCGTTGCCCTGTGGGCGTGGCGTGGTGGAGGGGAATGCAAGCGCCCCCGCCCCGTGTTGCTGCGGTGCCGTCGTCGTCGTCGCCGCCGCCGCCGCCGCCGTCGTCGTCGTCGTCGTAGTCGTCGTCGTCGTCTTCGTCGTCGTCTTCGTCGTCGTCGTCGTCATCATCATCGTCGTCATCGTCGCCCCCCCCCCAGCCTTGCCATCGGGGGGGGGTGCTGTGGAAGCTTGGGCCCATCCCCTTCGGGGGGGAGGGCCTGTGAATCCTCGACCCGGGATATCTTGCCCAACCTGGCTCATAAGCGACGAATGCCCGAAGTGGTTGGGGAGGATTAGATGACTCCGTCAAGTGGGCGGAGCTCACTTGGCCACGGATCGGTAACCCCTTTTCCATGCGGGGCATTTGTGACCCAGCTATATCGAAGTGAGGAGGCCGAACAGTCATTCACTGTCCCTGGGTGCTTGGCTGAAGTGGAGCTCCGCTGTGCGGAATTTTCTTGAGTTAGTCAGAGTGAGGGGGCCGAACGGTCATTCACTGTCCCTGGGTGCGTGGCTGATGTGGAATTCCGCGGTGCGGATTCGTGTTGTTGTTGTTGTTGGTGTTGTTGGTTGTTGAACATTATTAATTCTAAAGAATAATTATTGTTGGGACCCCTGGTGCACGGCCCCCCTGCGCCGCCTAGGCCGCAGCTACATTTTCATCATTTTCGTGAGGAAGCCTCAGGTAATACGATGTCATCAAGATCCGGTTGTTTTGTTGTAATCCGTTTTCCCTTGCAAAAAACACTATAAAATGACATTTCTTGTTCTAATATAATCAAATTTCAAGAATCCCTTGCAAAAAATAAGGTAAAGTGGACATTCGCGCGCGCAAGACGAAATCCTTCCAAAAGCTTAGTGTTCGGAGCGATTTTAACATAAAAACATCAAAAAACCAATGGTTTTTCAACAAAAAAATGTCAAAATCTCATCCCGCGCGCTCTTGCGGATTCGTAGGAAACCCAACACTTTTTAAACATTTCTGTCAAACGGGCTTTTGCGAGCAACTTTTTCGAACTTCTGCGACAACGGTTGCGCACCTGCCAGGGCCATCATCCCTGTCAAATAATACCATGCGGGACACATTCGTTTTTTCTTCGCGCGCGCACGCCGTCGTCGTCGGCCGCGGGGCCCTGAATAGTAGCCACGGTCGTCCGCATGCCACGAAGTGAAGTGTCCGAACGTCATAGGGCGGGAAGCTGGGTGTGGGTGGTGGCGAAGAGTCGTTTGGAAATTTGGTAGAGCTTGAACCGGCCCCCCCACAAAGTGGGGGTATTGCCCGCCTCCTATGAAAACCCTGGCACTGGTGAGAACGGAGTGTCCCCACGTGCTAGTAATTGTTGTTGTTGTTGTTGTTGTTGTTGTTGTTGTTGTGTTGTTGTTGTTGTTGTTTGGTGTTTGTGTGGTGTTTGTTGTTGTTGTTGTTGTTGTTGTTATTGTTGTTGGTGTTGGTGTTGGTGTTGTTGTTGTTGTTGGTGTTGTTGTTGTGTTGTTGTTGTTGGTGTTGTTGTTGTTGTTGGTTGTTGTTGGTGTTGTTGTTGTTGTTGTTGTTGTTGTTGTTGTTGAATTCTCATTCTTGAAGAATAATTATTGTTGATCCCCCCCCACCGGTGCACATTGATTTTTTTCGATTGAAGTGCCACCCCCGGGGCTCGCACTTGTTTTTTCTCAAGGAAAGTCTTCCTGCTCAAACTGTGCCCCTGCCCCCCGGGCTACAACAACAACGGCTCCCGCCTGAGACTTCTTCGATTTTTACTCAGGACCCCCGCTCCCGCCTGAGACTTCCGCGCAATTTACTCAGGAAAGGCGCTCCCGTCTGAGACTTCCTCGCAATGTAATCAAGACCCCCGCTCCCGCCTGAGACTTCCGTGCAATTTACGTGGGAACGGCGCTCCCGCTTGAGACTTCTTCGAATTTTACTCAGGACCCCCGCTCCTGCTTGACATTTCCGTGCAATTGACTCAGGAACGGCGCTCCCGCCTGAGACTTCCTCGCAATTTAGTGAGGACCCCCGCTCCCGCTTGAGACTTCCGTGCAATTTGCTCAGGAACGGCGCTCCCGCTGGAGACTTCCTCGCAACTTAGTCAGGGCCCCCGCTTCCGCCTGAGATTTCCTCACAATGTACTCAGGATTGCGCTCTCGCGTGCGACGTCCTCACAAATTATTCTGGAATTGCGTTTCGGCGCTCAGGAACCACGCGCGCGCCAAGGACGCCTTCACAACGTGGTATCTTCCCTCTTCCTTCGTCCTTCCCCCTCCCCTTCCTCCCACTCTCCCTCGTTCTTCCCCTCCTCCTCTTGCAGGGCCCGCGCCAATTCCAATGGCGGGCAGAGAGATGTACGCCCCCGAAGGATTGTCCGCCCGTTCCGGTTTGCCCGTACGTCTAAGCCCGCCGGCCCCAGCAAAGAGAAATAATCCCCCCGAAAGGGGTGTGATCGAAGACGAAGAGGGCGGGTATCGAGGGTGTAGGGTATACGTGTTGAATGACTCGCGGGCAAGTAAGAGCGTACAGCCTTAAAATGGTTGTTGTTGTTGTTGTTGTTGTTGTTGTTTGTTGTCGTCGTCCCACCCGCAACCCGCCCCGCGACCCACCCGCGACCCACCCCGCGACCCACCCCGCGACCCACCCACGACCCACCCGCGACCCACCCGCGACCCACCCCGCGACCCACCCCGCGACCCACCCCGCGACCCACCCCGGGCCTGCGACCCACCCCGCGACCCGCCCGCGGCCCACCCCGCGACCCGCCCGCGGCCCACCCCGCAACCCACCCACGACCCACCCGCGACCCACCCGCGACCCACCCGCGACCCACCCCGCGACCCACCCGCGACCCACCTTCGATTCAAACCACGTTGAAAGTACAAACCACCATTTCCGGCGCCTGCGGCGGGCTTTTTTTGCATTCCTTCCAGGTGGAGAGCCCGCGACCCACTCCGTGACCAACTTGCGACCAACCCGCGACCCAAACCACGCTCAGGGTACAAACCACATTTTTCGGCGCCTGCGGCGGGCATCTTTTGCAGTCGTTTCAAGTGGAGTGCCCGCGGCCCACCCGCGACCACGTTCAGGGTACAAACCAAATTTTTCGGCGCCTGCGGCGGGCATCTTTTGCATTCGCTCCCGGTGGAGAACCCGCGGCCCACCCGCGACCCACACCACGATCAGTGTACAAACCAAATTTTTGGCGCCTGCGGCGGGCTGCTTTTGCATTCCTTCCAGGTGGAGGTGGAGAGCCCGCGACCCACCCGCGACCCAAACCACGTTCACTGGACAAACCAATGCCGAGGGGGAGGAGGGGAAGGAGGAGTGGGAGGAGGGGGAGCAGGGGGAGGAGGAGGACGAGGAGGGGGAGGAGGATGATGATGGACGACAATGGGAGGACGATGATGGAGGCCGATGAGGGGGAGGACGACAATGGGAGGACGATGATGAAAGGACGAGGGGGGGAGAGGGAGGACGAGGAAAAAGAGGAGGAGGAGGACGAGGTGGAGGAGGAGGATGACGATGACGATGAGGACGAGGACGAGGACGAGGACGAGGAGGAGGAGGAGGAGAAGGAGGAGAACGCCATCGACAAGGAAGGTGGGGGCCACGAGGTCCGCCGGCTTGACGACGCCCGCGTCGCCTGCGCCCGCCCACTCACTTTTATCCGCAATTGCGGGGTGCTACGTATTATTATTGTTGTTGTTGGTGGTGTTGTTGCTGCTGTTGTTGAGTTCGTATTCCTGAAGGATGGTTATGGTTGACTCCCCCCTCCGGGGCACACTGTGTCTTTTCAGTTGCAGTGTCCTTCCTGGGGCTCGCACCATGACTGTTTACAAGGGAGAGGGAAGGGTCACCAAACCGGGCCCCTGGCCTCCGAGTTGCAACGCCCACGGCCTCCCGCCGGATGCTTTCTCACAGTCTATTATCGAATCGCGCGGGACGTCCTCAGAATCTTATACGTACGGCGACGACGGCGACGATTACGGTGAGAGTTAACGAAGACAACAATGAAGACTCACAGAAATCCACGAGCGAGATAAGCCGCCTGAGACATCCCCAGAATCTGGGCGCGAACGGGAGAATGAAACTACCCCTGTCGGCATCCCCCTTGGGATGCTCAGGATCCGCGCTCTCGCATGGGACGTCCTCACCATTTACTCAAACGCCGCGCCCTCGACACTCAGGAATCATGCTCTCGCTGTGGATTTCCCCACGAGTTCTTCTGGAATCGCACTATCGCTCGAGACATTCTCGATTCATGCAGCAATCATGCTTAAAAGCAGCCTGCTCGACCTGGCCGCTTGAACCCGCCTTCCCGACCCACCCGTTAGGGTCTACCCGCCCGTCTGGTTTTGCCGTGGTTTATGCTCCTAGCCCTCATCCTGCTAATCCCGTGCTCCATCCTCCCTTCCCCGTGTCATTTCCTTCCATCCGTCCTCTCTTCCCCTGCCTTAAGGGCTGCACGACAAACACGCTGCAGGTAAGAAAGGTAGATACACCCAAGGTGGTAAGAACGAAGACGAAGAGGGCGGGCATCGATGGTTTTGGGTATACGTGTTGAGTGGCCCACCAGCAGGTAAGAGCGAACAGTCTTAAATTGATTGTTGTTGTTGTGTGGTGTTCGTTTTGGTGTTGGTGTTGGTGTTGGTGCTTTCGATGCTGGTGCTGCTGTTGTTGTTGTTGTTGTTGTTGGGTTCTCATTTCTAAAGACTAAGTGCTGTTGATCCCCCTGTGGTGCCATTTTTGTTTTTCAATCAACGTGCTCCTCCTGGGGCTCGCACTTCAATTTTACAAGGGAAAGTCTTGCGGCTCAGATTGGGCCCCTGGCCCCCGAACTAAAACAGCAACGGCTCCCGCCGGGTATTTCCTCACAATTAATTTGAGAATCGCGCTGTCGAGGGGACTTCGTCAGAATCCATGCAGGAAGCGCTCTCTCGCGTGGTACTCCCATGTCACGTATTGTAACGCCGCGCCCTCGACACTCAGCAATCAAGCTCTCGCTCCGGATGTGTTTGTTCTTTCACTTGGAAGTCGCGTTATCGCTTGAGACTTTTTCGCGATTCGTGCAGGACGCACGCTTCAGCAGCCCGCCTGCTCGACCTGGCCGCCTGGGCCCGCCTTCCCGACCCGCCCGTCAGGTTCTACCTGCCCGATTTGCCTGTTTAGTTCTGCCGCACGCTTTCTGCTCCGAGCCCCCCCCTACTGCTACTGTCTCTCGTGCTCCATCCTTGTCTTTTTCCCCCTTTCCCGTTCCTTCCATCCGTCCTCTCTTCCCTTGTTTTAAGGGGTGCACTGAATACACGTGGCGGATGGAACAAGACATGTATACCCCAAGGGGGGTGCGATCGATGACGCAGACAGCGGGTATCGAGGGGGCTTGGGATACACGTGTTTGGGTGGTACGCGAGCAGATAACAGCGAACATGAGTACGAGTATTGTTGTTGTGGTTGTGGCTGCTGGTGTTGTTGTAGTTGTTGTGGTTGTGGTTGTGGTTGTGGCTGTGGTTGTGTTTGTGGTTGTTGTTGTTGGTGGTGTTGGTGTTGGTGTTGGTGTTGGTGTTGGTGTTGGTGTTTGTGTTGGTGCTGTTGTTGTTGTTGCTGTTGTTGTTGTTGTTGTTGTTGTTGTTGTTGTTGTTGTTGTTGTTGTTGTTGTTGTTGTTGTTGTTGTTGTTTGGTGTTTGTTGCTTGTTGCTTGTTGTTTGTTGTTTGTTGTGTGTTGTTGTTGCTGTTGTTGCCGTCGTTCCACTCACGATCCGGCCCGCGACCCGCCCGCGACCCACATTCGACCCACCCGCGACCCACACTCGACACACCCGCGACCCACATTCGAC
>CAUYUJ010013892.1:120189-189493 GCA_963575745.1 Prorocentrum cordatum | reverse complement strand
GCACACGCACACGCACACGCACACGCACACACACGCACACGCACACGCACACACACACACATACACACGCACACGCACACACACACACACACACGCACACGCACACGCACACGCCCACGCACACGCCCACGCCCACGCCACGCACACGCACACGCACGCGCACACGCACACGCACACGCACACGCACACGCACGCGCACACGCACACGCACACGCACACGCACACGCACACGCACACGCACACGCACACACACACACACACACACACACTGCAGCATCGTGCGAAGTCACGATGCGAGGCCGTGGCACCACCGTTCTGTTGCGTTTCTCACGAGCTGGCTCCACCCGTGATGGCCGCCAGGGGCCCAAAGCCGGGCGAAAACGCCCAGCGTGCAAACATTGCAAGCGCTCGTTTGCCTTCAGATTCTGGCCAAGTTTATTTGCATGGATGGGGCAGGGGGGGGCTTGGCATCGCTCGGACGTGTGCGCTGTTGCCTCGGCGAGGACCATCGAGGAGCATCCTTGATCACTGGGCGAAAAAAAAACACACACACGAAACCGGAAAAAAAAAAAAAACACAAGAAATGGACGTCCGAGCGATGGCCAGCGGGGCGTGGCGAGACACGAAAGGAAACTTGCATCTCGCGCTATTCGGGACACACCTGCACGCCTTGTTAATCCTGCGCTATTTAAAAACGCTGCGGAACGGGAGAGGGGTGGAAGCGCCATGCGTGTCAGCGTGCCAGCAGCGAAAGAACAGTACTTACGCTCTCTGTCGTGGCCCCGGGACCCGAAGCTGGGGGGACACGCCCAGGGTGCAAACACTGCAACGTCCAGATCGCAAGGGCGTCGTAGTCTGCCCGCAGGTGTCGCAGCAGCTGTGCATGTCGACCGTGGCGGCGGAGGACCCCGCCGCGCGGGAGGGCCAGCGCGCCCACCTCTGGCGCACGGCGCTGCGGGCCACCGGCCTCGCTGGCCTCGCGGAGTTCCCGCGGGGCCGCCACGTGGATGGGGTGATCCGCGCGATCATGCACGAGCACTACCGCGACATGCGCTACACGCGGCACGAGCGGCCGTGAGCTCGCGCCAGCCCCGCTCACCAGCCTGGAGCAGATCCCCGCCCCTGTGATTGCCCCCCCCCTTGTCTCGGTGCCGATCTTGAGGATCCCCTCAGATCCTTGGGTGTGCAGCGCTAAGATTGCCATCGCCCTGGGCACTGCCATTCTCAGGAGACGGGATGCGCTCGAGGCCGGTTAGAAGCCAGCTCCCAGCTGGCCTGCGCTGGCTGCTGCCGCGGCCGGCGGGGGCCGCGGCCGCGCCGGAGCCGCGGGGGAGCAGGGAGCTGTGACAGCTCCCTGCTCCCCCGCGGGCCCCAAGTACGCGACGCGCTCTCTCGCGCGCGGGCCGCTCGTTTTCTCAGTGGGGCGGGGCGCTCGGGAGCGCCGCGCGACGCCGCGCGGGCGCCCCGGCCGCGGCGCGAGCGGGGCCGCGGGGCCGCGACTCGGGGGCGGCCAAGAGGGGGGGGGGGTGAATTGGGTGGGGGGATGCCATGGCGGGGGCCAGGATGTCTCCCCAGATCTCCGGGCGCCTCTGCTCATGTCAATGCGTCCCCTGTCCCCCCCCCGCTGTACATTGTGCCGCGCACGCGCGGCCGCCAACGATTTGCGTCGGAGGAGGAGAAGAAGGAGGAGGACGAGGACGAGGACGTGGAGGAGGAGGAGAGGAGGAGGAGGAGAAGGAGGAGAAGGAGGAGGAGGAGGAGGGAAGGAGGAGGAGGAGGGGGAGGAGGAGGGAGGAGGAGGAGGAGGAGGAGGAGGAGGAGGAGAGGAGGACCTTGTCCCCCTTCTCCACGGTCCTCCGCCCCCTCTTGGACGCCCCGTCTTGGGCGCCTCCGAGCGGCCGCGCCTCGTGGTTCTCTGGCGCGCCGGGGGCCCCGCCGCCGCGCGCGGGCCGAGTCCGTCGAGGGCCGGCGCGCCGTCGCCGGTTTTCCATGCCCTCTCCGGGCTGTGTGGGGCTCCCGCGCCCTGGGCGGGCGCGCCGGGGGGGGGGGGGCGCGTGGCGCGAGTGATGGGTCTGTTTTCCGCAGCCACCACCAGAGGTGGGCCGTGGGAGGAGGGAGGATGGGAAGGTCCTCCTCCTCCTCCTCCTCCTCCTCCTCCTCCTCCTCCTCCTCCTCTCCTCCTCCTCCTCCCTCTCCTACCTATGGTAGTGGTGGTGGGAAATCGGCCCATCAGCGAGGGGGGGGCGTTGAGCATGCTTCACGGGAGGGGCGAATAGCCGAGGGGCGGGCATGACACGTCATCGCCCGGGAGCCTCGCCGCATGGCACAGAGCATCGGCTCCCTGCATGCATGTCTTGGTCTCCCCTGGGCTATCCGCCCTCGTCGTCGCCCCCGAGCCAGGGGGGGCTTCTCGGCAGGGGCCGGGGTGCTCCCGGGCAGGCTTCGAGAGGGCAGCGGGGCTGCCCTGGCCGAGGAGGCCTGGCAGAGTGGCCACCTTGGGGCTCAGGAGCGGCGCCGGTTCTCGGGCTGGTGCTCCGATCTGGGTCGGGGGCGGGGCACGCTTAGCAGCCGCAGTGGCGTCGAATCGATCGGCTCGTCGCGACCCCTGCCCTCGGCAATCTCATGCAAAATGCGCCTCCCCCCCCATCAGGCCCCATAACGGGGGGGTGGGGGTGCTTTTGAGGGGGGCCGGCTGCTTCCGTTGGGTTTTGCCTGGGACGAGGTCCCCGGCTGCGGGGGCGCCGCTGGGGACCCCTTCGCGGCCGAGGCTCGCCGCGGCCAGAGCAGCCCCGTCGTTGCGGACTCGGCGTTCCTGGTGGCAGCACGGTGCGATGGCTGTAGAGGGCAGCGGGGCTCCCAGTGATCGAGGCCGCGTGCCCACCGTGGAGCACCCCCCTCTCGCCCCGCCCCCTTGTGCGCGCCGCCCATGCCCGCCCCCGCATGAGCGCAGTCGACCCGCATTGTAAGGATGGGCGATTTTCCCTCCGAGTTTCTTACTGAGCGTCGGGGGGGCGTCACCCCCGCCGACAGCCCCGCATCGACCCCCGTCGCAGGCAGCCCCCGCGCGCGGAAGGCGCTCCGACCCCCGTCGCGGCGCGACGACGAGGCGAGGTTGACCTCCGTCGGGGGTACCCCCCCAGGCTTATTAAGAAACCCAGAGAAGGTACCCTTGCATCCTTGCCTCCGCGGTTCATCCTTCGCCACTTTCGCTGGCCGCGCCCAGCCCGAAGAGCCTTGAAGCGGCCTTCCAAGGCCCTTGAATCCTTACCCCGGGGAAGCGTAAGACTCGAGTAAGCCGGAGCTCGGGTTTGCCGACGTTTTTTGACGAGCGCGTCCTGGATGGCGTGTCAATTTTCGTGGGATGCTTGCAGCGGGAGCTCGCGTCAGATTTCAGGTTTTGGTCTCGTCAGTTTCATGGTGGCCCCGTCCGGCCAACCCGAGTCCCCCGTGCCCGAGTCTTGCGTTTCCCCGATGGTCGTGCAGCCTCCGACGGCGTGCGTGGTGCGTGCTTCTTCGGCCAGCGGCATGGCTCCCGGGCGTGCGCGGCTCGCTCACTCTCTCTCCAAGTCGGGGGCGCAGCCTGCACGCCCGCGGCCCGACGCCCGGCCAGGCCGACCCTGGGCCCCCACTCCCCCCTGGAACGGTACTGCAACTATCAGGAGGAAAAGAAACACACAGACACAATTAATCCTCCATTCCCCAGAAAATATGGGAAAATATGGGATGTGGGGGGGAAGACAAAAACCCAGAAAATATAAGAAAATATGGGGATTTTTTTTAATTTGTGTGTATTTATTTGTGTGTTCCAGTTCCCCTTCAAACTAGGTTTGTGCCAGTCGCTTGCCCCCCCCCCACGGGGCTCATTTCGATGCCTCCGATTCGATGTCGAGGTCGATGTCGGTGGCTTCCAGTTCTGGTGCGGTTCGACTTCGGGTTCCGATGTGGGCTCCGATTTCTCGGTGGAGGCCTACTCTAGCCTGCCGGTGTCCACCGTTTTGACTTTTCCGGACTCGGCTGCCGATTGCCCTCGATCCGATGTATTTCGACGATTGCCGATCCGATTTATCGATTCGATTCTGGGCTCTCTTGCCCCCCACCCGCCCCCGACCGCAATGTTGACGGTGGGAAGATCGAAGCGTGCGGCTCCCCGCGTGAACATCGAAATTGGGGGTGCTCGGCAACGAGTTGCACGCGACGAGGTGTGGGTGCATCTTTAGCGTCCTTCCGTCCTCACCCTTCACCCCCCGCGCGGTCTCCTCGAGCGGTCCATCACGTTTTTTTAGTTGTGCGCTCTTTCCCCAGACCTCCGACGTCGTATTTGTTTGTTTCGCGACGTGAGCGACGCCAAACAGCGGGTCCGTCTGGGCCGACATTGGCGCGACAGTTGCCAGCGCAGGATCGCGCGTGAGCGCCCCCGTCTCCAATGCAGCGTGCCGCGCTGGCGGCCCGCGTAAGCCGCCGCGGAAGGTCGCCGTGCCATCTCGCGTAAGACCCCTCGGTGGTTCAAGGCTGGGGTCCTGGGGGATGGGGTCCGAAGGACGAGGTGCCTCAAAGAGTGCAGGGCCACCCTCGGATCCCTTCCTGTCCTCAGGACCCCATCCCTCGGGACCCCATCTTTGAACCACTGAGCCCCTTTCGTTTCGTCGCCCGCGTGGGGCCTGCAGCTCTGGATACCATTCCACGGGGGCTGCTTCCTCGCCCTCGCATATCGCGTGCCCCCCCCGGGGCTCGCCCAGGGACTCGCCCTGGGGGGTGCCCACACTTGGGTCAGCCGACCCCGCCGCGCCTCCGCCAGCAGGCGTCGGAGGTCTGGACCTCCCTGCAAGATGTACAAAGCATTCGGCGGCGCGCCAGCGGGGGGGGGTGGGGGGGTTTGGGGGGTTCGGGTTCGGGGTTCGAGGTTCTCGGGCGTGTTCGTCGAGTCTCCGCGGTTCCCTGGCCTCGGGGTGCTCTCCAGCAGCTGCGCCGCGCCGAGGGCGTTCTGGTGGTGCCAGGCTCACCACGAGGGGCCACCAGAGAGCCGAGCAGTGATCCCCCAAGCGGGTGGTGGTGGGGGGTGACCCACATGGGGGGTGAAGAAAAAGATCGTAACGGGGCCCTTTAGGGCTCCACTTGGGCACCAGCTGGCTTCAAAAAGGGCCCTAAAGGGCCCCGTTATTCTTTTCTTCACCCCGCATTTGGGTCACCCCTCATTGTCACCCGCCCGAAGGACCACATAATTAGCGTCCGAGATGGGGCGGGCCTTCTCAGAGGGCGGCGGGGCTTCTCAGAGGCCCTCCGGCCCTCCGAGGAGAGCCCCGAAGGTGGCTTGGGGAAGGGCTTGCGGTCAGGATCTCATGGCTCAGCGTGTCGCGCCGCCAGTTCTGGCCCACCACCCTCTGGCGCGACACGCCATCCACGCCCCAGTCCCAGGGCGTGAACGTCCCGAGCCAGCGTCCCGAGCCGTTCCGCGCCTCTCGCCCCGCGGAGCGGAGCGACACTCCGCTCGCAGGGCATAGTGTGTCGCCGGGGCCGCCGCTGCAACGCGGTGAGGCCCTCTGGGGAGGCCCGTCCCCCCTGCTCGGGGGCTGCGAAGGGTGCCCCCGCCCCAAGGTGCCCCCAGCTCGTCGCTCAATTCTGGAGCCCCGAGGGCCCTCTGGGCCTCGTGAGGGGTACTCTGGAGGGCGGGGGGTCCTCCTTGGACATCCTGGGGGGGGCGCCTTGGGCCAGGGGCACGTCCTCACGAACACGGACACGACGACGACGACGACGACGACGACGACGACGACGACGACGACGACGACGACGACGACGACGGCCCCTCCCCCCGGGCGAGCCGCCGAGTACTGACCGAGCGGGCTGCCCGCCTCTGCGCGGGCGCTCTGGCCGAGGTGCCCGGCCCTGGCCTGCCCACCCCGCCGGCGCGGCGCGGCGCCCAGCACGTGCGCCAAGGGCCCTGCCGTTGCCGACGTTCCCCCGTCCGGGAGCGAAAGAGGAGCCCCCGCCTTAAGTCGGGCCTGTCCCTCGATCTACAGGAGGAGAATGCGAAAATAGGCCAAAAAATAGTCCGGGGACTATGTTTTGACAATTTTTCCCATTTGGGGGGCGTTTTGGGGGTATTCCTTTTTCGCCCAGAACCCTGTAGGGGGACAAGCCCGACTTCACCCTCCCGTTGCCGACGTTCCCCCGTCCGGGAGCGAAGGAGGAGCCCCAGCCGTGTGGTCGCGCTGGGCTCATGCCTCGGGGCTCAAGAGGCGGGGGTCAATGCAAACGTGGGTCAGTCAGAGCCCCGATGCTCGCAGGATCCTGCAGGGCCAGGGCCGCATTGACCTTGGGCTGGGTGCAGGCTCCTGCAGGATCTTGCGGGATCCTGCGCAGCCTGACTGACCCGGGTCTGGATTGACCCGGGTCACACGATCCCTGAATGCTTTTCCCCTGCGCAGGCCCCGGAGCTCCTCGGCATCGCTCGGACGTGTGCGTTTTTTCCTCGGCGAGGACCATCGAGGAGCATCCTTGATCATTTGGCGAAAAAACCACGCACGAAACCGAAAAAAGCACACGGAATGGACGTCCGAGCGATGGCGAGGCTCTCGACCCCCCCCCTTCGGCTGCACGCGTGGCGCTCCAGAGAGGGCCTCGCCCTCGAGGAGCGAGCGAGCTGCCATCCTCTCCTCGGCGGCAGGGCGGCGGAAGTAAAACGAGGCGCCCTCCGCCAGCGGAAGGCTGGCGGAGGGCTGGCGGAAGGCGGCGGAAGTGAAGGAGGCGCCCCCAAGAGATGACAACATTGTTGGGTTCAGGGTTTCCAGATGTCGGCTACACGCAAGAGTGGCCCTTCGCCCGAGTGGCCTTTGCTGCGGGCCCACTGGGGTCCCCCGATCGCCGAGTGCGGCGCGATGGTAGCGTCTCACGCGCTTGTGTCTGGCCCCCCCGCGGCCCTCCAAAGGCCGCGCACCAAAGGTCACTCTTACCCGGGGTGCCTCTTGCGTGTGGCCGACTCGGCCAGCCTGCGGGCACCGAGAGCGGCGAAGAGCACATCCACCCTGAAGGTTCCACGGATGCCAGGAGGTCGGGGCCTGCCTCCCCTCAGGATCCAAAGAAGGACGGACACGCGCACGAATCCACGTTGGTTTCGAGAGTGCGCATTGCGCGAACGTTCGTATCACGCGGCTGGTCTCGCGCACTGGGGGACCGTGTTCGTGTACGCGGTGGGGCGCGCTTTCCCTACCCGTCTCGCCCCGTGACCGGCCGGCGGCGTCACCTGGCCGTTGGTGCTGCGCCCTCTCCTCGTTTCCTGCTCCTCCCCAGATCTCCGAGGGCTCTGTGATTTGTTTCATCCTGGCGTGGTTCCCCAGCGCTGGCCTGCTTGGGCGCGAATGAATGGGTATGGGCGATAGACGATCGATCGGAGGGGGGGGGGAGAAAGGTGCACCTTTCGGGCCTGGAAGGCTTCCTTTGGGACCCCACCGGGCCCCCTTGCGCGTCCTCCGACCTGCGGGGCACGTTGTCCTGCCCCAGGACCAAGAGAAGACGGCCCCAGGGCGCAGAGCTGCCCCAGGGTGGTGCGGGAGCCCCGGGGCCGCGCACGGAACAAATCTCGGGCCAGGCGAAAGGAAGGGATTGGGAAAGGGGGGGTTACGAAATCTGTTGCAGGCAGCTGGTTTCGGCCTCACTGAGGGGCCCATTCCTCGATACATAGCCGCCTCCGGCGCCGGGAGGCGCCGGGAAAATCAGCTACGTGAGCTGATTCTCAACCCCCCCCTTTGCTATCCCCCCTTTCGCCCGGCCCGAAAATCCTTTCGGAGGGTGCCCAGGTCCGACTTCCAGAGGTCTTGTGCCAAGCGCGGCAGAGGTCCTGCGATCGTGTCAGGCGTCCGGGGAGCCGCCCTCGGCGGCGGTCTTGCCAGTCACGGCGTCGGCCCACTCGCCGTGGGCCGTCCCAAGGGCGGGTCACGGCGAGAAGTCGGCTCTTTGGGGGGGGGGGTATCGGGAGGTCCAGGAACTCCGTCCGTACTGAAAGAAGTTCTTTGAAACAGAGAACAAAACACGCTTCTTTCCGTAGGAGGTCTGGGCCCTTGCTGCCGCACTCCCATGCACGCTGCCTTCCCCGATATTGTCGCCTTGCCCCATCACACATCTGTGCTCCCCTTACCCCCCTATGACCCCTTCCTGCGGGCAGTACTTGACTTGGACCCATACCCGCTGCGTCTTGGACTTTCTGGGAAGGGGCGCACACAGGCCGAGGCGCAGTGGACGTGAGTCGACACTCAGCCTATATGGTGGCCGGATATTTTTCCATGTCCACTGCGCCTTCCGGCTTCTCGGGAAGGGAGCCAGACATTCCATGAGGCAGGGGACATGGGCTCAAAGTTGTCCCTCAAATCTTGGAGCCTGCAGGACCTCGGACAGCTCACCAGCTCGGAAACCCGTGGGGTCTCCCAGGAGCCTCCCAGAATGGAGGCGCCTCAGAAGTTCTGGGGCCGTGGGATCCTGGAAAGCTCCCCCTCCTTGGCGCTTGCTGGGGGTATGAGGTGGCCCAGCCTTGGTTCTGGCCAGCACGAAGGGGGATGCGAGGTTCGAGGTTATGGGTTCGACTTGGTTCTTTAGCCTTTTTGGTACTCTCGGGACCGTATTCGGGCCCCTCTTATTGATTGCTCATACTTGTGTGACTGATTCCACTACTTTAACCACCTAACTAACTTAGCTTCTCATCCATGTACTCATATGTGGACTCGCGCGGGGCCGTAGCGATCGCGATCGCTGGCAGGTCAACTGCGGCAACTACGTGCCGTAGCGATTCTCGCTCCCTTCAAGCTCGCTCCGGCGATCGCAATCGCCCCTCCTCGCCCCAGCGATCGCAATCGTTCCCTTCCAACTCCAGGTTTTGGAGACATGGCCGCGATGATAGCAGGCGAGAGAACTCGAATCAGTGCGAACTCAGTGCGTCGTGCTGAAGTGCGATCGTGGATGTTGTTTTTCAGGAGAATTTCAAAAACAACGAAATATTGATTGCAGGGAAAACCAGGAGAACAAGCGGATGCCAAAATCAGAACAACCGAGAACCAGCAGAACAAAGAAAACAACGCAGGTTGGTTTCTGATGGTTTTCCTGTTGTTCGACTGGTTTTCCATGTGTTCGGTTGATTGCCATTATTTGTCTTGGTGTTCGGTGATTTACACGTTGTTTTTCTGTTATCCTGGAACAATACAAACGCAAAACAACATCGGGGCGCACTCACAGCACTTACATACATCGGACGATGCCATCGCGACGTTCAAAACGATAGACTGAGCTCAATTTCGAGGAGATCGCTCGCGATCGGCAACGGAACCCATTGGTATCACGACACCTTCCAAAGAGCGCCAATAGTTTCCCAAATCGTCCCTAGGCGATCCCAGGGGGTATTGGGAACAACCACAAGAGCGTATTGATAAATCCAGAAGGAGGCCTTGCAAGGATTCGTTTTGAAAAAGGTATTCATGTCGATCCGTTCCACGCCTTCAGGATTGCCCCATTAGAACTACGAGTGAGCTTCCATACAGATCGCCACCACTCCCTACCCACCGCAGCGATCTCCATCGATCCCTTCCCATTCCAGCGATTGCAATCGCTCTCGTCCCAACCCTGCGGACGCCACCGCTTCCTTCCCACTTCGGCGATCGCCATTGCCCCCCCCCCCCCCGCCGCACGCGTTGCAAACGATGCTATAATGCGCACCCGTGCGAGGCTGGCCGCCACAAGCAGCGCCGACAGAGGAAACGATGGCGAACGGCATAGGATAGGGCGGAGGTAGAAAATGTGCCTCTAGAGGATACGCGTTCCCAATCTGAAGTTTGAAGTTGATGTAATTGTATTCAGCCTGATTATGCGTACATGGCCCGCTCGGCAACACTTGCGCATACAAACTGATCGTGGATACGTGGTCTTCCCGCGCGGAAGCATCGAATTACTTCACGGGGCTGGCCGGCTTACAGATTCATCGCGACAATTCGGTGATCACGAATCCTTTAGGCATTGTTATTAGTAACACAAGTACGAGCAATCAGCCATCGGGACCATCAAAAAACGGAACCGGAGTGAACAACTTCACCAGATGGACTCCAGGAAGGGTTTGGCGACCGATTTGAGCGGATTCGCTTTTCGATCCCCCAATTTTCAATCGATTTTCTCGATGGTCGCCTCCAGTTTCTAGAATCTTTGGAGCCATGGGATTCTGGAAGGCTCCCCCCCTTCCGGCCCAGAGCACGAGGGAAAACATGGAGAGTTGCACGGGCTCGCAGGGCGTCATGGGCGGGGTGGGTCCGTATCACAAGGTGACGCTGCAGATGCAAGTGCGGGGCCCAGAAAAAATAACAGAGACGTTGATAGACAACTCCTGGATCCTCGATCTTCTCCGCCATCCTTGCTGATGACTGTTTTTTGGTTGCCCAGGACAATTCTTTGACGGAGCCCAGGGCTTGCATTCGGCCCCCGCACGACGAAAATGGTGGAACAGATCCCCTATAGTGTCTTCAAATCGTTGGAGGGTATGGCGTTCTGTTTAGACCCGGGCAAGTTCTGGCGTGGCATCTCCCCCCACCCCCTCGCAGCCTTTGCACGCAGCGCTCGGCCGACAAGGCGCACAAGTGAGTCCCGAATTGGGTGAAAAGCAGATTCCCTTTCGGGTCTCGCCCCCCCCATGCACGCAAGTAAATTTGTCAAGCACGGACCCCAAACGATGTGTTTGCACAGCGGACGCCCATGCCAAGAAACACCATTCTTGCCTCCAGGGTGCCCTGGGTTTCTTGGGTTTCGATGGTTTTGCGATGGAAAGCGTGACCATCCCACACCAAACATGAATGGACGTCCTGGGGTCGCAGGGTTGGGTTTGCTGTGGAAGGCTTCTGATGGATTGGCCCCCACTGTAGCATTATATATTGTGCTTTGTAGGTGGAGCAACCTGCGTGGTGCAATCTATGTGGTGCAGAATATGGTTGTACCATCTATCTTGTACACTAGACAATGTGCTATCTACATTGTGCAAGATATATGTGGTGCAATCCACTCCGCTGAACTTGAAGTCGTCATCTCCACTGCTCGCGCAAACATCCCACCCACCCACCCGCAACTTGGTTTGCACAACCTGTTAAGACCGACTACGACGACACCGACGACAACGACTAGGACGAAACGACGATGTCTCCGACGTCTTCGACGACGACAACGACGCCGACGACGACGAAGACGACGACGACGACGCCAACGAAGGCGACGACGAGGGAGGAGGAAAGACGACGACGGCGACAACGACGACAACGACAACGACGAGGGAGGAGGGAGGACGGCGACGACGCGAACGACGAGGAAGGAGGAAGGACGGCGACGCCGACGACGACAACGACGAGGGAGGAGGGAAGACGACGACGACAACGACGACGACGACGGCGACGAAATAGGAGGGACGACGACGAGACGCCGACGACGGACGACGACGACGACGTGGGAGGAGGAGGAAGGACGACCACGGCGACAACGACGACGGAAACGACCACGACGCCAAAGAGGACGACGACGACGAACACGAGAAAAGACAGAGGACGACGTAGGCGACGACGACGACGACGCGGGAGGAGGGAGGACGGCGACGACGACGACGACGACGACGCAAGAACGCGCGCGCACGCTTTTGTTGAACATCCGTGTTGCGAAACCTTCAGTTTTTGTAGGTTTTTTGGACGCACGATTTCGAAATCCTTCCGAAACCGATGGGTTTTGAAGGTTTTCGGCATACGCCCGCGACGACGCGCACGTCTGCACTTCGTCCCATTTTTTGCGGAGGATTCTCGCGACGGCACACGCGCAAGGGCGTTCGACAGATTTCGACATGCGCGCGCGCGCGAAGCCCGTTTGGTAGCATGTTGTGAAAATCTTGAAAAAAACAATGGTATTCTTAAGATTTCGCAAGAGCCCACGCGGATGCTTGTTTAGCAACTCTGTGTTGCGATACCATGTGTTTTTGTATGTTTGTTTTGGAAATTCGATTGCGAAATCCTTCCTGCACCGAAGGTTTTTGAAGGATTTCGGCATGCGCGCGCGACGACGCGCGCGTGTGCACTTCGTCTCATTCTTTGCAAGGGATTCGCGAACAAGTTTTATGTTAGAACAAAAAATGTCACCGCATAGTGCTTTTTACAAGGGAACCTCAGGGAGGGGGAAACCGGCCTAGCAGGGATGGTCTGATTTCATATTTCAGATGGACGAGTGTGCAGAATACAAATGAAATCATACTATCCCAGGGGGAACCGATAAGTCCGGGGGGGGGGTAGAGTCTATTTTATTTTTAGAAAGGAGAATCAATGTGATGAAATCTGGTGATGCAACAGATGTGGAGGAATCAACATAGTGCAATATAGAGCCAGATTTGTCGTGGAACCTATGTGGTGCAATATATGCTGTGCAATCCGCGCTGGACAACCTATGTGGTGCAATCTACGTGGTGCAACATGCGTCGTATAATGTATG
This sequence comes from Prorocentrum cordatum, assembly GCA_963575745.1. NCBI lineage: Eukaryota > Dinophyceae > Prorocentrales > Prorocentraceae > Prorocentrum > Prorocentrum cordatum. The sequence continues at coordinate 177,016 of CAUYUJ010013892.1, read as the reverse complement.
ATGTGCAATGTATGTGGTGGAATCTATCAGGTGCAATGTATGTCGGGACGGCGACGGCGACAGCGTATCCGTCAGACCTCGACACCAGCCCAGACGACGGGCGGCGACGAGGTTGCGACGGAGATCGGCAGCGGCGACAACGTAGCGGCCAGACCGCCACACCAGCCCAGCTCTTTAGAACAGAAGTAAGAACCCCTTAGTGCAAGCATGATTTGGGGATTAACGGACACCTAGCGCAGCCCGAGTTGTTTGACAGGGAGCCCCCTGCACGCCACCCCGCCCCATATGCCCGCTTTGCCCCCCCTTCCGCGCCCTTGACGGGGCCGATTGCGATTCGATGCAAGTCTATCCGCGGCCTATACGCCCGCGGTTCCAGCTCGGCCCGACCTGGGTTCACCTCACTGGCATCGGCCAGGCCAGCTGGCGCAGGGTGTGGGGAAGCCAAAAGGTACCGATACCGCCACTCCTCCCCGGACCTCTCCCAGGTTGCGCTCTGACCAGTTTTTCGAAGGCGAATCCATCGGTGGCGACGAGGGTCTCCCAGGAGGCTTTAAAAACTCCTCCTCCGCCTCCTCCTCCTCCTCCTCCTCCTCCTCCTCCTCCTCGCGAAGGGTAGCGGAATGGGTATCGTTTCCTTCTCCGAGGGCGCGGCGATCCGATGTCGGTCCAGTTCGGGACAGAGTCGACGGTGATCCGATCCGTTTCCGAGTCGGTCCGATCTCGCGTTTCGATCCCGCTCGGGCCTGCCTGATGGCACGACCCGTCCCCCCGTCGCCCCGTGGAGGGCAGCCCGTGTCCTCCACCCCCCCTGCTCGCCCCCCGATCGGCGGCGAAACCCGAGCCCTGGCTTCACCTTAGGCGGCAAGTTATGGGAGCCTCCCATAATTACCATCTTGTCGGCTCTTGCGAATCGACGCTAATCGACGCTAGTCGACGATCATTCACGCTAAGTCGACGCTAACTCGACGCTAATCGACGCTAACCGACGCCAACTCGGCGCTATCTCATCGACTCTCAGACGCTAGTCGACGCTAAAGACGGAATTGAGAGGGCATGCCAAGTTCCCATGATTTGTTATTGAACTCGACGAGCAACGATTCAGGCAACTCGATGGGCGGCAGGAGCGGGGTTCTGAATTCGTGGGGCACGAGGCGAAATACTGGGCCTTCGGCGACGCGACCCACGAGAGTGTTTTTGTGACCCTCTGGGCCATGACGCGCGTTGTGCCACCTCACCTCCCCTCCCCTTAACGTATCGTCCCCCCTCAGTGCGTCCCTGCGTCCCTGGCTCTGCCGCAGTGCGTCAGGCACCACAGCCTGGGGGGGAGGGGGCGCTGCGTTATGCCCCCTCCTGTCCCCCCCTTCATTTTCTTAGACGGCCCGTTGTGGCCGCGGATGATGAAAAGCGTTCCACGCTCTTCACCGAGCGCGCTCTGCTACTCGCAAAGTGCTCACTCGCAAACGTCCAAAACCAAACATCTGCCTTGGTGTAATAGACTGCACGGCGGATCCAGGCACTTTGCGAGTAGTTACTTTGCGAGCAGTGGACCGCGTTTGTCTCGTCCCGCGCTCTCGAGGCCGTGCTGCCGAGGCGAGGGCGCATCCCGGCGGCAGGCTGCCCCTCCTTGCTGCCTGCTGCTGCGCACCGCTGTGGCAGCGATCCCCGCTCCACTGCGCGCCGCGCGCTGGGCCCACGCACCCTCGGCGGGGGCCCCCTGGACGCCATCAGTCGAGCAGGGCATCGTCTACAGAACTGATTTACCCCAAAACTGAGTTCCTCGTCGAGTCATACGTAGAATGTTCTCAGATTTGCGAACATTCCGCGGATTTCGCATAGATTCGACGGGCAAAGCAATTGTGGGGTAAATCAATTCGGTTGTCGATCCCCTACTCGAGACATGGAGACCTCGCTTCCGGAAGTTGGGGTGGGGGTGGGAAAGGGAGAGCCAGTTTAGCCTTCCTACCCCGAGTGTCAGTAGGAGGGAGGGAGGGAGAGGAGCCTGGGGGACGCCCCCCCCCCCCCCCCCACTGTCCTCGTAGCAGGCCTCGTGCCGCCACTGCCCCTCCTCCCTCCCGGACCCCCGACGCGGTGGCTTCTGCTCACGGCGTCGACCCCCAGAGGTCTCGACCCGTTCCCCGGGACCAGCCTCTCGTCCCGAGCCGTTCCTGAGGGCCCTCGGGCCCGGCGAGGGCACCCCGCGGGCCGAACATGTCCACAAGAAAACGCCTCGCGCTGTGATTGTGACACGGCGCGCGGGGGCCCGGGCTCCGCGCTCTCCCGCCCCAGGCCCTGGCGCAGCTGCGCGACGTGGGCCAGGCGCTCGCCGCGGCCCTGGCGTTGCTGGCGCGTCGCGGGCTGTGCCACTGGCGCGCGCCGCACCCTCGCCGCCTTTTGCGCGCGCATGGGGGGAGCGGGGCCCCGCCGTGGTCAGGAGGGAAGAGAGCGCACTGACACTAATGATCGTCGATACCAGTGAAAATGTGGGAACCTATAGGAAGGGTGGGGGGGGAGACGAAGGCCCAGAAAAGATGGACATTTACAGGGAATCATGGGATTTGTGTATGTTTATTTGTGTGTCCCTGTCCCCATCTACATGGGGGGGCCGAGCAGGAGGCTCAAGGAGGGGCTCGGCCAGGAAGGGGGGTGCTCAGCGAAAAGTGGGTGGGCTCAGCGAGGGGGGGGGGCTCAGCGAGGAGGGGCCTGCGCAGGGGGTGGGGTTGCGGCTATACTAATGGGGGGGGCTCGGCCAGTGGGGCAGGGGCTCAGCGAGGGGGGGATGGGCTCGGCGACGGGGGCCTCCTCAGCGAGGAGGGGCCTGCGCAGGGGGTGGGTCTCAGCGGGGAGGGGGCCCGGCGTCGCGTTTCTGTTGTGGCTGTTGGCGACAGGTTGCCTCCGCCCGCGACGCCCTCGGCCGGAGGCCCAGAAACGTTGCGTGGGGCTCAAGAAGACATCGCTCTGTACAGAGCAGCCTCGTGGCCTCTCCGGGGCGGAATCTGCTGCGACAAGCCCCGGCAGGGCCGCTCGCAGCAGAGGAGACTGGGCGAGGGGAGGGCGGCGAGGGGGTCTGCGCAGGAGGCGCCCCCAAACCTCGACATGGATTTGGGCGCGTGGCCGAGTCCCGGTTCCGTAAAACCTCGGCGCGCCCAGTCGCTAGATCAGGCGGCACAAGCGCCATGTTTCGATGCAGGGCCTTCCCGAACGTGGATCTGGCGCCCACGCGCCAGATCCACGGATCCCTGATATCCATGTTGGCGTGTGCCCGAGACCCGTCAGATTTTGGCGTCGCATTTTGTCCCACAAATGGCGATGTTGCATTGTTTCGAGCCTCGGGGCCCTCAGGGGGCGATATGGATCGGGACATGCAGCAGAAGTATTGGGTCCAGTGCTCTAGATGTTGCATGTGATTCGTGACGTCGGATCTCAGGGTAATTCCTCGCGTCGTGAAAGATTACTGCGGAAGGTTTTCGGCCGTTTTCGGCACCGGGGCCTTGCCCGGGCCTTCGGACCCCAGAGGAGGAAACGATTCCAGTACCGCTATCCGACCGTCGTCGCCACAGCAGGATTCGCCTCGACATTCTTGCTGTTCCCCCCACGACGGTCAGCAAACACTTGCTCGGGATGGAAATCAGGTCGTGGGCTTGCCAGGAAAGGCCACAACACCGGTGGGGGGTCCATGCTGTGAAAACGATTATGACGGCTAGGGTCTGGGCGCGACCTCCAAGCCTGGCCAGGGCCATCCTGGGCCCGAGGATGGCGTACACTCCCGGCCTCGGCCAGGAGTGTGCCGCGCACCGCTCCAGGGCTCAGGATGGCCCTGGCCAGGCCTGGTGGCGGCTCACCCGGGACTCGTACAGTGGAGGCCCATGCCAAGAAACACCCTGCTTGACTCCAGGGTGCCCCATGTAGTTTTCTTGGGTTTCGGTCGTTTTGCGATGGGAAAAGCGTCAGGTCCCCACACAGAAACTCCATGAAAGTCCTGGGGTCTCAGGGTTGTTTTTCTCGTGGCAGGTTTCTCGAGGTCGAGCCCCTGCTGTCAGTTCGATCTTGGCTACTCGACCTTCGATGGGCGGCGGCGGCGGCGGCGTCGCCGGCGGCGACGGCGCGACGGCGCCCGTGCGCGGGGGCTCCTGCAGCGACCTGAAGCCCGCGAACGTGATGCGCTTCCGCGGCCGCTGGAAGATCATCGACATAGAGGCTGCCGCCGGGGGGGGCTCGAGACTGGGAGAGGGGGCGGGGAGGGGGGACAAGAGGGTGGGGGGGGGGGAGCATGAGGAGGAGGTGGAGGGAGGGGGGGGGGGGACAGGGGCCAGGGCCAGGAGGAGGAGGAGGAGGAAAAAGGAGGAGGAGGAGGAGGAGGAGGAGGAGGAGGAGGAAGAGCAGGAGCGGAGGAGGAGGAGGAGGAGGAGGAGGAGGAGGAGGAGGAGGAAGGAGGAGGAGGAGGAGGAGAAGGAAGAGGAGGAAGAGGAGGAGGAGGAGGAGGAAGAGGAGGAGGAGGAGGCATGGAAGGACGGGACGCAGAGGAGAGGGACGAGGGGGAGGAGGACGCAGCATGAGGAGTGTGTTGGGGGGGAGGGGGAGGGGAAGGAGGAGGATGAGGAGGAGCGTGAAAATTTGAAGGAGAAAATTAAGGAATAGGATGATGGGAACGCGGCAGTCTGGTACGCAGAGTCTGGGGACGCGGTGGCGCTGGCAGCAGCGGCGAAGCACGAGGGCGCCGTCAATGCTGCCGCCGAAGCTGGCAACCGCCAGCGCTACCGAGCTGGCCCCTGCAGCGCGTCTCAGGCCAGGACTTTGTCACGCCTGGGAAACCTGCAGTCGTGCGTCGAAGCATTAATTATCCGCCCGTCGTCCTCTCCAGGTGGGATGTTCAAAGTCCTTGTGAAGCAGTGTCCTGGTGGGGGGGGCCCTGGGCGGCGCTGCGCCGCGAGCCGGCGCGGAACCTCGCGCAGCAGGAGGACGACCACCGCGCCAAGGCGGCGCCGCGCTGGGGCGCAGAGCTTCGCGCTGTGCTCCGCGCATCTGCTGCCCGCCACCTGCGCAGCACGCTGGGCCAGGGGGAGCGCGCCCTGGCGTCGCGCGGCGCCCTGGCCGAAGCACTGGCACTGGCTAGCCCGGCTGGCCAGCCAGCCTTTTTTGGGGCGCTCGTCGCGGTGCTCGTCCTGTTCCGATGGTGTGTATGCGTGTGCATGTTTGTGCGCGCGTGTGTGTGTGTGTGTGTGTGTGTGTGTCTGCGTGTGTGTGTGTGTGTGTTTGTCTGTGTGTGTGTCTGTGTGTGTCTGTGTGTGTGTGTGTGTGTGTGTCTGTCTGTGTGTATGTGTGCGTTGTGGTGATGAGGCGTCTAGTGACACTCCCCAAGGTGCCCGACTGAGTCGGGCGACGCCTCTGGGCGTTTGCGTCTGCGCTGGTCACCGCAGGAGGTGTGGAGGAGGAGGAGGCGGAGGAGTAGGAGTAGGAGTAGGAGGTGGTGAGTGAGGAGTGAGGAGTGAGGAGTGAGGAGGAGGAGGAGGAGGAGGAGGAGGAGGAGGAGGAGGAGGAGAAGGAAAGGGAAAAGGAGGAGGAGGAGGGGGGGCAGGAAGACCTCCTCATCCTCCATTCTCCCCCGTCCTACGTATAATAGTGGAGGTGGAAACTTTGCTCATCACCCGGGGTCCGGGGCCCGCTTCCCTCATGACCCTCTTCTTCCGCGCCACAGGGCGGGCGGGGGGGGGGTGCGCCAGGGGTCAAGCTGGCGAAGATCTATTGCACGGCGCGAGGGGGGCGATCCACGACAATCATATGACATGCTCATGCCGCCCCCCGCCCCAACCAGAGTGCAGACATTGCGCATTGCCTGGCTTGCTGGCGCATGGGTGTGTTGTTTTACGTCTTCCTGCAGCTCGATCGATCGCCAGTTCGCTCCATCAACCGATCGGTCGTTGGCTCGTTCGCTCGCTGGCTGCTTGGTCGCGGGCGGCAAACGTATCCGTATCCGCGCCCTCGCGGCCTGGATTCTGGGGCGCGATCCCGCGGATACACGGCCGCACGGAGACGTTCTGCGCGGGGCGAGCGCGCGCCCCGTCTGCGAACCGGCGCCGATGGGCATCCGCGAGCAGGCGCCCTCAGGGGCCCGGCCCGCGAGGCCGCAGGACAACGGTCTCGTCCCTCGCCCGCGACGGCTGGCCCTGGGAGGGCGGGGGCGCGGCCCAGAGGGCCTCCGGCGCGCGCGCGTCGCACAAACGGGGGGGTGGAGGAGGAGGAGGAGGAGGAGGAGGAGGAGGAGGAGGAGGAGGAGGAGGAGGTGCGCGGTGCCCGGAGGGCGCGGTGTCGCTGGCCTCCGCGTCCGCCGCGGTGAAGCCCGACGACTTCACGCCGCTCTACGCCTGCCCCGAGCTCGCGCGGGCGTGGCTGGACGCGCTCGCCGCCCCAGGCGCGGGGCGCCCAGGGGGGGCCCGGGCCGCCGAGGCCGCGGTGCCGTGTCGCTGTCGCTGTCGTCGCCGTCGGCGTCGGCGTCGGCGGCGGGCGCCGTCGTCGGGTGTCGTCGTGGGGTGTCGTCGTCGGGTGTCGTCGTCGGGTGCCGTCCTCGCCGTTTTCGTCTGCCTGCCTGTCTGTCGTCTGTGTGCCCTCTTGGGCCCGCTGTCGGGCCCAAGAGGGCCGTCGGGCAGGGAGATCGGGGCGCCGAGCTGCCCCCGGGGAGGCTGCGGGAGCCGAGGGGGGCTGCGCATCGAGACGTCGGGTCGGAGGATGTTTGGGGGAGGGTGCGTGTTGGGCCGCGGTGGCGGCCCGACGGGCCTCGGGCAGCCAGCTGGAGCGTGCTCGGATCGGGGTTCGAGGACCTCCGACGCAGGAAAAGACGACTGCCGGGTTGGCAGGAGGGGGTTGGGAGAGAACTCGGGATATCACCGCCCGCAGGCGGCCGAAGGCATCGTCCCTTGCACCCGGCGGCTATTGCTCAGACCCCCTCCGTCCTCCCAGCCCCCCTCCCCCCGACGCGACAAGATCGTGCTCCTCACTGGGGTGTTTCTGTCTGCGGTCGTCTGCTGCCCCCAGGGGGCCTCCGAGAGGCTCCTGTGCGTGGCCCCGGCCCAGGCCCCGCTGCCTCTGGTCCGCGGCCAGCCAAGCCAGGGGGGGGGAGGAGACGAGAGGGGGCGGCCCTCAGACGGCTCGGAAGTCTCCTCCTCCTCCTCCTCCTCCTCCTCTTCCTCCTCCTCCTCCTCCTCCTCCTCCTCCTCCCCTCCTCCCCTCCTCCTCCTCCTCCTCTCCTCCTCCTCCTCCTCCTCTTTCTCCTCTCCTCCTCCTCCTCCTCCTCCCTCCTCCCCCCCTCCTCCCTTCTCTACCTCCACCTCCTCCTCCTCCTCCGCCTCCTCCTCTCCTCCTCCTCCTCCTCCTCCACCTCCTCCTTCTCCTCCTCCTCCTCCTCCTCCTCCTCCTCCTCCTCCTCCCCCCTCCTGCCCTCCTCGAGTGAACCGGAGCTCGAGCTTGCCGACGTTTCTTGGCGAGGGCGATGTTCGACTGCACGTAAGAGTGGCCCTTCGCCGGAGTGACCTTTGGTGCTGGCCCAAATGGGGGTCAGTTGATTTTTCTTGTGGGATGAGCTTGATCTCGCGTCGGCGCCCGCATCGCGTGATTACGCTCGCATCTGAGCGCGCCAGGTTTGGGCCCACCCCTTGCAATCGACAGCAACGCATACGCGTAGCACCCTACATAAGTTTGCGTTGGTTTCAGGAGGGGGAGCCAGTCGACCAGACGGCGCGTTTTCTGGCCCAGGACCAGTCCCGAGTCCCAGCCCAAATGCCAAAACGTTTGGCTTGAATATCTTTGGGTTCCTTTGGATATCGTTGGGCCGGTTTTGGCCACGACGCCGGGCTTGGTCAGACGTCATCGCGATGCAGCCTGGCACTGCCAGGCGTCATCAATCTGGCCCCGGGCAGCATTTGATTTCGCAGCGCCTTCGAAGTGCCAGTCAGGGCGCTCGAATTCAATCGGCGGAATTCGCGGTTGCCCCCTGGCACGAAAAATCATTCGAGATTCGAGCGGCGCCCCCCGATCGTTGATGCGGCGCGGCAACGCTGGTTTGCGCAATTTCGTTGGGCCCCCACGGGCACCCCTGAAACCGCGCACCAAAAGTCACTCTAGCTTTATAGTTGCGCTCATATGGAAAACGCACATCATGTTGATTTCGCCAAAGATGTTCGAAATATGTTCGCGGCGTCTGTTTTGATATGTTCGAAATATGTTCTGCCGATGGTTCTGTTTTATATGTATTTTAAGTATGGTTGTGTTGCGAACAGAGTTAAATATCGTATTTTGCACATATATTATACACTTGCGCCACTGATGTTTATGAGTGCCTAACGTAGCCTGCGCTCGCAAACGCCATGGTTTGCATGACGCAATGATAAAAGTGCCACTCATCATATCCAGCGCACGCAGTTCCGACAGTCCCAGTGCACTTTAATCATGTAATACAGCGTTCCCAGCTTCCCACGAAACCCCTGCATAAGTCGGCGTTGTCCAACTTTGGGTATGTCTGTCCAGGTTCATTGCTGACCCAGCTCATTTGATTTTGTTTAGCCCATCTCGACCCAGCGCAGCCCATCCCAGCATGGGTCAGGGGGCCAGCTCAACGCAGCTCAGCGCAGTTCAGCGCAGCTCAACTCAGCCCAGACAGTCCCAGCATAGCGCCTGGTCCTCCCGTTCTGCCGCCCTGCGCAGTTTTGGGGAGGAGGAAGAGGAAGGGGGCAGCGGAGGATGAGGAGGGGGGAGGAACAGGAGGAGGAGGAGGGGGAGGAGGAGGAGGAGGAGGAATTGCTGACGCTTCGCGGATCCCCACCAGCCAACCCAGAAACGCTGCCCAAATGAATTGCCTCGATCAGGGAAGTGAGCAGCACGCAGAGGAAGCCGCCATGGAGACATCTTGTAGTGTTTTGAGCCATACTGGAGGTCATCTTGGGATTTTGGGCTCTCAAACGCGCTCTTGGAGTCATCTTTCTTAAATCAGTCTCCCCCCCCCCCCCCCGCCCCCCAAGAGGCCAACATGCGGCGTGGCCTCCGCCAGTGCTGCTGATCCGCGGCGATTCCGCTGCTGTCGGGGGCAGCCCAACGCGTCTCTGTTCCTCCTCCTCCCCCATCCTCCCCCTCCTCCTCCTTCTCCTGTTCCCTCGTCATCGTCATCTTTTCCTTCCTGGTAGTCCTCGCCCCCATTTTGCCCCTCCCTCCGCGGGTGCCTGGGGGGGAGGGCGGTTCCAAAAAGGGACATGAATTCTGTATTTTTTCAAAACGATTTTTCAAATAAAAAACAGGACGCAGGCTTCCTCGCCGAGGCCGTTTTCGACGTTTCGACGATTCGCGGAACCCCTTGTCATGGCCCAGGGGAGGGGGTCGGGGGAGGGTTAAGGTTAAAGGTTAAACCGAAACCCCTCCCCGAAGGGGAAGGCGGAGGGGTGGAAGAGGAAACTCCGGGGCACGCTCCGATGACAAATGTTGACATGCGTTGCAACCATCACAGTCCAGAGGAGGGAACGGGGCTTCCTCCCGAGGGGTGGGATCAACAGTTGGGCCCGGCCAGGGCCCAGGCCACAGTCGTGGTAACATCCGAACCCCGACCAATGCAGTCCGAAATTCAATTCAAATTATTGTAGCCAGTGCCCCCCCCCCCCACTTCCGCAGCAGACCCCCCCTTTTTCCATCAAAACAATTGTTGTCAGCAAAAGTGTCGCAGGCAAAAACGCGCGCCTGGGCGCTGGGGGAAAGGGGGCCGTCGAGGGGCCGATGCCGGGTTCGCTCCGAAGTCTTGGCGCTGCAGCCCCTTAGGCCCTAGCCCCTGGCCCTAGGCCCTAGGAGGCCCTAGGCCCTAGGCCCAACAACCAGTGGGGGAGGGGTTCCCGGGGGCAGGGGGGCGGAGCTCTTGGGCTCGAGCTGTTTTGCAGCATGCTGCCTCCCAGTCCTCGGGCATGGACTGGCGGGGCAAGCGGGGACTCGAGTCCTGATCCGTGGGCGCCCGCGTCCCCGCCAGTCTCAGTTGCGCGATGTTCAGATTGCGCAGGCAGCGAGTTGGCTGATTGTCCGACGCCCCTCGGTTCACCGCGATCAAATGTGCCATTTTCTTCACCTGAAGGTTCTGCGGGGCGCGACCCTTCGCCCGAGCTTGCTGACAGGGATGTTTTGCCTTGGGAGCCCCCTCTGAGTCCTGAGAGCCCCCGCAGTAATTTACCGCCACTGGCGCATTACATGCAGAGAGATTCGACTGGCTTCACAAGCCCGCGGTTACCTCTTGCAGACGACGCACAGCTGCAACCATTGTCAGATCCTGGTTCTGGGAGTTTGTGGGAATTGTTGAGGCCGACAGGCCAGGCAGTTCATAAAACTGCAGTCGCCCTCATCTTAGATCGCGAGTTGGAGCCATCTGAAGAAATTTATAAATGCATGGACTTTCTCTTCGGTGGTGTTCCTCGTCCGGCCACCTCCGTTGCAACTGAGTCGAGACTCCTCGACCTGCCGCCAAGAGATGCAGCGCTGTTGCCACTCCAGGTTGCTGCAGTCAGCCATTATGCGTTACGGTCATTTCTAAGTTCTTTATGTTCGCATTTGACGTTTCTGCACGACCAGAAGCACATTCGATTAATTTGCGCTGGAACGTTCCTGGCTTACGATGAGACTCCCCTATCTTTCGCCGTCGGGGATGCGCCATTAAATCGGGTGTTCTTGGAATCAGCTCTTGAAGCGCGCAACAGGCCCGACGATTCCAAAAAAAGAAGGAGGTTTGAAAAACAGACATGCAAGGTATTGCAATCGGATTTCAAGATATGCTTCATCTTTGAGGATTTCAGAGCTCGTCGCATTTTCAATATTGACGCTGCGCGGTTCGCATCTGGAAACAGCGGGGTTGGTCTGAAAAGTGCTCCAGTGACTCCGTTGGACTCCAGCGTGTCTTGGGGGTTGGGGCTGTCTGGGCATTGGCTGTCCGGGGGCCCCCAGGTCTCGGGGGCATCTCGGGCTCGCGGGGTTCTCACCATTCTTGGGATCTTGGGGGTCTTTGTGGGGGGGGGGAGTGGGTGGAGGGGCACCGGGCTTGGGGGGTTCTGCACGCCGCAGCGGGCTCGCGGCTCAAACGAGGAGGAGGGGGGGAGGGGGGGGGGGGAGGGCAGTGACATGCCTGACATGCGGCACCCCAGTTTTTTCTCTTGCGACTGAGGAGTGCGAGTTTCGGGTGGGCCGCTTGCTCTCTTGGGGCCCAGCCCCGTCGCGGCGGGCTCTGACTCGGGGCCTCCTGGAGGCCATCTGGGTCTCCAGCCGTCCCGGGCCATCTTGGGGCTTCGGGGCCCAATCGATCAGAGCAAAAAAAAAATTAGGAGGCGAGCGCCACTGAGTTCCCAGCTGTCTTTGACAGGTCTGGGCCTTTAGCGAGAGATCGAAGACAGGGGCGCGGGCCCGGCCCTCGGCGTCTGGGAGGCACGTCGGCGCGTCGGAGACCATCTTGAACCGTTTTCGCTTATCTTGGGCCATCTTGGATGCCGTCTCAGTGGAGGGCAATCTTGGGCCGTCGGGCGTGCTTGGGCTGGGGCCTTGGGCAGCCGCGCCGGACCTCTCGGCGCCATCTGAGGCCTTCTTGGGCGCTGCGCCGCGCCCCACATTGCCTGGCCCAGGCTGGGGCGGGGGGCAGGGGCAGGGGCCGCCCCCCGAGAGCAGGGGCGGGCGGGGGGGAGAGACAGCGGATGTAATAAACCATGCCATGCACGCTCAGACGGGCTGGTGGGATTTGGTCGCCCCATGCCCGTGCCCGTTGCAGCAGACAGACAGCGCGACTGGAGAGGTTATCATGCGTGTTGTTCGTGAGCAGATGGAGGTGCCCATGCTGGACACACTGCAGAAAAAATGTTCGTTTGCATTTCACTGTTCCACGTGCGACCGCGGGGCGGCCAATTTAAAAGCTGAGAACATCATGGCATCAGATTCTGTTTTAGCGAGCAGGTTTACTATGGTGTGCGACCTGCACATTGGCAGCACCGTGCAGTGCCGGCAGTACCAGCCAGTGTCGAAGTTCATATCTGGGATGGTTGCGTTCTCTCTTGCTCAGCGGGCCCCCCAAGCCCTGATCAAATTCCGACAAGCACTCGAATATGTATTGCTTGACAGAGTGCGCCCAATTGCAATGCAGCCGCCTCCAGATGACCACCCGCGAGTTGTTTACAGACATCGGGTGCTCGATCTTTTTTTGCGTAGTTCAGGTGAGGACCAGGTGAGGAAAGCGAAACTGAACATATTGTTGACAGGGGACTTGCAGGATCGTCGTATCGAGTGGTGCACTGGAAGCGAGATTTTCGATATTCAGAAATGGGCAGAGGAACTGAGCATGGCATTATTTCCATTTGCAACTCCGCTGTTTCCTCGGACGCGATGGTTGCTGAGCCATGCAACGTTGAACAGTGTGGGGTTGCTTCCATCGTGCCATTGTATTTTGACCCAGGCTGCGCCTGCGTGGGTGGCCCTCCTGGCGGGGAAGCCCGCTCCGCCGTTGGACAGTATTGACGCAGAGTTCATGGGCGATGGAGATGTCAACGACGCCAGACCAGAATCATATATGAGAGATGGCGTGATGGACTGGCAGGCGTTCAACGAGGCGCAGCGAGGCTGCGCGAAGCAGTTCGCCAGGGATCGACCAGGGCCTTTGGCGATGCTTACTCGCTTGTGCGTTGAACCCATGGTAACATTGTTTGATAGATTGTTGAAGCGTTCAGGGCATGAGACAGTCCTTGATGCCAAATACGAGGCAGCGTCAACAGGCCGATTGAGGGGCAGGCTTCTCGACGCTTACAACAGTACGCTCAGCGTGCCGCTGTTCAAGGATATTCTTCGATTGCTTTCTGACCCCGACCCGTGGACGCTCTTGCCTCAAGGGGCTCTAACTTACGAGTTTCACAGTTTGGCATGGGCAATGTTGATCCGCGCAGCTGCAGGTGTGCGACACCTCATGCATCGGCCTCAGCGCGGGTATCCGTTTCGCTTGTTCTCGATATTGCAGGATTCGAGCGCAGCAGATGGAGTCGTCGCAGACATGGTGGGCGGGTGTTTGATGGACAGCTGGTCCAAGGCAGTGTGGGCGTTTGAAAGCCGTGGCATTCTTCCTTGGCCCAGGGTAGGTGTCAGCCCCAGGGTAGCGCAGGCACAGGGGGCAGCGTGGTGTCCAGGATCGCGAGCGCCCCAGCGGAATATCCGAAATCCGAGGCAAGTTGATCGCCCCCCCGTAGGAATTCCGAGCTTCGAAGAGTCGGCCTTGAGCTCCCCAGCCCCCAGTGATTCCCAGTGCCCCCAGTTGCTCGTTGCGCAGGGATTTTTTTTTTACGTGGCCTGCGCGCGCGGGAGTGATCGGCCTACTTGGGCCTAGCCTAGTCCCTTGTCTAGTGAAGTGACTAGTGGTGACTACAGTGTAGTAGTAGTGACTACTAGTGTTACTAGTAGTGGCTAGTGACTAGTGTGAGTGTTAGTCAAGTCGCGTCACTAGAGTCACAGTCCCTAGCCATATCCATTATCTAATGTTTTAATGATTGATTAATGTTTTACTCATATTCCCATGTATTCATGTATTCCTGCGCGCGCGACGGGGCAGGGTTTCCTGACTTTTACGACTCTACGACCGTGTTCTTTTCTGGAATTTTAGGTCTAGACGTTACGCGTTTCCCCGCCAGCCTATCCGCACAAAGTGGACGCGGACGTTGTCCGGGCGCCGCGGGAGCCCCAAGAGGGCCCCGAGAGTCTCTCTGGACACACTGGACATGGATGTCCAAATTGTCCAGGCGCCGCAAGCGGGCCCCGAGATGGCCCGGGCCCAGGTCATCTCCAGACAAATTGGACATGGATGTCCAGATTGTCCGAGCGCCGCGGGCGCCCCAAGAGGGCCCCAAGAGTCCAAGAGCCGGAAGGGCCCCAAGAGAGGCCAAGGCGCCAAGGCCGTCCCCGGACAAACTGGACATGGACGTCCAAATTGTCAGGGCGCCGCGCGCCCCCCAAGAGGGCCCCGAGCTTCCGAGAGGGCCCCAAGAGAGGCCGAGGCGCCGTCTCCAGACAAACTAGACGTGGATGCCCAAATTGCTTGGGCGCCGTTGGCGCTCCAAGAGGGCCCCGAGAGCCCAAGGGCCCAAGAGCCCCGAGAAGGCCCTGGCCGTCCCCAGACAAACTGGACATGGATGTCCAAATTGTCCGGGCGCCGTGGGCGCCCCAAGAAGTCCCGAGAGGGCCCAGGCCGTCACCAGACAAACTGGACATGGATGTCCAAATTGCCCGGGCGCCGTGGGCGCCCCAAGGGCCCAAGAGGGCCCCAAGCAAGAGGGGCCGAGGCCAGGCGCCGTCTCTGGACAAATTGGACATGGATGTTCAAATTGTCCAGGCGCCGTGGGCGCCCCGAGAAGGCCCCGAGAGTCCCGAGAGGGCCTTCTTGGGGCCGTTTGGCCGTCTCTTGGGAGCTTCATGGAAGCTGGGAGTCTCGGTCTCCTGGGCCTTTGGGGTCTCAGGAGATCGATCAACAAAAAGGGAGGGGGTTTCATTGGCAGCAGCACCGCCCCTCGGGAGCCTCTAACAGAACATCGCCTCTTGGACCACTCTTGGAGCGCTCTTGGGCGCTCTTGGGCCCATCTTGGGGCTCTCTTGGCTTGGCCCCTCTTGGAACTTTCTTGGGCCATTTTGGAGCCACCTTGAGGCCTCGGATGGCCATCGGAAACGAAACAGCGAGAAAGCAACAATCATTTGACTCCCTAAGGAGTTCAATGGATGTTTGCCTCTTGGAGGCCTCCTTGGAAAGCTAGTAGTTGGCCTCTTGGAGCCGTCTTAGAGTCTTGGGACGGTCTTGGAGCCTCTTGGAGTCTTGGAGCATATTCGGAGCCATCTTGAGGTATCTTACGCTATTTGGATCAATACTGATATCGGAGGTCATCTGTCTTAGGCCCGGCTTTCCGAAGCGCTCTTGGAGCCATCTTGGGCGACAAAGTACCCTCTGACCGCTCGCGAAACGCCCCGCCCAGGTCAAGGGGGGGGGTAGGGCCTAGGGGCCCAGGGGGAGGGGTAAACCCCTCCCCGAAGGGGAAGAAGGAGGGGTGGAAGAAGAAACTCTCTAAACCACCCACGCCGTCTTGGACCCAACTTGCACGTTTTGGAGCGTTCTGGAGCCGTCTTGAGGCCATAGTCTTTCGCGACTGGAGGAACAGGCCGCGCTTCCAAAGGGCCCAACATTAAGAAGCTACCTTTGTTCAAGTGCGGTGCCTGTTCGTTCCATATGTAAAGAACTTTTATTTTTCTCAAAAAACCGCCACGACAAACATATGCATTGTTGCTTTTTGCTCCGGATACTTTTGCTAAAACATATTCCAACAGATGAACCCCGCATGACAACCGAATTTTGTATGGAATATGTACACTATCAGAATGATGCTGCTCCTGCTGATGCTGCTGCTGCTTCTCCTCCACCTCTTCCTCCTCCTCCGCCTTGAGCAGCGTCCATTGAGTCCATTTCAACAGCGTCCTCCTGACAGCACCGTGGTTGAAATCACCGCCTCCTCCTCCTGTTTCTCCTCCTTCCTCCTCCTCCTCCTCGTCCAACTTGGGCGTTTTGGATATCTTGGAGCTTGAGGCGCATGGTGCGAGATAATCGTGCGAGAGAGCTGGGGGGCGCGAAGGCCGCGAAGGCACCGCCTCCCCACTGCGGCATCCATCAGCGAGAACACCTGCGCCAGGGCAAGGCGCCACGCTGTCCGCAGATATTGCTCAGCGTGGCTAACCGCCCTGGCACAGCGTCCCTTGGCGGCGGAGGGGCCCCTCATTCGGGCGGTCGAAGGCCTACGGGTCGAAGGCTGTTTCCGAGCGCTGCGGGGCGCCTGGCAAGGCCCGTTGCGGGGTTGCCATTCTGGGCCTACGGGGCGGGGCGGCCACTTGAGGCCCGTGCCCCGCCCCGTGCGAAGTCCAGGCGCACATGCTCAGCATGTGCCAAGATATCCAAGACGCCTAAGGTCCCAAGGCGCCTAGCCTTAGAGCTTAGAGTGGGCCTGAGAGCCTGGGAAGGCCTAAGGCTTACTAAGGGCCTGGAGTCTAGAGTCTAGAGTCTAGAAGGTCGTCTCTGCACGCCCCTCGCGCGGATCGTTTCGGCACGCTCATCGCGCAGATCGCGCCGGCGCATCCCTTTCGCAAGCCCGCCAATTTTTTGCGTTAACGTCGCAACGCGCAAACGGCATGGGCACGAGGTACCAATTCGTCTTAAGATGGCGACTCTGGCCTCTGGCCCATCCTCATCAGTGCCCCCCCAAGAGGCCAACATGTGGTTAAAACCTTCGTAATAGCAATGATTGCAGTGGCCTCCAGCCAGTGCCGCCGATCCGGGGCGATGCCGTCTCTGGACAAACTGGAAATGTATGTCAAAATTGCCCAGGCGCCGCAAGCGCCGCAAGAAGGCCCCAAGAGAGCCCGGGCCGTCTCCAGACAAATTGGACATGGATGTCCAAATTGTCCAAGCGCTGTGAGCGCCCCAAGGGCCCAAGAGGGCCCCAAGGGAGGCCGAGGCCCGAGGCCGTCTCCGGACAAACTGGACATCGATGCCCAAATTGTCCGGGCGCCGTGGGCCTCTGGCACTAACTTGGCAACTATGGCACGGGGCTCTCCGCCCCCTCTGGGGCTTTAAGCTTTAAGGGCTTCCGCCCCCTCCGCCCCCCGCCGCTGGCCCAGGGTTTCCGCACCCCCCTCCTTTTCGCTGGCCCAAGTAGGGCTTCCGCCCTTTTCCGCCCCCTCGCTGGCCCGCCCTGGAGGGGCTGGGCTTCCGCCCCTCCGCGCCCCGCCGCTGGCGGTTTCTGTGTTGCCCGCAATGGGACAGTCGCCAAGTTGGCTTGGGAAGTAAAGTGTAAAGTGAACCCATACCATACCAGTGGCGCTTTGGATTTCCAACTTAACTTGGGTTTTTTTTGCACGCCCGCCCGTTGTTGCAGCGAGCAACGCTCCGACGCGCGCGCTCGCGCTCGCGCGTGGTGGCTTCTGTTTTTCCCGTAATAAGACAGTCGCCAAGTTGGCCAGGGAACGTACCTAAAGTTTAAAGTTACTAAAGTGAGCATTAACCGATCCATTAATCATGAATCGGTGACTGGTTGGATTTCGAAGTGCGCATGGCTTGTCGCGCATCCATCCAACGCCATCGGACATAGGACCTAGGACCTAGCTATAGTAAGACCTAGGACCTAGGACTAGGACCAGGAGCAGCGCGCGACGCGCGTACGCGCGCGCACGCGGCTGCGCGTGGTGAGCCTTGTACCATTGTGTTCTGTATTGTCCGCAATGGGGCAGTTGTCGTGTTGGTGTGGAAACTAAAGTAAACCCAGCCTTTTAGCGGCTATAGACTATAGACTATGGTTGCCGATTGGATTTCGAAGTGAACATGGGTCCACCTGTTCACCCATAGGACATAGGAGCAGCGTGCGACGCTTTTACGCGCGCGCGGCCGCGCATGATGAGTCTTGTCCTACCACTTTGAGAAGGACGCCACGCTGGTTTGGCAGTTTGGCAATCAAAGCGAACCCTTCGCCATTAGCCCTTAGCCTTAGCCTTAGCCCTTAGCGCCTTAGCGGCGGTAGCGGTGGCCGATTGAATTTCGAAGTTAACGTGGCTTTTCCTACATGTTGATCTATAGGACTATAGTACTATAGTATCGGACCTATAGGAGGAGCAGCGTGCGACGCGCGCACGCGCGCCCGCGGCCGCGGGTGGTGAGTATTGCGTTGTCCACAGTGGCAATGGGAAGGTCGCCATGTTGGCTTGGGAATTAATTTGAATCGTTAGCGGGCGACCGATTCGAACTGGAAGTGAACATAACATAGCGGCATCGCATGTCCTACATGTTCACTCATAGTACCAGCGCGCGACGCGCGTACGCGCGCGCGGTGATTCTTGTGTTGTCCACTACGGGAAAGTCGCCATATTGGTTTGGAAACTAAAAGTGACCCCCGCGGTGCCCGATGATTGAATTTCGAAGTTACCATGGCTTCTCCTACATGTAGCAGCGTGCGACGCGCGCGCGCGGCCGCGCGTGGTGGGTCTTGCATTGTCCATCATGGGAAAGTAGCAATGGTGGCTTGGAAATTAAAGTGAACCCTTAGCGGTGGCCGATTGGATTTCGAAGTTAACATAGTTTTGTTTGTTCCTACATGTTTCTCAATCGGGGCAGCGTGCGACGCGCGTGCGCGCCCGCGCGTGCGGCCGCGCGTGGTGAGTGAGTCTTGGGTTGTCCGCAGTGTGAAAGGCGCCATGTTGGCTTGGAAACCAACGTGTGCACTAGCACTAGCTGCTAGCTAGCTCTAGCTAGCTGTAGCTGCACTGTAGCTACTAGCCCACCAGCTACTACCTGGCAGCCAGGGCCTAGCGCCTAGGCCTGGGCACCTGGCGGCTATAGCGGTGACCGATTGCATGTCGAAGTTAGCATGGCTTTTCTTACAGTCTTACACGTTCATCCACCGGACGCAGGGGCAGCGTGCGACGCGCGTGCACGCGCGCGGCCGCGCACGGTTAACGGTTAAGCAGTGCCCGATTGGATTTCCAAGTTAACATGGCTTTCTGACATGCTCATCGCCTTGAAGCAGCGCGCGACGCGCGTACGCGCGCGCGGCCGCGCGTGGTGGGCCTCGTAGTCCGTAGTAACAGTAGTATTGTTGTCCACAGTGGGAAAGTCGCCATGTTGGTTTGGGAACTAAAGTGAACCCTTAGCGGCGACCGATTGGATTTCGAAATTAACATGGCTTTGCTACATGGTTGCCCGTAGGCGCAGCGTGTGACGCGCGTACACGCGCGCGGGCGCGCGTGGTGACTCTTGCATTGTGCACTATGGGAAAGTCGTCATTTTGGCTGGGCAAGTAAAGTGAACCCGATTGGATCTCGGAGCGAGCATGGCATAGCATAGCTTTTCCTGCATGCTCATGCATAGGCATAGGGCATAGGAGCAGCGTGCGACGCGCGTGCGCGCGCGCAGCCGCGCGTGGTGGGTACTATATATTGTCCACAATGGACTATGGGAAAGTCCCCAGGTTGGCTTGGGAACTGAGGTCAAACCTTAGCGCTGACCGATTGGATTTCGAAGTCAACATGGCTGTTCATACATTCTCACCACACTCAATTCAATGCGAGCAGCGTGCGACGCGCGTGCGCGCGCGGCCGCGCGCAATGAGTCTTGAGTTGCCCGCAGTGGGAAAGTCGCCATGTTGGCTTGGAAACTAAAGTGAACCCTTAGCGGAGCCTTAGCGCCTTAGCGGCCTTAGCGGCGGCCGATTGGATTTCGAAGTTAACATGTCTTCTCTCCCATAGTGGAGCCGTTTTTGAACCCTTAGTGGAGCCTTAGCGCGGCGTGCGACGCGCGTGCGCCGCGCGCGCGCTCGCGACCGCGCGCGGTGAGTCTTGCAGTGTCCACAATAGGAAAGGCGCGCGCCATGTTGGCTTGGAAGCCAAAGCCGGCCCGCAGCGGCTAAGCGCCTTACCTTGCCTTAGCTTAAGCCTAGGCTTAGCGGCTTAGCGGCTAGCGGCTTAGCGCTGTAGCGGTTGCATCTCGAAGTTAATCTGGCTTTTCGTACATGTGCATCAATCAGAGCAGCGTGCGACGCGCGTGCTCGCGCGCGGCCGCGCGTGGTGGGTCTTGCGTTGTCCACGATGGGAAAGTCGCCATGTTGGCTTGGGAACTAAAGTGGACCCTTAGCGGCGACCGATTCGATTTCGAATTTAACATGGCTTTTCCTACATGTTCAGCCATAAGAGCAGCGTGCGACGCGCGTGCGCGCGGGGCTGCGTGTGGTGGGTCGTGTCAGTAGCCATGTTGGCCTGGAAAGTGAGGCGGAACCTTAGCGGCGGCGACCGATTGGATTTCGAAGTTCAACGCGGATTTCCCATAGGTTCATCCATAGGAGCAGCGTGCGACGCGCGTACGCGCGCGCGCGCGCGCGCGGCCGTGCGTGGTGGGTCTTGTATTGCATTTATTGAGAAAGTCGCCATGTTGGCTTGGGACCTCTATAGTCTATAGGTGGGCCCTTAGCCACATTAGCCTTAGGCTCCTGGTCCTAAGCCTAAGCCTTAGCCGCCATAGCGGTGGCCGATTGGACTTCGAAATTGGCATGGCGTTCGCTACTCGATCAAGCGGAGCAGCGTGTTTTGCCCACAGTGGGAACATGGCCCTTTTAGCGTGGGAACTAACCCGAACCTTAGCCGCTATTAGCCGCTTAGCCTTTGCGGTGACCGATTGGGTGTCGAAGTTCGCATGGCTTTCCTACGTGGTCATCAACGGGGGCAGCGTGCGACGCGCGTATGTATGATGTATGCGCGCGCGTGGTGGGCCATTGTATGTTGGCTGGGAAAATCGGTATGTGGGCTTTGACACTAACACGAACGGTAACGTGAACCCTTCGCGGTTACCGATTGGACTTCGAAATTAGCACGGTTTGTCCTACATTGACTAGGAGCAGAGTGCGACGCGCGTACGCGCGCGCGGTATGTCTGGCATTGTTTACAATGGGAACGGCGCGCGCCATGTTGGCTTGAAAACCAAAGTGGGCCCTAAGCCTAGGCCTTAACGCTTAGCGGTTTAGCGGTGACCGATTGGATTTCGAAGTTAAGATGGCTTTTCGTACATGTTCATCAACAGGAGCAGCGTGCGACGCGCGTGCGCGCGGCCGCGTGTGGTGACTCTTGTACTGTGTATTGTGTATTGTTGTCCACAATGGGGAAGTCGTTCATTTGGCTGGGCAACTGGCGGTTGTGCTGGTGGTTGTGCTGGTGGTGATTGTGGATTGTGCTGGTGGTTGAGCTGGTGGTTGAGCTGGCGGCGCTGGTGGTGGTTGTGCAAGTGGTTGTGCTGGTGGTTGTGCTGGTGGTGGTTGTGCTGGTGGTTGCGCTGCTGCTACTGTAGCTTAGTAGTAGTAGTCACTGCTGTTATCACTATACTAATACAGTATAGTATAAGTATAGTGGTTGTGCTGGTGGTTGTGCTGGCGGCGATGGTGGTGGTTGTGCTGCTGGTGGTTGTGCTGGCGGTTGTGCTGGTGAGCTGGTGGTGACTGGTGGTGGTTGTTCTGGTGATTGGTGGTTGTGCTGGCGCCGCTGGTGGTGGTTGTGCTGCTTGTCGTTGCGCTGGTGTCTTGAAGCTGTCTTGAGGATCGTTCGGAGGCAACCTGTGATTATTGAGGTTATCTGGGCGCTCTGGTGGAGCTTTTTTGAAAGCCTTGGTGGGGCTCTCTTGTTTGTTTCAGTGTAATCTTACTGGCCGCCACCTCCAATCCCCATCGCGTCGCATTCTGTTTGCTGCTTGAACGCGCTGGCTGGGGCAGCGGCTGGGGGGCGGGAAGCGCGCGTGAACGCCTCTGAAGTAACGGCCGCGACCCAGACATTCCACATCGTCCGCGCATGGGCCCGTTTTGATTATGATTAGTAGACTCGAACTTGGCCATGCTTTTAGAACCTGGGCCGGCATTGAAACGGAAAGAGCGTTTCAGCAATTTGACCGACATTGCTCACACCACCGTTCGCATTGGGAGCCTTGGCGTTGAGAGCTTGTCACGTACGTCACGTTGCCCCGTTTTCTTGGGAGCCGTCGTGTTCAGAGATTGTTGCGTTGCCGCCCGTTCCTGAGCCTTGGCTGGGCCTTGGTGTCAGGAACTTGTCGCGTCATCGTTCCCTGCTGGGAGCCTTGGTCACCTGACCTTGGTCTGTCTTATAATTCTTATAAGTTTTATTAGTTTATCAGCTTGTTTACGTCACCGTGCGCTCTTGGGAGCCTTGGTGACCCCTTGGTGTGAAGAGCACTTTGATTTTGCGTTGCCGATCGCTCTTTCTCTGAGCCTTCTTGGGGTTCAATTGCGGCCCTTTTTTTAGCCCCCTTTTGAGGCTCTTGGGGGCCGGGGCTTCTACGGGGTCTGTGGGGGCCTCCCAGGAGCGTTTTGGGGCGAAAGGCTCTTTCGGGTTCGTGGTCCCCCTTCTGGGGCGGGGCCCTCTTGGGCGGTCTTGGGCGCCTCTGGGGCCGTCTTGTCTTGGCGCCCTCTTGGGCCCTTTTGGGGCTCTCGCGGGGCCCCATGGCCCCGGCCAGTCTTGGGGTCTTGGGTCTTGGGGCCCTCTCGGGACCTCTTGTGACTCTTGTGGGCTCTTGGGCCATTGGGCCATTGGGGACTCTTGGGCCTCTCGGGGCATCTCCTGGGCAGCCGCGGCAATGTTTTTGTGGGGCCCTCTCAAAAAAACAGTTGCTGGGCAGCATTCGCGAGCTCTCTTGGGGCTCTTTTTGGCTTTTGGGCCGTCTCGGGCGCCTCGACTCTTGGGCCGTCTGGGGCCCCCCTTTGGGCAGGGCCTCTCGGGGGCCTCTTGGGCCGTCTTTTGGGGCGGTCTTGGGGGCCTCTTGACTCTTGGGCCGTCGTCTACGCTAAAATCTACGTTTTCCTCGTGGGGAATCAAAGATTTTGGCATCTTGGGGCCCTCTTGGGACGCCCCTTGGGCGCCTCTTGGGACTCTTGGGCTCTTGGGGGCTTCTTTTTTGGGCCTCTCGGGGGCCTCTTGGGCAGTCTTGGGCGGCCTTGGGCTGTGTTGGAACGCTCTTGGGCTGTTCTGAAAGAGAACTTCGGCCGTCTGGAGAGAAAATCAGAAAACAAAAACATACAACAACCCTAGGGCTTAAGGGCCTAGGGCCTAGGGTAGGGCCTAGGGCCTAGGGCCCAGGGCCCAGGGCCTAGGGCCTAGGGCCTAGGGCCTAGGACCTACCCCCGATTAGCACCAATTCCCGCGCGCCCCCCCCCCCTCCCCTGGGGCCCCTCCCTGTAAGGCTTCGCCCCGCCTGAACGTCATCGCTCCACCTCGCTCTTTCCGTTATCCTATGTATTCGGGCGCGCGCGCGATATGCCAATTATGCAATTTGTCCTACTCTACGTTACATATTCATATTACATAATTGTAGCTATTACACATCAGTCCCGTGTATTAACCATACAACCATACCACGTCACTAACCACTCTAACCCAACCAAACACCAAACCGCTAACTAACTAAACTAATCCCATGCATTGAACATTACATTAATTTGGTCCCTGAAGCTTCGGCCGGGGAAAGGGGCGGGGTTCTGTCGGGGAGGGCATTGATGGCATTGCAGCTTTCGGATTGCACCGCCAGGCTGTGGTCACCACATGGCCGACAGCGGCCAAGCTGACCAGTTCCGATTGCATGGCGACGTTGACAGCGGTCAACCAGGAGGCTGCCCTAGACATCGGTTCAATCGAGTGCCGCAACGCTCAGATCAGGCGCCTTTGCCGGAAGGCCCAGACGAACGCCATTCCGTTCAGCAGGGCTTCAACAGATTTCTTGATCCTCAGGCTTCCCATGTCAAATATTAAGTTAAGACTTGATGCCCCCCCCCCCTTCCTGCGCGCCCGAGGGCAGAAGGGCCCCAGCCCCCGGGGGGGGCTCCTTTCAAAGTCGAGGCACCCATGAAGTTGAGTGCATGGGCTGGAGAGTCAGAGTGGCGCCCTGGCGAGTTCCGAACGAGCATTCTGAGTCGTTTCAACGATCCTCCGATCCCTTCCTTCAAGTCACCCAGTGAACCAGCAAAATGCCGCACTGGAATTCGCCAGGCAGGCCCAGGGACCATTGCAACACATATATTATGACATATATATGGTTTCGCCTCCCATGGACCGTCAGAGTCTGTCTGTCAGTCGTGCTTCGGGGGGGAGGTCTAGGAGAGTCTAGAGAGTCTAGGAGTTTGGGCGTCAGAGGACAGCTGTCCTGCGAAGTTTTTTGCTAGGGCCAGCTGCTAGGGGCGTGGGGATTTTGGCGCCGAGATTTGCGCGTCGTCGCATGGGGCCAACGCCCGCCCCCCCCCTCCCGCCGCCCCCCCCCCCCGGCGTCGCGGTGATTTGGCGCCCAGTCAGGGGGGTGGGGCGGGGGTCGAAGCCGAGGGCGCACCTTCTGAAATCTGAGCCAGAGGTTGCGCCGCGAGTTGCAGCTCTCGCGGTCGACGTGCGCCCGCCCGGAGGGCAGCTCGAGGGGCCAGAGACGGAGGCGGAGGCTCCAGAGGGGCGTGCCTGCAGACCCAGCGAAGGCAGCTCGCCTCGCGCGCAGGCAGGGCCGCCCAGGAGCGATGAGGAAGTCCAAGCGGCCCCGGAGAGGTCCCAGGGCGGCCTTTCCCCAAATGTCCACAGACCCCCCCTCCTCGCCCTAACCTTAATTATTGTTACTAGTTGTTACTTGCTAAGTGCGTAAGTCCTAGGTCCTAGGTCCTACCCAAATCCTAAGTCCCACGCCGTATCAGCAAGCATAAGTAACAGTGCCGCTGCCAGGGCTCAGTTCGCATTGATTCGCCCATTCATTCCAAGGGGGTGAGTTGCATTGCGTTGCGTTGCGCAGAAATTGCAAGTTGTGGGTTTGATTGGTTCGCTGGCGCTCTAAATTTAAATGCTCGTTCGATCTAAATCTAGCGAGGTAACGAGTGCGACAGCCCCATGGTAGCGCCAAGATTTCAGGTCATCCAGGATCAGCTCCGAGGCAGGAGGAGGAGGAGGAGGAGGAGGAGGAGGAGGAGGAGGAGGTTGAGGAGGAGGAGGCAGAGGAGGAGGAGGAGGAGGAGGAGGAGGTGGAGGGGGGGGGGGGGGGTAGGAGGAGCACGAGGAGGAGGGAGGAGGAGGAGGAGGAGGAGGAGGAGGAGGAGGAGAAGGGGGAGGGGAAGGGGGAGGAGAAGGGGGAGGAGGAGGGAGGAGGAGGAGGAGGAGGAGGAGGAGGAGGAGGGGTTTAGGAGGAGGAGGAGGAGGAGGAGGAGGAGGAGGGGGAGGAGGAGGAGGAGGAGGAGGAACCCAGCAGAGAAGGGTTACGAAATTGGCCAGGGTGGCTCAGAGCAGGAGGAGGAAAAGGAGGAGGAGGAGGAGGAGGAGGGGGGGGAGGAGGTGGAGGAGGCCTCGAGGAACCTAGTCTTAGAGTCTTAGAGTCTTAGAGTCACAACTGATTTCGCATGCAGGCCCTGCGGCGTAAAGGCGAACGGCTAACGTAACGGGCCGAACGGTTGGTAAATCGAGTTCTAGATTCTAGTTTCCAACAGTGGCCCCGCGGCAGAAAGATTGGTACATCGTGCGAATATAGCAGATAGCATATACTATGGCATCAGATAAATAGCGGCAGCTTGATTTTCTTTATGCCTTATGTCCCTAGGCCCTATGGCAGGCCCTATGGCCCTAGGCCCTATGTCCCTGTGTCCTATGCTTATGCTATGCCATGCCATGCCGCCCTCCTCCTCCTACTCTTCCCCCACCGGACCTATCCTGCCGGGGCCCTGCCCTCAACGCGACCCCCCCTGGGGGGGGGGAACCGCCCTTAGCGTTCCAGCATCTCGAGGGCCAGGATCATTGTACAAGCGCTGTTTGGGCGCAGCCGTGTTCCCGTGCATTTGCAGTGTTCCCGAGGTTATGGCGGCCTCGAGCGCGCTTGCATACGAGATTACCTTCGCGGCAGGACATGGACCAAACATGAGAGGAAAGCCGTATTCCGAGCAGCTCATGCCCACAGGCGCGACGTGATTGCACGCCGGGGGCATGATTTTTACCGACTCGAGTGGCAGGGGCGGATGGGCCAGGTATCTTCATCCGTGGGCGCCCCTGCGTTCGGCATATTTGCAGCGCCTCGTTCAGCTCTTCCAGATATCACAGATGACTCTCACGCGTTGGCCATCCAGGCAGGCTTGGGGGGGTTGGAGGTCGCGACCCGAAGCGCGCGGACACGATCGAGACATGCAGTGCAGACAGCCCGCGAGGAGAGGCTGGCCAATGCCCAGCAGTACGCGCAGTGGTCATCATCTCAGAGCTACAAAGTTTCTGCAGACATTCCCGCGTGCAATGCTGATCACGGCGCACGGGTATCTTTTATCGACCAGACATTGCCATATGTTGTCTTGGAGTGGCTTCCCCCTCTTGATCGGATGGCGTGCAGGGCTCTTTCTCATTCCAACTCTGCGTTGCAAGTGCTCGTCGATGCTTGGGAGCAGCGGCATCTTCCGCTACTGGCAGCTGACCAGCCCAAGCGAACGTCTTCGAGGGGCGTTCGCCTTTGTTTCATCGCTGGCTTCTGCTTGTGCGGCCTCATGGGGCAGTCCCGCATCGCCATGGCCAGCGCATTCAGCCAGCTCACTAGGCGGGTCCTTGCCAAGGATTCAGAGCTCCGGCGCTTGTATGACTTGGGAGCGCTGGTTGTGAAGTTTTTCTCGCCAGAGGTGGATACGATTGCGTGGTGGCACATTAGCTACATAAATTTTAATACGATGCACATGGATATGGCCCCTTTATGTCAGTCCAAGGATGATGGGGCTGTGGAGTATGCAGCAGAATTCGGCAGAGTTTCATTAGATTTTGATGGTTGCGAGTCTGACCACTTGGGAATATCTAATGCGTGGAGAGTTTGTGCCATTCTTAATGCTGAGGTTGCTTGGTCTTGTTCTTTTTTTCGAATATTCGCTGGGGATTCCGAGAGACTCAATTTCGTCCCAGGCTTCGGGCTGGAGGTCTATGCAGTCGGTGTAACAGGAGACGACGACGAGTTCAATTTCTGGAGTGGCCCCAAGAGGCGCCTTCGCCAAGCGAGAGCCAAGGGGGGTTCTTCGAAAGGAGAAGCCAAGCCAGTCCTCGCGCCCATCGTTGATGTGGACCTCGGCGGTGATGGCGGCGATGGCGGAGACCATGCAGGAGACGTCGTGCTGGCTGGCCCTGACGCAGACCTCGCAGCAGTCCAAGATAATGACCCATGGGACGATGATCTTTTCGGCGTCGATGGGGATGCCAGTGGCTGCGAAGGCGGCGACGAGGGCGGCGGCCCCGGGGGCGGCGACGGCGGCGGACATGGAGATCCAGGTGGCGACATGCCGCCCCCGCTGCCGCCGCCGCACCCAGCCGCTCCAGCGGCGCCAGCAGCTGGCAGAGGCCGCGGCGGTGGAGCCCGAGGCCGCGGAGTTCCTCGGAGTTTCAACTGGCGCGGTTGGGATGTTGCCGGCGTCTTTTCCCGGGGGGTCCAGATCGGTTGGGGCGCAGTGTGCGGTTGCCACAGGAACACATACGACACGCTCGAGTGCAAGAAGCAGGTGACGTTTGGCAAGCCCCCAAACGAGTTGCCATCCGATTATTGTTTACGGTTGGTCAAACAGTGGCTCATCAGGGGCCGCGACATACCGCCAGACGACCCAGAGGGCAGATTGCGCCACGTGATGTACGAGAGGCCTCGCACATACGTGGACATGACCGACGCGGAGTTGGACGCAGCGCGACCGTCGTCCAGGCGCGGAGCAGAGCGTCCTTGCGGATGTCTTTGCAAGCTTGGCCAAGAGAAAAACATTCAATCAACGCAGTTTTTTTCGGGAGTGCTGTGCAGGCCTCCCCGCTGGCCATCTCATCTGCTCTGCGAGGGCATGTCTTGGGGAAGTGGGGCATGTCTTGGGTCTTGGGTCTTGGGAAAGTGGGGCATGTCTTGGGAAAGTAGGTCCTAAGTAGGTAGTGGGGCATGTCTTGGGCCGTTTCTAAGTAGGTCGTGGGGCATGTCTTGGCCTTGGGTCTTGGGAAAGTGGGGCATGTCTTGGAAAAGTAGGTCCTAAGTAAGTAATGGGGCATGTCTTGGGAAAGTAGGTCCTAAGTAGGTAGTCGGGCATGTCTTGGCTTCGGGTCTTGGGAAAGTAGGTCCTAAGTAGGTAGTGGGGCATGTCTTGGGAAAGTAGGTCCTAAGTAGGTAGTGGGGCATGTCTTGGGAAAGTAGGTCCTAAGTTAAGTAGGCCAGTGGGGCATGTTTTGGGAAAGTAGGTCCTAAGTAGGTAGTGGGACATGCCTTGGGGAAGTAGGTCCTAAGTAGGTAGTGAGGCATGTCTTAGTCTTAGGTCCTAAGGTCTTAGGAAAGTAGGCTAGCGGCTAGGACCGGCGGCTAGGACCAGGACGCGCAGACATTGTATGAACGCAGGCTATCCTCATCCAGCTGGTCCAGGTATGGTGGGGGCGAATGGCTATTATTCAAGCCCCAATCTGAGTGGGCCCCTGTGGCCCTGCCCGCTGATGCAAGACAGGTCAGACGGGGCACCCTTGAGCCTCAACCATAATTATTGGGTTTGTTCGCGTTCGAGATGGCCAGGTCTCGCATCTCCCCGCAGGCGTCGCTTTGAAGGTCGCATTGCGTTGCGTTGCATTATCTTCCTTGATCAGCTCTTCCATTATCAGATTTGCGATGTGCCTCTTTGGTCGACGCAGTCTTGTGGACGCAGTTTTGTGGTTCAGGCGTTCAGGTCCGTCTTCCGATGTGCGCATGCCCTAGTTGGTTCTTCATATTCTATGTCTTAGTATTGTGCGGACACGCTCCCTCTGCTGCGATGGGAAGCCAGGGTGGGCCTGACAGCTGGGATCTTGAGGCCATGCTATTCGACATCCAGGCATCGGGCGCTGAAGCGCCCCAGTCAGGCGATTCAGATTTCAAGCCTGAGGTCATTCCACCTTCGCCAGAGGCAGCGCCCCGCCAGCGCTCACAGTCGCCAGGGCCTGGTTCCGCGAGATCCAGGTCGAGATCCAGGTCCAGGTCGAGCGGCAGGTCGCATGGGGCACCATCATCATTATTGAGCAAGGCCACAGATAGGTTTGTCAGGGCAGGTTCTGAGTGCGGTTTCGAGCAGGGCCCAGACGCCAGCAGGGAAGCGCACGGATCAGATTGGCATGCAGTTTCCAGTCCTGGTGGGTCGCCCCAGGCGTTGCATCCTCAGGCGAGCCCCAGTCACAGTCCCAGCCTCAGCCTTTCAGGACTTATGCCGGAGAAGTCGCCATCTGCGGGAGGGGGCAGGTCGAGGTCGAGGTCGAGGTCGCCGGCTGCAAGTGGTGCTGGCAGCGTCAGCAGTTGCCCCCGCAGCGCGGCGGCAGCGCCGCCTCACGGTAAGATGCCAGCGGCTTGGCTTCGCAGCCACCCGCCAATTCCAATTCCTCGCGGCGCTGAGTGGTGGATGCAACCTATAATTGTGGCAATGGAGTCAGACCGGGCGAGATTGCCACTGAGGCCTATCAAGCCAATGATCCACGAAAGTTGTTGCTCAGGGACCGGCGCAGAGTGCGCAGTGTTCAAGGCTTTCATGATGGACACCACCACGCAGAGCTTCAATGATACAAAACCTCTGGCGCGTCGTTTCTTGAAGCAGGTGTTCAGGGCAGACTTGCAGGACGGGCATCTGTACCAGAGCATGGCAGACGCAACGAACCCAGAGTATTCTACTTGCGAGGCCCATGGCATTTGCTGCCCACCTCGCCAGAGGCCGCACATGACAACTGTGGGCCTTCCATGCCAGCCATTCTCCAACTACTTCAACAGCCAGTCGGGCATTAGGCCCGAGCAGCACGGCAAATTCAGTACTGTCTTCGAGGATTGGTTTTCTCATCTTCGCAACGATAGACCGCACGCCTTTTGCGTGGAGGAGATTGAGGAGTTCAGGGCGAGGAAGACAAAGGCCGGCCAGACTGGCGGCCAGAGCTACTTGGAGTGTTTCTGCCAGATGTGCGCGGACTTGGGCTACAGCATCCAAGTGTTCCTCATGGACGCTTCCGTTTGGAGCGAGATGGATCGCAAGAGGCCCGCCGCTCCCCAATCGGGATCGAACGTAGTTCGGACAACCTCACTGACCCCCATCCAGTAAAAAATCGTCGTTGGCCATTCCGGAGGCCATGGCCATATGCCATAGCCATGGCAGCTATAGCAGCTATAAGCATAGCCGTTTAGCCGCTAGCCGCTAGCCGCCGCTAGCCGCTAGCCGCTAGCCGCTCTAGCCGACTCTAGCCACATGCCAAGGCCTTTCAGGCCTGAGCATGGGCCGTGGTCCTTCAACGCCCAGGAGTCGGTTGAATAGAATACGAGTCTCTGAGGTTTGGCTTCTTGAATGAAGTCCCTGGCGGTTCAGAGCTTGCGTGGCCAAGGCCGCCTGATGTTTTTTTTGCCGCTCAGTTGCGGTTGTTCTCAGATTCGGTCCGCCCCCCCCCCCCCCCTCCCTTGCGATGTTTTCAGCCGCGGGTTTTTGTTTGTGGCTTTCGTTCAGTGTTCAGTTCTATCTCCTTGATGCCGATGTCCAGCTCAGAGCCCCCCCGCCCGAGACATCAGCACTTGAGACGAGGAGGCAGGCGAGGGGGAGGGGGGGGGGGCGAGGGCCCGGAGGAAGAGGATAGGAGGAAGGAGGACAGAGGATAAGCAGGGAGGGAGGGATGAGGGGGGTGGATGAGGAGGGAGAGGCTGGAGGAGGCAGGTGAGCAGGAGGAGGAGGAAGTGACGTAGGGCCTAGGGGGGCCTGGGGAGTGGCCCGATTGGATATGATGTCAAAACGGAGAGTAAACAGGAAAGAGCAGGACCAGGACCAGGATTGGTCACCGCCGGCTCCCACCCGCCTCCGCGCAAGGCTGTACATCTTGGGCATAGACGACATGCTGGGCGGCGAGAGGTCGCTGCAGTGGATCTCGCAGAGGGTCGACAGCATCATCAACCTTCGCACGCTGCAGCCGCCGACCTCCGTGTCCAACATTCTCCCCGCGAGGTTGCGGGAGGAGGACGTTGCAGCCCGGCAGGACGTTGCTCGCAGCTTTGCGTTCAGGTTTGTTTCTAGATTCTAGAGTTTAGAGCACATGCGAAAGTCGAGCCGCCCTCGGAGATAATTGGAGCTCTGGATTCCTGACCTTGTCCCCCTCCCATGTGATGTCGATCATCCGCCTTGCCCATGTTGGCTCACTGTTCGCGTGCCAGACCTTCCCAGTGAAGCGCGCCCCCCCCATCCGCGTGGTGTCAGATCCCTCCGCCTTCGCCGTTGGCCCTGTCAGATGGGCGATGGGGTGCGTGTGGCAGGGGTCAGGGTGGGGCCGCATCTTCATCGCAGTGGCCATCGATGTAGCAGGCGTCGCATGGGTTGTTGAAGGCGTTGAGCATTGAAGGCCCCCCCATTGTCGCCGCCGCACTCACCGTGGCCCGTGCGTCGT
Organism: Prorocentrum cordatum; assembly: GCA_963575745.1. Classification (NCBI taxonomy): domain Eukaryota; class Dinophyceae; order Prorocentrales; family Prorocentraceae; genus Prorocentrum; species Prorocentrum cordatum. Next base: position 146,059 of record CAUYUJ010013892.1, on the reverse strand, counting down.
ATGTTGGGCTTGCTGCTTGAGAACTCTTGAGCAGCTCGGCGGCCAGGGGCGAGGGGGGCGTGTGGCCCAGGCCCAGGCAACCACCAGGTACCAGGTAAGTCTTCTAAGAAGTCTCAGTCGAAAGTAGAAGTAGAGTAGAAGGCGGGGGGGGGCACTTGCGCCAGAAGGTTTCCCGGCTCAAGATGGGAACCAGTGCCTCAGTTTTGGCGCGCCCTGGGGCCTGGCAAATCTGGTCATTTCCCAGGGGTGCCCCACCGCGCGCGCACGCAGGGGTGCGGGGGGGAAACGATGCAAGAGTAGTGCGTTGGTGTCGTATGTCATATGGCATATGGCATACGGCGTAATGGCGTGATGCCATGGATGTTGGTTAACAGTTAACAAGTAGCTACGGCTTTCAGCTATCATCCGAATCGTTGCAATCGTTCCCCCCCCCCCCGTTGATGACACCCCCAGCGAGCTGCAGCAATGGGACACCGAAAGTAGTTATTCCAACTCCAGTGCCGCCAGTGCACCATCGACGATCTTCTATGATGAAAATGCGTTTCTGGCCGTCGACAGCGATCATGGGGGACTTTGAACAGGAGATCGGGGCAATAATATCTCATGATAGGCTTGCGGCCAGCCCGTCCGTCGAGTCTTGCTTGCAGGTCGGAGTCTTTGGGCTGTGGGCATTGGGAGACTCTTGAACCACTTGGAACATATTATCAGAGCTCCGCATTGGCATGATCTGTCTATCGGGGATGGGTTTCGCAAGAGATGGGGGTGGGGGAGGCGGTGAGAACCTCTCATGGAGCTCACGGGCCCGCATCGAGCGCCCGCGTGAGGGGTGCGGCCAAGGGGCTGCATGGGACATGCGTGCGAGGGTCTAGAGTCTAGCCTATAGCCTAGGCCTATAGTATAGGGCACCGGTGGGCCACATTGTTTGTGCGCGTACAGTCTTGAACACACGCATGGCTTAACTGATAAAGTTTACCCTGGTATCAAACATCCCGTTTCGCAGTTTCAATAGCAGCTACCATGCAAACCAGCTGTCTCGCAGAACGACCCCCCAAAACCAAAACGAAACTCACGTCATTTTCCCAGGACATTTGCCAGTATTAAAGTATTAAAATGTTCAATATATTAATACCTGAATCGCACGCGCAATTATCATCGATGTTTTGAGTCACTCGCGCCGCGTATGTTCAGCACCTGCACCGCTAGCGCAACTACAGTAACTACAGATTATGATATGCAAGTTGGAAATCATGTTGCGCCAGTTTTTTTTTGTAATCTCAACTTTACGTTTCACGCGTTGTAATTTTAGCGATGTGCTTCCGAACGCGCGTTTTCTGTGGCGGGCTTTTTTGCGCCATGCATCTTATCAGAGTTACATCATGGCATGTAAACATGTAAACCATAGCAGCTATAGCAGTAGCATGGGAAGGGGCAGCAGCAGGAACTCGATGCTGCCCGCAGGTGCGAGGTCACGGCGCAGCTGCAGGCGCGCTGGCGCCACCCAGCCGTGCCTATGCCTATGCCAACAGCCGCTCTTTTGTGATTTGTTTCTTGCACATTGTTCGCAACAGCGTGACCCACCAGGGGGCCCATCGTTGAGTCAACGATGGGCGTGGCCCATCGGGTGGGCCACGCCCATTGTTCCTGCTCTCTCTCGCCCTCCGCTGCTGAAGTCTCTGCGTTCACCAGGGAGGCCAAGACCGTTGGCCTCAGCGCCCATGGCTTGGTGCTGGTGGCTCGCAGAGGCTTTTGGCGGCGCGCCGCAGGGCGCGCAGCCCTGGGGCGCGCCGCAACGCGCGGCCCCCGGCCGCGCGGCCCCGGGCGCGCGGCCTGCTGCGCGCCGCGCAGACGACTCGTCCCGGCGAGCCGACCCGTTCCGAACATTTTCGGCGGCGAGCGTTTGCCCCCGAACATTTTTCAAACATTTTTCGAACATTTTCCGATCATGGTTCCGAACATGTTTCGAACATTTTTCGAACATTTTCAAAGGCCCGAACATTTTTCGAACATTTTTCGAACATTTTTCTAACATTTTTCGAACATTTTCAAGCAACCGAACATTTTCTCCGAACATTTTCCAGGGTCACGCGCAGCGAGCGAGTAAGTTGCCCGGGGAGAAACGCGCCGCCGAACATTTCCGGCGAACATTTTCCAGGCCGCGCGCGCCGCCGAACATTTTCTGCGACCGGGCTTGGGGGGCTGTGGCCTGGGGCACCGGGCCAGCGCCCTGGGGCCTGGCCTAGGGCCTAGGGCCTAGGGCCTAAGGCCTAAGGCCTTCGGGCCAGGTCTGGGGCCTGGGGCCAAGCCCCAGGCCCTGCGACCTGGGGCGGCGGGATTAGGCTTGCAGGGCTTCGGCCTAGGGCCTAGGGACTAGGGCTCAGGGCTTGGGACCTAGGACCCAGGGCCGATAGGGCCTGGGCCAGGGGCCCTTGGGCTCTAGGCCGAGGCCATGGCCTCAGGCCGAGGGCCTAGGCCTGGGGCCTAGGGCCTAAGCCATAGTACATTAGGGCCTTAGGGCCTAGGCCTAGTGCCTAGTGACTCTAGTGGCCTAGGGCCTAGGACCTACTTAGCTTGGCCTGAGGCCGCCTTGGGCCTTGGGCTCGCCCCAAGCGTGGCCAGCTGCTTGATCCTGGCCTGGCCTGCGGCTTGGGGCGTCGGCTTAGGCTCGCAGGGCTGCGGCGCAGGGCGCAGGGCTGAGGGCTTAGGGCCTGGACTCTCGACGAGAGCCTGGAGGAGCCTGGGACCCAGGGCCCCGAGCTCGGCGCCTTAGGGCCTTAGGGCCTTAAGCCTTAGGGCCTTCGGGCCTAAACTTACGTCCTCGGTGCTCAAGGCCACAGACCAAGGCCATGGTCTCAGGCCCAGGCTTGGGGCCGAGGGCGTGAGGACCTAGGCCTAGGCCCTATAGGGCCCTAGGGCCTAGGCCCAGGGCCTAGGCCCAGGGCCTAGGGCCTAGGGCCTATTGAGCTTGGCCTGAGGTCGCCTTGGGCTTTCCCCGAGCGTGGCCAGTTGCTTGGGCCTGGCCTGGCCAGCTTGGCCTCGGCTTGTACCCAGAGTAAGTTCTGGGCGCCGCGCCTGCCTTGACAGTCGCCTCGCTGCCTTGCTAGCTTGAGGTAAGCAGCCCAGCCCTAGCCGCGGCCTAGCATGAGACAGCTAGCCGCTAGCCGCTAGCCGCTAGCCTGCCTGGGCTGAGGCTGTGCCACAACCCAGCGCAGCTCTCAAAGGGGGGGGGGGTGGTGGTGGCCGTTTTCGCATGGCGGATTTGGGGGTGAGGCCCCATTGGTTTGGGGCGCAGGCCCACGCCCTGCGGCCTTCGGCCTCGTTAGGGCCTCGGGCCCAGGGCCCGGGGCCGCGGCACCAGGCCCCAGACCCTGGGGTCTAGCCTAGGGCCTAGGGCTCCTAGGGCCTAGGGCCTAGGGCCTAGGACCAGGACCTTGCCTGGGACCAATCTTATGCCTACGCCCTCATCCATTGGCCCCAGGGCCAGCGGCTTGGGGCGTCGGGGTCAGGCTTGCAGGGCTTCGGCCTGGGGCATAGGGCCTAGGGCCAAGGGCCTGGGCTCATGGCCTAGGGCCGATAGGATAGGACCTGGGGCCCATGGCCCATGGCCTGCCCTTGGGGCCATAGGGCCATAGGCCCTAGGCCCTAGGCCCTAGGGCCCTAGGCCATGCCATAGGCCTAGGTCCTAGGTCGGCCTTAGGCCCTGCCTGGGCCGAGGCCGTGACATCAGGCCTTGGCCTGGGGCCAAGGGCATGAGTGCTTGGGGCCTCGTGGCCTAGGGCCTTTAAGCTTGGCCTGGGATCGCCTTGGGCCAGGGCCTTGGGCCTCGGGCTCACGCCGAGCACGGCCAGTTGCTTGAGCTTGGCTTGGCCTGCGGCCTGGGGCATCATAGATAGATAGTCATAGTCATATTAGGCTTGCAGGGCTGCAGCCCAGGATCTAGCGCTTAGGCTTGGGGCTTAAGCCTAGGGCCTAGGGCCTAGAGCCTAAGTCTAGAGTCTAGAGAGGAGAGCCTAGGGCCTAGGGGGCCTAGGGCCATAGGGCCTGGAACCCAGGGCCTTGGGCGCAGGGCCATAGGGCCATAGGGCCTAAACTTAGGTCCTTGGTGTCATATAGCCTAGGCTCTATAGGCCCTAGGCCCTCTAGACTCTAGGCCGAGGCCATGGCATGAGGCCTGGGCCGAGGGCCGAGGGCCGAGGGCGTGGGGGATTGGGCCTAGTGGCCTGGGGCCTTCTAAGATTCTAAGCTTGGCCTGGGATCGCTCTGGGCGTTGGGTTCCCCAGAGCGTGGCCAGCTGCTGGGGCCTGGCCTGGCCAGCTTGGCTTCAGCTTGCGCCCGGAGTAAGGTTTTGGGCACCGCGCCTACCTTGACAGTCTCTTAGGTCCTAGCATCCTAGCAGTCCTGGCTGCCCAGATTGAGGTAAGCCAGGTAAGCAGCCCAGCCCGAGTCTCAGCCTTGCATGACAGGAGCCAGCTTGCCTGGGCTGAGGCTGGGCCACAGCCACAGCCACCCGCGTTCGCCCCCTCTCTCCTCTTCCCTTCCTCCCTCCCCTTCCTCCTCCGACCCCTGCCTCTGGCCTCCGAACCAGTCAACCATTTTCGCCCACCCCTCGCGCGTTTCGTGGCCCCATACGGCCATAGGGCATAGGGGCCATAGGGGGGAGCCCCGCCGAAGGCCCAAGTGTCAGCGTTCGCATGCAGCCACTTCATTTATTTTGGCGCACCCCTCACGCGTTTCGTTGCCCCGCAGGGAGTTCCACCGAAGGCCCGCATGCCAGCGTTCGCATGCGGCTACCGCACCAATTTTGGCACGCCCCTCGCACGTGGCCAAGAGGGCCTGGGGTCCAAGGCCTGCTCGGCCCCGGCAGCATCACCCCCCCCCCCGTCGGGGCGCCGAGCAACGGTAGGAAGGGCTTGCGGCGTGCGTCTCCACCAGTTACCGGTTGACACTGGCCGCCCATCAGCAGGCACCGCACTGCATTCACCCCCACCTTGGCATGGCGCAGGCGGTGCGCCGAGATGCTGTAGGTAGTAACTCGCGCTGGTCGTGTTGCTGGTGGCGCTGGTGCTATCTGCTATTCGTGGTGTAGGTCGTGGTGGTATGTATGTATGTATGTCATGTGTCAGTGTGCAGGCTGGTATGTTGGGCGTCGGGCTGGCGCTGGTCGTGCTGGGGCCAGGCCGTTACCGTTGCAGGCGCCGTCCCCCCTCTGGGTTGGCGCCCCCGCGCGCGTTCGGGAATCGGGAAAAAGCGTTGCACGTACCCCCCCTTTTGGGTGCAACATCCCTGGGGGGCGCAGTTGCCCTCGTTGTGATAGTGGTAGTGCGTAGGTAGTAACTACACTGCACATCGTAACCGTTCCAGCGCAGCCCCAGACGCCCGAAAACCACCCGAAGACAACCCAAAACAGGCTCCATCGCGATGTTGCACTTGTACAATGATTACCAAACACCCCCTCCCTTAATTATCTTTGGGCTTCGCCGGGCCAATGCAGCGCACATGGGGGATATTGGTGATGGATGCTGAGGCCATGATTAGCAGGGGGTGGGGCCAGGCTGCGGCTATGTATATACTATACTATAGCGTATAGCGGCTAGGCCCTAGCCGCCCTAGCCGTAGCCCTAGCCGCTATAGCCCTTGGCCCAAGGCCTTGGGCCAAGCCCTCGGAAGCGATTGCAGCCAGACACCGCTTCGCGGATCAGCAGGACATCTCAGTAAATGCCCCCCCGTCCAGGGAGTATCAGAGTATCGGCCCAGCGCCATCATGTCTGTCATGTTAGGACTTAGGGTTTTAGATTTTAGAGGATTGCCAGTGGGCCATTGGGGCCCATGCCATGCCTCCAACCGTTGGACCCACCAAATATTCAATTGGACACCCTTCGTAGGAGGAGGTCGTCGAGGAGGAGGAGGGCGCCCGGAACCGCAACAAGAAGGCGTTCGCTCTGTGGCAGTCCGATTCAGTCATGGCCCGCCACAAGTTGGGCATCAGTGATACATACAATGGGTGGTCTACCATGCCGGGCATCCTCTTGCGCGGCGTTCCATGTCGCCCCAATATCCACGACATCCTTGATTGCGCTTGGGCAGCCCGCATGTCGACAATGAGGAAGAACAACAGGAGGAAGTCCACGGACCTGGGCTTGGACGCCCCCGCCGACATGGTTGCAGCAGGTCGGAAAGGCTGGTTCGCCAACATCAGCCAGTCTGTGGCGAGGTCTCCTTGGAAGGAGGGTACAGGCACAATGTTGACCTCATCGATGCTGTATTCTTTTGAGATGGACTATGTGCTGAGCGGTTCAGACATGATGCGTTTGCAAGGTTGGCCTGCAATAACTGATTTGAGCCACTTCTCGAGCAACCAGCTTCGAAAGTTGAGCGGGGAGGGTTTCTCGCTCCCTTGCATTGCTGCCATCTTGTACCCATTCTACCTCTGCCCCACCATGCCTTGGTGGCAAGAGCCAGCACGCTAGCCGCCAGACATTATTGGGCGGGCACGGGAGACGTGGCATTTCTTTTCCATGGGCAGTTGCAGGGGTTTATTGCAACAGTTTATTTCTTATTGCGACAGCCCTGCAGCAGGGTATACCGGGTACCGGGCATCCTTCCTGTCGCAAGCCAGGTTCGTTCAGAAAAATACACGTTGGTCCAATGTCCTTGAGGTCTCCCGGGCACCAGGCCGCATGAGGCTGGAATGAGAGAGCCCACCACGGCACCGAAGCATTTTCTCATCCTCATCCTCTCCTCTTCCGTATCTATATTCAAATTCGTCTTCTTTTTCTTCCTCCTCCCCTTCTTCCTTTTTCTCATCTTTTTCATCCTCCACTTCTTCCTTCTCCTCATTTACTGAATCTGCTGATGTCCTCCTCTTCTTGTTCCTCCTCCTTCTTCCTCTGACCCGCAGGGGCGCCGAGGTCAGGGGGTCCCTTTGAGTCTTTGAGGTTCCAGGGCATGCGTCTCATGCGAAACGATGTGCCGTGTTTTCCCAGGGGTCCCAGGGGTCAGGTTTAGGCAGGATGGCGGTGGATTCGGACTGCCCGATGTTTCTCTGGGCCCCACTGGGCAACCCCAGCTCGCAGGGTTTTCCATGTTGTCTCGCTGCGCGCATGCAAGTAAGCTCACGCCCAAAGGGTTCTACTTGGTCCTAGTCGTAGTCTTAATTCCATCGCACAGTTAAGGAAAGCGGGCCAGAGTGGGGCGATGAACGCGGTGCAGCAAGTATGTGCGTTGACCAGGGGTGGAATGACCTCGCATAGGGTCGCAGACTCGCTGGAGCTACCCTGCCCTCCTGCACTCGCACCCCCATGTGCCATGTGGACAGCGAGATGCCCCAGCGCGGGCCCCCGACAGTGATGATCGTGGGCGCAGTCAGCAATGATATCCTTGTAGGTCCAGGTCTTAGTCCTTAGTCTTAGTTCATTGTCTTAGGCTTCATGCCACTATGTACTATGTACTATGTCTATGTATCACGTTCTATGTCGGCTCTAATCTAGGCCCTAGGCCTTAAAAAAAAAACATAGTAGCCCTAGGCTCAGAGTCTAGAGTCTAGAGTCTAGGGTCTAGAGTCTAGAGTCTAGAGTCTAGAGTCTAGGCTGGCCCCTCGTGACATAATGCAGAATGAGTCCTCGGTCAGGCCAGATACGCGCCGAATCAGCCAGGGTCTCCAAGTGCGAGCATTGTTTGGGTGATTACAGCGCGAAGCTTCGACGCCCCTTAGGCCCTAGGCCCTAAGGCTTATGCCTATGCTGCCGCGAGCCGTTCGGGCCAAACATTTGGGGTTGGAGGCAGCCCCCAGGAGGGCCAGCCAGGCCCGGCCAGCGCGCCACACCGCGAACTTCACCTCCTGCACAGCCCCTCGGGATGGGCAGCGTTGATGTCGAGGAGGTCGCCGCTGAGAGTCAGCGCCCAGTCGATGAGGATACGATGATGCTAGATGAGCTCTTCGAGAGCGATGGCGAGGCCTCTCAGCAGCAGCAGCAGGCCCCAGCCCCTTCAGAGTGGCGCGAGGTTGATGAAGCTCCAGCGCCTGCCGCCAGCACAGCGCGCTCTGCTCCCAAAGTCGTGATCTCTGAGTCCAAGCAGGCTGCTTTGAAGAGGGTCATGGTGAGGGTATGTAAAATCTGCGGCGAGTCGAGCAACAAGGTTGAGTGGTTCGAGGTTTGCGTTCTCTGGCAGGACCGTGATACTGGTGACGCTATCACTACGCCCATCGGATGGGTTTGCAGAGTGTGCGGGGAGGTCTCTGAGGCGTTCATTTGCCGTGGCAACCAGGATAAGATCATCGAGTTGTACCATTCTGATGAGACTTTCAAGAGTCAGTTCCAGGGGGGGCGCTCTGTTCTCAAGAAGCTGAAGCAGCCGAATTGGTGCCCTCAGCGCGTCGTCCTTCGGCACACCCGGGATTTTAGCATGCACCAAGACATCGCTTTCATCAAGGACGCCACCTTCTGCGCTCACTTCAAGGCCCCGCTTGAATGCCCACAGGTGCAACCGCACGTCCAGGAGCTCTACGATTGGGAGGGGGTCAAGCTCAGTGGAATATTGATGACGCTTGACGCTGCTAGGGATCATAAGTTGCCTCACACTATCGTGTCTTGCAGGTCTACCACCTCTTGTATATTGGATACGCGAGTGCTGAAGGAGGAAGACACCCTTCACGATGACCACGCTCGCCAGATCTGGTGCTTCCATGACCAGACGCAGCGCGACAACCGGCCGAAGCCGCTGATGGCCAAGAACATGAGCAAGATCGAGGGGTACGATCACTTCGTCGCACTGGCCTCCGACTACAAGGCAATGGTTCAGGCTGGTCAGGAGACTCAGCTCAACACAGGCGCTGGCAATAACAGTAACGAGGGCGGCGGGATTGTATCTCGGAGCAGGTTGTCAGTTGCCAGCGCAGCAGCTGCGGCGCCTCCGCCATCAGCGAAGCCTGCCCAGTCAGCCCGGGGGCCCAAAGCAGCACCAGGGCCCAAGGCGCAGGGATTGGCCAGAGCATCGGCCACCAAGCCTCCAGCAGTGCCGAAAGCGCCCCGGCGGCCTGCAGCTGCCGCAGCCGACGGTGCTCCACCTGCCCGCCGTCAGCGACTTGGTAAGTTTGAGGGCGAGGAGGACGCCCTCGACAGCTTGTCCATGGCTTCTGGCGGGGCTGCGAGCGCAGCGCCTTCATGCGCCATCACCCTCGCTGGCAAGAGCACCTTCAGCACCCCCAGCAAGATCGGACACGGCAGCCAGCACCGCCAGTCGCCGCCCACCAAGGCCCTCGACGAGGGCGTCGGGGTGAGCATCGACCAGATCCTCAAAGAGAATATCAACCCTGGGCGCCAGATTGCAGCGGTGATTTGTCGATCGAAATTTGTCGCAGCAAGGTCAGCAACAGCAGGGAAATGAGCAAGGAGGGAGGGCAATGTCTCATGAGCCATGGCATGGCTCATGGCCCATGAAACAGGGGGGCAGGGAGTTGGGATCCAGCGTGGAGGAGCGCAGATGGAGGAGCGAGGCGGATGGCAATGGGGGATGGCCCATGTTAGGAGGACTTGGAGGAGCCAGGACCTTGGACCTAGGACCTAGGACCTAGGACTGGCGACTAGTAACTAGGACAGCTAGGACTAGATAGGACCTAGGATTTGGATAGGATAGGAGGCATGTCAGGCAGCCGAAGTCTCAGGCCGCCCCATCCTGCGAGGCTGATTAGAAGACCTGGCCTGGCACGGAAACGGACAGAGCGCCTCAAACAAATTAACCGAAATTACTCACACCACCGTTCGTACCAGGAGCTTTGGCGTTGAGAGCTTGTTACGTCCGCTCTTGTTGCCTTGCTGCCCGTTCCTGAGCGTTGGCTGGGCCTTGGTTTCAGGAACGCGTTACATCATCGCTCTCTGCTGGGAGCCTGGGTCTTATCAGCGCGTTTACGTCACCGTGCGCTCTGGGGAGCCTTGGTGTGAAGAGCATTTAATCATTTTACGTTACCGATCGCTGTGTATTATGCTTATTTGAGCCTTCTCGGGGGTCCTGATTTAATTAAATCCCTTAGGGGGGCGTCTTGGGGGCTTGGGGCTTAGGGGGCCTCTGTGGGGGCCTCCTGGGAGCGTCTTGGGGCGAAAGGTTCGACTTTCGGGTTCTTGGTTCCCCTGCTGGGGCCGTCTTGGGTCTTGGGGCCCTTTTGGGCCATCTTGGGCGCTTCTTGGGCTGTCTTGAGTCTTGACCTTTGCGTGTTCTTGGGCGGGGCCTCTTGGGAGCCTCTGGGGCCTTCTTGGGGCCGTCTCGGGGCTCTCTCGGAGTCCCCTGGCCCTGGGCCAGTCTTGGGGCCCTCTCGGGACCTCTTGACTCTTGGGGCCTCTTCGGGCATCTTTTGGGCAGCCGTGGGAAGTTTTTTGTTGGGAGCCTTCTCAAAAAAACATTTGCTGGACAGCATTCCTGGGCCGTCTTGGGGCAGTCTGGGGCGCCTCTTGGGCCTCTTGGGCACCGAGGGGGCCCGGGTTCTAACCGTTAGCCGTTAGCCGTTAGCCTAGGGCCTGGGGTCTCTCGGGGGTCCCCGGGGCATCCGAATCGGTCGGTGTGAGTCCGTGCGCAGCCCGCATCTCCCATGGGCACAGGAGATCGGTCCTGGGTCTCTTGGGGGGGAGTTCCACATCGGTCCGCGTGAGGGGTGCGCGTTCGACGCATTCGTCTTGGGACCGTAGGCCTTAGGTGTCTTGGGTATGTTGGGGCCTTGCGCGTCTTTGGGCCTTAGGCGTCTTGGGACCTTAGAGCCTTGGGCGTCTTCGTGTACTTCGGGGCCTTAGGCCTTAGGCCCTAGGCGTTGTGGGGCCTTGGCGTCCTGGGTACCTTGGGGCCTGAGGCATCTTGTGTCATTGGGCGTCTTGGGCCCTGGGTGTCTCAGGGCCGTAGGCCGTAGGCCGTAGGCCGTAGGCCGTGCGTCTCGGGGCCGTGGGCGTCTTGGGTATCTTGAAGCTTGAGGCGCATGGTGCGAGATAATCGTGCGAGAGAGCTGGGGGGCGCGAAGGTACCGCCTCCCCATTGCGGCAGCCATCAGCGAGAACACCTGCGCCAGGGCAAGGCGCCACGCTGTCCGCAGATATTGCTCAGCGTGGCTAACCGCCCTGGCACAGCGTCCCTTGGCGGCGGAGGGGCCCCTCATTCGGGCGGTCGAAGGCCTGCGGGTCGAAGGCTGTTTCCGAGCGCTGCGGGGCGCCTGGCAAGGCCCGTTGTGGGGTTGCCATTCTGGGCCTACGGGGCGGGGCGGCCGCTCGAGGCCCGTGCCCCACCCCGTGCGAAGTCCAGGCGCACATGCTCAGCATGCACCAAAGATATCCAAGACGCCTAAGGTCCCAAGGGGCTTATAGGGTATAGGGCCTATAGGGCCCTATAATACTATAGGGTATGGGGTCTAGGGCCTAGGGCCCAGGGCTCTGCACGCCCCTCGCGCGGATCGTTTCGGCACGCCCATCGCGCAGATCGCGTCGGCGCATCCCTTGCGCAAGCCTGCCATTTTTTGGTTAACGTCGCAGCGCGCAATGTGGGTGGCCTCTTGGGGCCCCCTTCGGACCCCCCAGGGGGGGCCCTGTTGAACCCTCTTCGGGACTGCGGCGGGCCCTGGGGGGTCCCCGACGCAGGCCCCAGAGAGCCCCAGGAGGGCAGGCTCGCGCCACAGAGAGGAGGACCCCAGCAGGAATCCCCGGCACACCCCTCGACCCATAGCCATAGATTCTAAATCATAGATGTGCCTTCCCACCCAGCCCATAGATTCGCCGCGGCCGCGGCGCGTCCTGGGCCGTCTGTAGGGCCACTGTAGGGGCTCGAAATTGTCCACTACCATGTTTCCGCCCCTTCCGCCCCCTCGCTGCCCTAGCCCTAGGGGGCTTGAAAGCTTAAAGCTTAAAGGGCTTCCGCCCCCTCCGCGCCCCGCCGTTGGCCCCGTGGGGTTTTTAGGGTTTCTGCCCCTTCCGCCCCCCCGTTGGGCCCCCTCTGCGCCCCGCCGCGCCCTATGGCCTAGGGCCTGACTAGTGACTAGTGACTAGTGACTAGTGACTAGTGGCGTGGGGCTTTGAGGTTCCTGCCCCTTCCGCCCCCTCGCCGGCCCTTTGGCGCTTTAGGGCTTTAGGGCTTCCGCCCCCTCCGCCCCCCGCCGCTGGCCCTAGGGGGAAATTTTAGGGTTTCCGCCCCCTCCTCTCTTTCGGTGGCCCCGCCTCTCTCCGCTCCCTTTCCGCCCCCCTCGCTGGCCCTGGGGGCTTTAGGGCTAGGGCCGGGGCTTCCGCCCCTCCGCGCCCCGCCGCTGGCGGTTTCTGCGTTGCCCGCAATGGGGCAGTCGCCAAGTTGGCTTGGGAAGTGGAGTGAAAAGTGAACCCATACCAGTGGCGCTTTGGATTTCCAACATAAGTTGTGTTTTTTGCGCGCCCGCCCATTGTTGCAGCGCGCAACGCTCCGACGCGCGCGCTCGCGCTCGCGCGTGGTGGCTTCTGTATTCCCCGTAATAAGGCAGTCGCCAAGTTGGTCAGGGAACTAAAGTTACTAAAATTAACACTTAGCGGTGACTGGTTGGATTTTGAATGTCGCATGGTTTGTCGTGCATTTGTACATCCATCCAATGCCGCCGGACATAGGACCAGTGTGCGACGCGCGTGCGCCATGCGCGCGCGCACGCGGCTGCGCGCGGTGGGCCCTGTACCATTGTAGTTTGTATTGTCCACAATGGGACAGTTGTCGTGTTGTTGTGGAAACTAAAGTGAACCCGTAGTGGTTGCCGATTGGATTTCGAAGTTAACATGGGCCCTACCTACATGTTCACCAATAAGAGCAGCGTGCGACGCTCGTACGTCGCACGCGCGCGCAGCGCTTGCAATCTGGCAATCGCGCTTGCAATCTGGCAATGCCATGCTGGCTTGGCAGCTCGGCGATCAAAGCGAGCCCTTAGCCTTAGCGCCTTAGCGGCGGCCGATTGAATTTCGGAGTTCGCATGGCTTTTTTCCTACGTGTTCATCTATAGGAGCAGCGTGGGACGCGCGCCCGCGCGCCCGCGGCCGCGGGTGGTGAGTCTTGTGTTGTCGTGTTGTCCACAGTGGCAATGGGAGAGTCGCTATGTCGCTATGTTGGCTTGGGAATTAACTTGAACCGTTAGCGGTGACCGATTGGATCCCGAAGGTAACATAGACATAGCGGCATCGCCTTTCTTACATGTTCATTCATAGAAGCAGCGCGCGACGCGCGTACGCGCGCGTGGTGATTCTTGCTGTCGTCCACTATGGGAGAGTCGCCATGTTGGTTTGGAAGCTAAAAGTGAGCCCCTAGCCCTAGTGGTGCCCGATTGAATTTCGAAGTTAACATGGCTTCTCCTGCATGTTCATGAAATTGGAGCAGCGTGCGACGCGCGTGCGCGCGCGGCCGCGCGTGGTGAGTCTTGTATTGTCCACAATGGGAAAATAGCCATGTTGGCTTGGAAACTAAAGTGAACCCTTAACGGTGGCCGACTGGATTTCGAAGTTAACATGGTTTTTGTTAATATATATATTTCTCCATTGGAGCATCGTGCGACGCGCGTGCGCGCGCGCAGCCGTGCGTGGTAAGTGAGTCTTGTGTTGTCCACAATGTGAAAGGCGCCGTGTTGGTTTGGAAACCAAAGTGTGCCCTCAGGGGCTACCTAGCCTAGCTCACTAGCTACTAGCTAGCGGTGACCGGTTGTATGTATTTCGAAGTTAGCATGGCTTTACAGTGTCAGTCTTACATTGACCTGTTCATCCATCGGGCATGGGGGCAGCGTGCGACGCGCGTGCGCGCGCGGCCGCGCGTGGTGATATTGAGTTTTGCCCACCGCTGGCAAGTCTTCATCTTGGCTGGGTAAGCCAAGTGAACCTTTAGCGCTTTAGCGGTGCCCGATTGGATTTCCAAGTTAACATTGCTTTCTGACGTGTTCATCTTTAGAAGCAGCGCGCGATGCGCGTACGCGCGCGCGCGGCCGCGCGTGGTGGGCCTTGTATTGTCCGCAATGTGAAAGTCGCCATGTTGGTTTGGGAACTAAAGTGAACCCTGAGCGGCGACCGATTGGATTTCGAAGTTAACATGGCTTCTCCCACGTGTTCATCAATAGGAGCAGCGTCCGACGCGCGTGCGCGCGCGTCCGCGCGTGCTGAATCTTGTGTTGTCAACAATGGGTACGGGTAAGTAGCCATGTTGGCTTGGAAACTAAAGTGAACCCTTAGCGGTGGCCGATTTGATTTCGAAGTTAACATGGTTTCCCCGACATGTTCATGGGCGCAGCGTGCGACGCGCGTACGCGCGCGCAGCCGCGCGTGGTGGGTATTACATTGGACATTGTCCACAGTGAGAAGTCGCCATGTTGGCCTGGAAACTGAAGTGAACCCTTCGCGGCGACAGAATTGATTTCGAAGTTAACATGGCTGTTCATACAATCTCATAAATTTGAATGCGAGCAGCGTGCGACGCGCGTGCGCGCGCGCGGCCGCGCGTGGTGAGTCTTCAATTGTCCGCAGTGGGAAAGTCGCCATGTTGGCTTGGAAACTAAAGTGAACCCTTAACGGTGGCCGATTGGATTGTTTCCCCATGCTTGTAGGCGCAGCGTGCGACGCGCGCGCCGTACGCGCGCTCGCGGCCGCGCGCGGTGAGTCTTGCATTGTCGTTGGCCCCTTGGGGTTTCGGGGTTTCCGCCACCTCCGCCCCTCGCCCTGGCCCCATGGGGCTACGGCTAGGGGGGCGCCCACCTCCTCCGCACTCCGCCGCTGGCTCTACGATGGCGCTCTAGGGTTTCCGCCCCCCCCGCGCTGGACACATGGGGCTTCAGGGCTTCCGCCCCTTCCGCGCGCCGCCGCTGGCCCTGCAGGGCTAATTTTAGGGCTCGCGCCCCTTCCGCACTCAGCCGCTGGCCTCGCGGGGCTTGCAGGCTTCCGCCCCCGTCGCTGGCCCTATGGGGTTCTAGGGCCTGGGCTTCCGCCCCCCCCGCCCCCCGCCGCCGGCCCAATTGGGCTTTGGGGCTTCCGCCCTTTCCGCCCCCATCGTTGACCCTTTGTAGGGCTTTAGGGCCTTTAGGGCTTCCGCCCCCTCCGCCCCCCGCCGCTTGGTCCAAGTGGGCTTCAGGCTTCAGCCCCTATCTGTCGCTGGCCCTATGCGCCCTATGCGGGGCCTTGGGGCTTCCGCTCCTTCCCGCCCCCTCGCTGGCCACGCGGGGTTTCGGGGCTTCCGCCACCTCCGCGCCCCGCCTCTGGCCCCATGGGGCTTTAGGGCTTCCGCCCCGCCCGCCCCCATCGCTGGCCCATGTGGGCTTTCAATGGGGCTTTCGGGCTTCTGCCCCCTCCGCCCGCCGACGGCCCTAGGCCCTATGGGGGCTTTCGGGCTTCCGACCCCCGCCGTTGGCGCGCAGTCGAGCAGCTATTGCCCGTTGCGCAATGGTGCGCATCAAGTCCCGAGGCAGAGTGCATTGCGTTATATTTTGCCAGGGCGTCACTGGCTCTTTGTTAGTTTTGATTTTGCGTGAGGTTATGGCACTCGGTGCGGTTTTAGTTCCGGTGTTTTTTTTGGTTGTTTCATTTTTTTTCCACTTGAGGTTTGTAGTTCTTTGATAGCAAGGGGGCCGATTGAGGCGGCATGGGGGGATATTGGAGCCATCTTGCAGGCCATCCGTTGGGCTTTCGGGTCCAGGATCTAGAGTCAGACCTGAGACATTCAGACATTGGAACCATCCAGTTATTCCATCCGAGAGGCCCCGACGCCTCAGCCCCCATCCGCCCGCGCCAGCGCCCCCCAAGGCCCCGGGGGGAGGCGCGCCCCCCGAGCGAGAGCCATGCGTAGTTTATTGGCTGATGGGCTTTGTCTGACAAGGCCCATCATCCAGTAGACTACGGCGACGGACTACGCATGCCTCGGGGGTTCGTTGGGTTTGATTGTAGAATCACTTGGGCCAAGCAGGGCAGAGGGCAAGCGCCGACAAGTGTCACCTGCTCAGGCGAGAGAGCGCATGAAGAAACTGAAGGCAGCCAACCGCAAGACAGATGCTGAGACCATTGAGCATGAGATTAAGGTCTGCATCTCAGCCACAAATTGCATGGTCGAGTCGATGGTCAAGTTCAACCCGATTGCTGATGTCATCCCTGATTTGGAGATCCTCCATGAGGAAGGCCATGTGTTGCCCCCAAAGAACGCCATGCCGTTTCACAAGTTGTGGGGCCATGCCCAGTTGATGGAGCGGAACTTCGAAGCGTGGGTCAAGTGCATGTGGCCCCGAGCGATCACTGTGTTCGATGATGTCTCTGGGTGTTGGACAGTCCCCCCGCCCAAACCAGCTTCTGATTGGGATTATGCCAACCCGATGTGGTTTGCCTTGGTGGCGCATCTCCAGGACGATGAATCACAAATGGAGTATTGGTGGGGCACATTATTCAACGATGGGTTCCTGTCTTTGATGAGCGAGCTTGAGGACCACAATACTCTGACATCCGAAATGCCTTGCGACTTCTTCGAGCTCGCCCAGACGTTCCATGAGTTCTACATCCGGGAAGACAATAATGTGCTCTTAGATGAGTCGTTCACGCAATTGCTGAATCCTTTCCTGCGGGCGATCCGGGGCGTGGCAGCGCTCACCTGTTCGTTTCCTTTTGTTTTCCAGTCCGAGCTCGAAGACGTCGACTTCCTGGCCCCCCCATCGACCCGGAAGCCTGCCGAGCAAGAGGGTGTTGCCACGGTGTCTTTCGATGTTATATGCAATTCAGTCCGCACTGCGAAGCTCCTCAAGATCCGACTCCGCTCCAAGGAAGGCTTCTGGAAGCACCGCCTGGATGAGTACAAGAGGGTCGTCGGTGCTGAGGCGACAATGGGGCTTCAGCTTCTCGAGTGTTGCAAGCAGATGGTTGAGTTGTCAGCCCAGACTGATCTCCACATCGATTTCGAGAAGAAGAAGATGGATCTCATCCCCTTCCTGCAGCAGTGGATCCAAGGGGCCCCGAGCTGGACCTCCAACGCCCTCCGTGAGAACGCGACAGCATCTTTGCAACGGCACGTGTTGTCTGTGTTGGATAACGCTTCGAGTCAGGGGTCTTGGGACCAGATTCAGTTCAGCGAAGAGAACAGGGCGTGGATTCAGGTTGTGTTGAAGGCTTCAGAGTGCTTGACCACCACGAGCGACACGAAGCCCATCCAGATGAGGATCAAGGAGATGCATGAAGCATGGGTGCACAGGTCTGCCGAGGAGATGCTCGCATCCTCGATCTCGCAGGATATCAAGCAGTACAGCGACTTCAAGAGCTTGTACGACGCAGTGAAGGGCCAGGCGAGCAAGAACAAGGAGGAGGCCATCCAGGACAAGATGGTCGATGCAGCTTGGCGGGCTCTCAATTGGTTGTCTGTCGCTGAGGTCCCCTGGGCGCAGGCGAAGGAAGTCTCAGACATGCTCGAGCTGCTGACCGTCACAGACACCGCTATGAAGACCTACTGGGAGACCCGCAAGACGCAGAGCGAGGCGTTGGCCGAGTGTGGCAAAATTGCACTCTCTACTGCCGTCTGCATTGAGTACAGCTCGAAGCCTGATGTTATGAAAGACTTGAGTGGGAAAGGCCCAGAGATCTCGAGCGCTATGCTGACCGCGTACAAGAAGCTCTCCGCCGTCATCAGCCAGAAACCCGTTTTTGCGGACATGCCCACCAGCAACCAGATCATGGACCAACTGGTTGCACGTTTCGAACCGTTGATGCCCGGCTGCTGCGGTGCCTTGTCTGAGTTTGCCGTTCTCAAGTGCGACGCCGCAGTGGCCCATGTGGTTGAGACCGCGAAGTTGCTGAAAGCCAAGGCGGGGGGGGCGGGCGCTGAGGCTCTCTGGTACGCGAGCTTCAATGAGAAGGCCGTGGGCGCGGACATCTTGACGCACTTCCAGGGCTCCCTCGGCAAGGTCGACACGAAAGAGTTGGACCGCTTGCTGCAGAAGTGCGACAAGGACGCATGGGCAAGGAGGGGGATGAGACGAATGAGGGTTGGCGGAGGCTGAGGCTGGAGGAGGTGGCGGCAAGGAGGTGAGGGGGAGGGGGCACAGGGCTGGTAGGGCGGTAGGGCTTGGTAGGGCAGGGCCCGTAGGGGGGTAGGGGGTAGGGCAGGGTAGGGTAGGGTAGGGCCTGGGCAGGGTTGGGTAGTGGGTAGTAGGCCCTACCCGGGCCTACCCGGCCTACCCTACCCCCCACCCTACCCTAAGGCCCTACCCGGCCCTACCTTACCCCCTACCCGGTAGGCAGGGCCTACCGGGTGAGGGCCAGGCAGGGCCGAGCCCACCAAAGTACCAAAGTAGTAGTGAGACATTTCCCGAGAAACACCTTGCAGAGCTTGGATCGGCAGCGTTGTTCGAGTTTGCGTTTTCGTTTCGATCCCATGCGAGGTCATGCGTAGTTGCGCGTTGGCAAGCAGCGCCAGCTACCTGAGCTGGGCATGGCCGTTTGTTTCCAGCCCCCCCCCCCGAAAAAAGAACAGGAGCAGGGCTTGTTTTTTAAAAGTCATTGATTCTTGGCGCAGCGACCCTTGCCGCATCGCCCCTCCCCGTGCCCGAAAGTCTGAGGCCAGCTGGGCCTCAATCGCTGTTCCGACCAGGGCCCTCGTGCTCAGGTGTTCGCTTGGGGTTCTGATTTGGGATGCGCTGAAAAATTCGAGGGCCTTGGCCCGGTTCGCTTGATTTGTCGTTCCCCATCCGGCCTCTTTCCTGAGGAGCATGGTGTTCTCACCTCGGACAAGACCAAGTGGAAGACCTTCTTGACGGGGGAGAAGGCAGGCGAGGTCGACGCAGCCTTGGCCTCCAGCGCAGAGGCCATCTTGCGCGCCAACATCACGAAGCACGAGTGTTTGTGCTGCCACGCTTTGATAGGTTCGAAACACAAGAAGGATCGGATTCAGGAGCACACGCGTGAGTTCACTCGCATCACAAGGAAGGACGCCGCGAAGTTGTTCTGCAAGCAGCTCTTCAGCAAAATGGAAGAGGTGCTCAAGGCTTGATGAGGATCATGAGGACGAGGACGAGGACCTCGGGGAGGTCCTCGAGTTCGCGGTGGCGGGAGGCCCAATTGGGGCCCAACAGCTACTTTTACGAGTTTTATCACGGCGGCACGGCGCCCTGCCCAGGAGGAGGCCGGCGCGGCCTGCAGCGTGAGTGTTTTTACTCATCAGCGTCGCAGGTTGGGTTTTCGCCGCCGTGGCTCAGCATCTCGGGGTGCTCGGAGCCTAGCTGCCTAGCTTAGCTTCGGAACTTGGCCGACGGCGTCGCGTCGCCCTCGGCCCCAGACGAAAAGGGCCTAGGGACCTAGGACCTAGAGGTGTCATCAATGTAATCTGGAGTCGTACAAGAGTGGGCATGATGAGGGCTCTTCCCAGCCCACCCCAACACTGCGCCTAGGTCTATTGTCTATTGAGTCTATTGAGTCTATTGTGGGTCTGAGCCGATGTCCATCCACTAACTTCGTAAATGGTATGTTATTATTGTTATGTGGCCCTGCTGGGGCCGTCTTGGGGCCCTGCTGGAGTCTTGGGCGCCTCGGGCCGTCTTGAGTCTTGGCCTTGGCGCCCTCTTTGTGGCCGTTTTGGGGGCCTCTTGGGAGCCTCTGGGGCCGTCTCGGGCCTCGGGGCTCTCTCCGAGTCCCCTGGGCCAGTCTTGGGGCTCCCTCGGGACCCCTTGACTTGACTCCTGGGGCCTCTGCGGGCGTCTTTTAGGCAGCCGTGGGAAGTTTTTGTTGGGCGCCTTCTCAAAAAATACTTGCTGGACAGCATTCCTGGGCCGTCTTGGGGCAGTCTGGGGCGCTTCTTGGGCCCCGAGGGACCCCGGGCTCCAACCGTTAGGACCGTTAGGCCTACTGGGGTCTCTCGGGGGGGCCCGGGGTATCCGAATCGGTCGGTGCGAGTCTGTGCGCAGCCCGCGTCTCCCATGGGCACGGGAGATCGGTCCTGGGTCTCTTGGGGGGGAGTTCCACATCGGTCCGCGTGAGGGGTGCGCGTTCGACGCATTCGTCTTGGGACCTTAGGCCTTAGGCGTCTTGGGCCTTGGGTATGTTGGGGCCTTGCGCGTCTTTGGGCCCCAGGCGTCTTGGGGCCTTAGGCGTCTTGTGTACTTCGGGGTCTTAGGCGTTTTGGGGCCTAGGAGTCTTGGGGCCTTGTATGGCGCCCTGGGTACCTTGGGGCCTTAGGGCCTTAGGCATCTTGGGTCATTGGGCGTCTTGGGCCCTGGGTGTCTCAGGGCCGTAGGCCGTAGGCCGTAGGCCGTATGCCGTATGCCGCCGTAGGCGTCTCGGGGCCTTGGGCGTCTTGAGTCTTGGATATCTTGAAGCTTGAGGCGCATGGTGCGAGATAATCGTGCGAGAGAGCTGGGGGGCGCGAAGGTACCGCCTCCCCATTGCGGCAGCCATCAGCGAGAACACCTGCGCCAGGGCAAGGCGCCGCGCTGTCCGCAGATATTGCTCAGCGCGGCTAACCGCCCTGGCACAGCGCCCCTTGGCGGCGGAGGGGCCCCTCATTCGGGCGGTCGAAGGCCTACGGGTCGAAGGCTGTTTCCGAGCGCTGCGGGGCGCCTGGCAAGGCCCGTTGTGGGGTTGCCATTTCGGGCCTACGGGGCGGGGCGGCCACTCAGGCCCGTGCCCCGCCCCGTGCGAAGTCCAGGCGCGCGTGCTCAGCATGCGCCAAAGATATCCAAGACGCCTAAGGTCCCAAGGCGCCTGGGGTCTAGAGTTTAGGGCCTAGGGCCTAGGGCCTACTAAACTAGGTACTAGGTACTAGGGCCTAGGGTTACTAGGGCCTAGGGCCTAGGGCCTAGGGCCCAGGGCCCAGGGCCCAGGGCCCAGGGCCTAGGGCCGTCTCTGCACGACCCTCGTGCGGATCGTTTCGGCGCGCCCATCGCGCAGATCGCGTCGGCGCATCCCTTGCGCAAGCCCACCGAATTTTTGTGTTAACGTCGCAGAGCGCAATGTGGGTGGCCTCTTGGGGCCCCTTTCGGAACCCTCAGGGGGGGCCCTGTTGAACCCTCTTCGGGGCTGCGGCGGGCCTCGGGGGGCGCCCGAAGCAGAGCCCCAGAAGGGCAGGCTCGCGCCACAGAGAGGAGGGCCCCAGCAGAAATCCTCGGCATACCCCTCGGCCCATAGCCATATATTCTTGATGATAGATGTGCCTTCCCACCAGCCCATAGATGCGCCGCGGCCAAGGCGCATCCTGGGCTGTCCACTACCATGTTCCCGCCCCTTCCGCCCCCTCGCTGCCCTAGGGGGCTTGAAGGCTTAAAGGCTTAAAGGGCTTCCGCCCCCGTCCGCGCCCCGCCGCTGGCCCCGTGGGGCTTTTTGGGTTTCTGCTCCTTCCGCCCCCCCCGTTGGCCCTTAGGGCCTTATGGGGGCTTTAGGGCTTCCGCCTCCTCCGCGCCCCGCCACGCCCTATAGGCCCTATGGCCTTATGGCATGGGGCTTTGAGGTTTCTGCCCCCCCCGCCCCCTCGCCGGCCCTATGGGGCTTTAGGGCTTCCGCCCCTGCCGCCCCCCCGCTGGCCCTAGGGCCCTAGGACGTCTTTAGGGCCTTAGGTTTTCCGCCCCCTCCTCTCTTGCGCTGGCCCAAGTCGGCTCTATTAAGGCTTCCGCTCCTTTCCGCCCCCATCGCTGGCCCTGGGGGGCTTTAGGGGGGGCTTCCGCCCCTCCGCGCCCCGCAGCTGGCGGGTTCTGCGTTGCCCGCAATGGGGCAGTCGCCAAGTTGGCTTGGGAGGTAAAGTGCAAAGTGAACCCATACCAGTGGCGCTTTGGATTTCCAACTTAACTTGTGTTTCTTGCACGCCCGCCCATTGTTGCAGCGCGCAACGGTGCGTGCTCGCGCCCGCGCGTGGTGGCTTCTGTATTTCCTGCAATAAGACAGTCGCCATGTTGGTCAGGGAACTGACGTTACTAAAGTGAACATTCGGCTGTGACTGGTTGGATTTCGAAGTGCGCATGGCGTGTCGTGCATTGTATATCCATCCAATGCCACCGGACATAGGACATAGGAGCAGTGTGCGACGCGCGTGCGCCGTGCGCGCGCGCGGCTGCTCGCGGTGAGCCCTGTACCATTGTAGTTTGTAGTGGCTGTCCACAATGGGATAGTTGTCGTGTTGCTGTGGGAACAAGTGAACCTTTAGCGGTTGCCGATCGGATTTCGAAGTTAACATGGGTCCTACCTACATGTTCACCAATCAGAGCAGCGTGCGACGCTCGTACGCGCGCGCGCGCGCGCAGCGCTTGCAATCTGGCAATCGCGCTTGCAATCTGGCAGTGCCATGCTGGCTTGG
Source organism: Prorocentrum cordatum (assembly GCA_963575745.1). Taxonomy (NCBI): domain Eukaryota; class Dinophyceae; order Prorocentrales; family Prorocentraceae; genus Prorocentrum; species Prorocentrum cordatum. The sequence continues at coordinate 123,808 of CAUYUJ010013892.1, read as the reverse complement.
CAGCTCGGCGATCAAAGCGAGCCCTTAGCCTTAGCGGCTTAGCGGCGGCCGATTGAATTTCGAAGTTCGCATTTTCCCTACGTGTTCATCTATCGGAGCAGCGTGCGACGCGGGCCAGCGCGCCCGCGGCCGCGGGTGGTGAGTCTTGTGTCGTCCACAGTGGCAATGGGAAGGTCGCCATTATGGCTTGGGGATTAACTTGAACCGTTAGCGGTGACCGATTGGATCCCGAAGTTAACATAGACATAGCGGCATCGCGTTTCCTACATGTTCATTCATAGAAGCAGCGCGCGACGCGCGCACGCGCGCGCGCGGTGATTCTTGTTGTTGTCCACTATGGGAAAGTCGCCATATTGGCTTGGGAGCTAAAAGTGAACCCCTAGTGGGCCCTAGTGGTGCCCGATTGAATTTCGAAGTTAACATGGCTTCTTCTACATGTTCAGCAAGTGGAGCAGCGTGCGACGCGCGCGCGGCCGCGCGTGGTGAGTCTTGTATCTTGTATTGTCCACAATGAGAAAGTAGCCATGTTGGCTTGGAAACTAAAGTGAACCCTTAACGGTGGCCAATTGGATTTCGAAGTTAACATGGTTTTTGTTCCTACATGTTTCTCAATCGGAGCATCGTGCGACGCGCGCACGCGCGCGCGGCCGTGCGTGGTAACTGAGTCTTGTGCTGTCCACAATGTGAAAGGCGCCGTGTTGGCTTGGAAATCAAAGTGCGCCCTCAGTGGCTACTAACTACCATATTAGCTGCTAGCTGCTAGCTGACTAGCTACTAGCGGTGACCGATTGTATGTATTTCGAAGTTAGCATGGCTTTTCTTACAGTCTTACATTGACCTGTTCATCAATCGGGCATAGGAGCAGCGTGCGACGCGCGTGCGCGCGCGTCGGCGCGTGGTGATATTTAGTTTTGCCCACCGTTGGAAAGTCTTCATCTTGGCTGGGTAGTTCAAGTGAACCTTTAGCGGCGCCCGATTGGATTTCCAAGTTAACATGGCTTTCAGGCGTGTTCATCCTTAGAAGCAGCGCGCGACGCGCGTGCGCGCGCGCGGCCGCGCGTGGTGAGCCTTGTATCGTCCACCATGTGAAAGTCGCCATGTTGGTTCGGAAACTAAAGTGAACCCTTAGCGGCGACCGTTTGGATTTCGAAGATAACATGGCTTCTCCTACATGTTCATCACTAGGAGCAGCGTGCGACGCGCGCGGCCGCGCGTGGTGAATCTTGTATTGTCCACAGTGGGAAAGTAGCCATGTTTGCTTGGAAACTAAAGTGAACCCTGAGCGGCGACCGATTGGATTTCGAAGTTAACATGGTTTTTCCCTACATGTCCATAGGAGCAGCATGCGACGCGCGTACGCGCGCGCAGCCGCGCGTGGTGGGTATTATATTGTCCACGGTGAGGATTCGCTATGTCGGCCTGGAAACTGAAGTGAACCCCTAGCGGCGACAGATTGGATTTCGAAGTTAACATGGCTGTTCATACAGTTCCATCAATTTGAATGCGAGCAGCGTGCGACGCGCGTGCGCGCGCGCGGCCGCGCGTGGTGAGTCTTGAATTGTCCGCAGTGGGAAAGTCGCCATGTTGGCTTGGAAACTAAATTGAACCTTTAACGGTGGCCGATTGGATTTCGAAGTTAACATGTTCCTTTCCCATGCTTGTAGGAGCAGCGTGCGACGCGCGCACGCCGTGCGCGCGCTCGCGGCCTCGCGCGGTGAGTCTTGCATTGTCGTTGGCCCCTTTTGGTGTTTCGGAGTTTCCGCCACCTCCGCCCTTCGCCCTGGCCCCATGGGGCTAGGGCGCCCGCCTCCCCCGCACTCCGCCGCTATGATGGCGCTTTAGGGCTTCCGCCCCCTCCGCTCTGGACACATGGGGTTTCAGGGCTTCCGCCCCCTCCGCACGCCGCCGCTGGCCCTCGGGGGCTTTTTGGCTCGCGTCCCCTCCAGTTGTCTGGGGTCGTCTTGGGTCATATTCGAGGGGTCTCCTGAGCCGTCCTGGGCGGCCGCGAGATGAGGCAGATCTTTCGACGACGGCCTGGCTTTGCGGCGGCCAAGGAAGGCCCCTCTGGCGGCGCCAAAAGGCCCCGAGATAACATATCCCAATCGCGGTTTGGACGAACGCTTTTCTCGGGTTCGCCGGAGGGCTTCAAGAAAGACGACGCGTGCACTTCCCCGTGCCCCGTTCGATGGCACGCCAAAGGCCTCGGAGTGTGTTGGGGCCCGTTTGGGGCACCCCCGCTCGGATGCCTCGGCTTGAATCTCGCGCCAGCTTCTCTCGGCAGCTAGTGACTAGTGTTTCCTTCTTTCCGCGCCGAGGGGGGCGGAGCAAACGCGTGGGGGCGGGGCCCTGAGCCTGAGTGCCCCGCCCGGTAGCCCTGCCCGATGCATTGCTTCTCCGAGTTATGTACGGTTGTAGTGAAATTGCCATAGACACTAGAGATTGCCCGACTTACCTTCCAAGGCCCCCCAACAACGCTCGAGCGCGCCCCGCTCCATGGCATGGGCCCCCGGACTCAGGGTTCTGAACCCCGCAGCGGCGCTTCTGCAGGCAAGGCGCCGGTGCCATGCGGAGCTCTGTTTGGGGGCAGCGGCGCGCCAGCGTCGCGCGTCCCGCCGCGGGGAGAGGCCAGCCATTCAGTTCAGTGGCTGTGAAGTCGCAGTCCCTTCCGCCTCGCGTCCTGTCTCTTTCTCGTTTTTTGCTTTTATCTCTCTCTCTCTCTCTCTCTCTCTCCTTATTGTTTTTGTTTCTCTCTCTCTCTCTCTCTCTCTTTCTCTATCTCCCTCTCTCTCTATTGTTTGCTTTTTGTTCGATTGCTGTTTTTTGTTACCTATTTGTTTCTCTATATGTATCTCTATCTCTCTCTCTCTCTCTCCCTCTCATGTTTTTGTTTTCCCTCTCTCTCGATCCTCTCTCTATCTGACTCTATCCTCTATCTATCGCTCTCTTTCTTGCTTTGTTTATTTGTTTTTTCTCTCTCTCTCTCTCTCTCTTTCTCTCTCTCTCTCTCTCTCTCTCTCTCTCTCTCTCTCTCTCTCTCTCTCTTCGCGACTCCTCCTTCTCGACCGTTCTTTTTCGCGCGCTCTCTCGCCTCGCTGGGTTTCTTTGGCAGTCGCGTGCAGTCAGAGCCCAGCCTTCCTCCTTCCTCATCCTCATTCTCCTTCCTTGCGTTCCATGCGCGGCGCGTCGGTCCTGGCGTCGCAGCCGACCCCCATTGCATTTTGCGAATGCGATTCGCGTTTCAGCAGCCGCGGGGCCTGCGAGCGGATGGTACCTGGCACCTGGTATCTGAATGACGACGAAGAAAATTGAGATGTGGATGTCGTGGCTCCAAGAGCCCGGTTCGATTCGGCCCTTGAGCCAGGGCGCCCTTTCGTTTGGCGCCGCGGGATGCGGGAAAAGAGCGCTGGGTTCGGAAGCACCCCCTCCCCGAACCATGCCGAGCACTTTCCCCGAGGCCGTTTGCCCAGTGAGATGGCGAAGGTAGGGGTGACCAGGACCAAGGGGATGGGGGATGGGGGGCCCGTGGGTCAGGGGAGGGGGCCCCCGAAGGACGCCAATGTCCTCGCGTTGGGTGTCAGTCATAATGTTGGCCAACGCGCGCAAAAAAGTTCCCGGGCAA
>CAUYUJ010013892.1:5000-120089 GCA_963575745.1 Prorocentrum cordatum | reverse complement strand
GTCGCCAAGTTGGTCAGGGAACTAAAGTTACTAAAATTAACACTTAGCGGTGACTGGTTGGATTTTGAATGTCGCATGGTTTGTCGTGCATTTGTACATCCATCCAATGCCGCCGGACATAGGACCAGTGTGCGACGCGCGTGCGCCATGCGCGCGCGCACGCGGCTGCGCGCGGTGGGCCCTGTACCATTGTAGTTTGTATTGTCCACAATGGGACAGTTGTCGTGTTGTTGTGGAAACTAAAGTGAACCCGTAGTGGTTGCCGATTGGATTTCGAAGTTAACATGGGCCCTACCTACATGTTCACCAATAAGAGCAGCGTGCGACGCTCGTACGTCGCACGCGCGCGCAGCGCTTGCAATCTGGCAATCGCGCTTGCAATCTGGCAATGCCATGCTGGCTTGGCAGCTCGGCGATCAAAGCGAGCCCTTAGCCTTAGCGCCTTAGCGGCGGCCGATTGAATTTCGGAGTTCGCATGGCTTTTTTCCTACGTGTTCATCTATAGGAACAGCGTGGGACGCGCGCCCGCGCGCCCGCGGCCGCGGGTGGTGAGTCTTGTGTTGTCGTGTTGTCCACAGTGGCAATGGGAGAGTCGCTATGTCGCTATGTTGGCTTGGGAATTAACTTGAACCGTTAGCGGTGACCGATTGGATCCCGAAGGTAACATAGACATAGCGGCATCGCCTTTCTTACATGTTCATTCATAGAAGCAGCGCGCGACGCGCGTACGCGCGCGTGGTGTTTCTTGCTGTCGTCCACTATGGGAGAGTCGCCATGTTGGTTTGGAAGCTAAAAGTGAGCCCCTAGTGGTGCCCGATTGAATTTCGAAGTTAACATGGCTTCTCCTACATGTTCATCAATTGGAGCAGCGTGCGACGCGCGTGCGACGCGCGTGCGCGCGCGGCCGCGCGTGGTGAGTCTTGTATTGTCCACAATGGGAAACTAGCCATGTTGGCTTGGAAACTAAAGTGAACCCTTAACGGTGGCCGACTGGATTTCGAAGTTAACATGGTTTTTGTTAATATATATATTTCTCCATTGGAGCATCGTGCGACGCGCGTGCGCGCGCGCAGCCGTGCGTGGTAAGTGAGTCTTGTGTTGTCCACAATGTGAAAGGCGCCGTGTTGGTTTGGAAACCAAAGTGTGCCCTCAGGGGCTACCTAGCCTAGCTCACTAGCTACTAGCTAGCGGTGACCGGTTGTATGTATTTCGAAGTTAGCATGGCTTTACAGTGTCAGTCTTACATTGACCTGTTCATCCATCGGGCATGGGGGCAGCGTGCGACGCGCGTGCGCGCGCGGCCGCGCGTGGTGATATTGAGTTTTGCCCACCGCTGGCAAGTCTTCATCTTGGCTGGGTAAGCCAAGTGAACCTTTAGCGCTTTAGCGGTGCCCGATTGGATTTCCAAGTTAACATTGCTTTCTGACGTGTTCATCTTTAGAAGCAGCGCGCGATGCGCGTACGCGCGCGCGCGGCCGCGCGTGGTGGGCCTTGTATTGTCCGCAATGTGAAAGTCGCCATGTTGGTTTGGGAACTAAAGTGAACCCTGAGCGGCGACCGATTGGATTTCGAAGTTAACATGGCTTCTCCCACGTGTTCATCAATAGGAGCAGCGTCCGACGCGCGTGCGCGCGCGTCCGCGCGTGCTGAATCTTGTGTTGTCAACAATGGGTACGGGTAAGTAGCCATGTTGGCTTGGAAACTAAAGTGAACCCTTAGCGGTGGCCGATTTGATTTCGAAGTTAACATGGTTTCCCCGACATGTTCATGGGCGCAGCGTGCGACGCGCGTACGCGCGCGCAGCCGCGCGTGGTGGGTATTACATTGGACATTGTCCACAGTGAGAAGTCGCCATGTTGGCCTGGAAACTGAAGTGAACCCTTCGCGGCGACAGAATTGATTTCGAAGTTAACATGGCTGTTCATACATTTTCATAAATTTGAATGCGAGCAGCGTGCGACGCGCGTGCGCGCGCGCGGCCGCGCGTGGTGAGTCTTCAATTGTCCGCAGTGGGAAAGTCGCCATGTTGGCTTGGAAACTAAAGTGAACCCTTAACGGTGGCCGATTGGATTGTTTCCCCATGCTTGTAGGCGCAGCGTGCGACGCGCGCGCCGTACGCGCGCTCGCGGCCGCGCGCGGTGAGTCTTGCATTGTCGTTGGCCCCTTGGGGTTTCGGGGTTTCCGCCACCTCCGCCCCTCGCCCTGGCCCCATGGGGCTACGGCTAGGGGGGCGCCCACCTCCTCCGCACTCCGCCGCTGGCTCTACGATGGCGCTCTAGGGTTTCCGCCCCCCCCGCGCTGGACACATGGGGCTTCAGGGCTTCCGCCCCTTCCGCGCGCCGCCGCTGGCCCTGCAGGGCTAATTTTAGGGCTCGCGCCCCTTCCGCACTCAGCCGCTGGCCTCGTGGGGCTTGCAGGCTTCCGCCCCCGTCGCTGGCCCTATGGGGTTCTAGGGCCTGGGCTTCCGCCCCCCCCGCCCCCCGCCGCCGGCCCAATTGGGCTTTGGGGCTTCCGCCCTTTCCGCCCCCATCGTTGACCCTTTGTAGGGCTTTAGGGCCTTTAGGGCTTCCGCCCCCTCCGCCCCCCGCCGCTTGGTCCAAGTGGGCTTCAGGCTTCAGCCCCTATCTGTCGCTGGCCCTATGCGCCCTATGCGGGGCCTTGGGGCTTCCGCTCCTTCCCGCCCCCTCGCTGGCCACGCGGGGTTTCGGGGCTTCCGCCACCTCCGCGCCCCGCCTCTGGCCCCATGGGGCTTTAGGGCTTCCGCCCCGCCCGCCCCCATCGCTGGCCCATGTGGGCTTTCAATGGGGCTTTCGGGCTTCTGCCCCCTCCGCCCGCCGACGGCCCTAGGCCCTATGGGGGCTTTCGGGCTTCCGACCCCCGCCGTTGGCGCGCAGTCGAGCAGCTATTGCCCGTTGCGCAATGGTGCGCATCAAGTCCCGAGGCAGAGTGCATTGCGTTATATTTTGCCAGGGCGTCACTGGCTCTTTGTTAGTTTTGATGTTGCGTGAGGTTATGGCACTCGGTGCGGTTTTAGTTCCGGTGTTTTTTTTGGTTGTTTCATTTTTTTTTCCACTTGAGGTTTGTAGTTCTTTGATAGCAAGGGGGCTGATTGAGGCGGCATGGGGGGATATTGGAGCCATCTTGCAGGCCATCCGTTGGGCTTTCGGGTCCAGGATCTAGAGTCAGACCTGAGACATTCAGACATTGGAACCATCCAGTTATTCCATCCGAGAGGCCCCGACGCCTCAGCCCCCATCCGCCCGCGCCAGCGCCCCCCAAGGCCCCGGGGGGAGGCGCGCCCCCCGAGCGAGAGCCATGCGTAGTTTATTGGCTGATGGGCTTTGTCTGACAAGGCCCATCATCCAGTAGACTACGGCGACGGACTACGCATGCCTTGGGGGTTCGTTGGGTTTGATTGTAGAATCACTTGGGCCAAGCAGGGCAGAGGGCAAGCGCCGACAAGTGTCACCTGCTCAGGCGAGAGAGCGCATGAAGAAACTGAAGGCAGCCAACCGCAAGACAGATGCTGAGACCATTGAGCATGAGATTAAGGTCTGCATCTCAGCCACAAATTGCATGGTCGAGTCGATGGTCAAGTTCAACCCGATTGCTGATGTCATCCCTGATTTGGAGATCCTCCATGAGGAAGGCCATGTGTTGCCCCCAAAGAACGCCATGCCGTTTCACAAGTTGTGGGGCCATGCCCAGTTGATGGAGCGGAACTTCGAAGCGTGGGTCAAGTGCATGTGGCCCCGAGCGATCACTGTGTTCGATGATGTCTCTGGGTGTTGGACAGTCCCCCCGCCCAAACCAGCTTCTGATTGGGATTATGCCAACCCGATGTGGTCTGCCTTGGTGGCGCATCTCCAGGACGATGAATCGCAAATGGAGTATTGGTGGGGCACATTATTCAACGATGGGTTCCTGTCTTTGATGAGCGAGCTTGAGGACCACAATACTCTGACATCCGAAATGCCTTGCGACTTCTTCGAGCTCGCCCAGACGTTCCATGAGTTCTACATCCGGGAAGACAATAATGTGCTCTTAGATGAGTCGTTCACGCAATTGCTGAATCCTTTCCTGCGGGCGATCCGGGGCGTGGCAGCGCTCACCTGTTCGTTTCCTTTTGTTTTCCAGTCCGAGCTCGAAGACGTCGACTTCCTGGCCCCCCCATCGACCCGGAAGCCTGCCGAGCAAGAGGGTGTTGCCGCGGTGTCTTTCGATGTTATATGCAATTCAGTCCGCACTGCGAAGCTCCTCAAGATCCGACTCCGCTCCAAGGAAGGCTTCTGGAAGCACCGCCTGGATGAGTACAAGAGGGTCGTCGGTGCTGAGGCGACAATGGGGCTTCAGCTTCTCGAGTGTTGCAAGCAGATGGTTGAGTTGTCAGCCCAGACTGATCTCCACATCGATTTCGAGAAGAAGAAGATGGATCTCATCCCCTTCCTGCAGCAGTGGATCCAAGGGGCCCCGAGCTGGACCTCCAACGCCCTCCGTGAGAACGCGACAGCATCTTTGCAACGGCACGTGTTGTCTGTGTTGGATAACGCTTCGAGTCAGGGGTCTTGGGACCAGATTCAGTTCAGCGAAGAGAACAGGGCGTGGATTCAGGTTGTGTTGAAGGCTTCAGAGTGCTTGACCACCACGAACGACACGAAGCCCATCCAGATGAGGATCAAGGAGATGCATGAAGCATGGGTGCACAGGTCTGCCGAGGAGATGCTCGCATCCTCGATCTCGCAGGATATCAAGCAGTACAGCGACTTCAAGAGCTTGTACGACGCAGTGAAGGGCCAGGCGAGCAAGAACAAGGAGGAGGCCATCCAGGACAAGATGGTCGATGCAGCTTGGCGGGCTCTCAATTGGTTGTCTGTCGCTGAGGTCCCCTGGGCGCAGGCGAAGGAAGTCTCAGACGTGCTCAAGCTGCTGACCGTCACAGACACCGCTATGAAGACCTACTGGGAGACCCGCAAGACGCAGAGCGAGGCGTTGGCCGAGTGTGGCAAAATTGCACTCTCTACTGCCGTCTGCATTGAGTACAGCTCGAAGCCTGATGTTATGAAAGACTTGAGTGGGAAAGGCCCAGAGATCTCGAGCGCTATGCTGACCGCGTACAAGAAGCTCTCCGCCGTCATCAGCCAGAAACCCGTTTTTGCGGACATGCCCACCAGCAACCAGATCATGGACCAACTGGTTGCACGTTTCGAACCGTTGATGCCCGGCTGCTGCGGTGCCTTGTCTGAGTTTGCCGTTCTCAAGTGCGACGCCGCAGTGGCCCATGTGGTTGAGACCGCGAAGTTGCTGAAAGCCAAGGCGGGGGGGGCGGGCGCTGAGGCTCTCTGGTACGCGAGCTTCAATGAGAAGGCCGTGGGCGCGGACATCTTGACGCACTTCCAGGGCTCCCTCGGCAAGGTCGACACGAAAGAGTTGGACCGCTTGCTGCAGAAGTGCGACAAGGACGCATGGGCAAGGAGGGGGATGAGACGAATGAGGGTTGGCGGAGGCTGAGGCTGGAGGAGGTGGCGGCAAGGAGGTGAGGGGGAGGGGGCACAGGGCTGGTAGGGCGGTAGGGCTTGGTAGGGCAGGGCCCGTAGGGGGGTAGGGGGTAGGGCAGGGTAGGGTAGGGTAGGGCCTGGGCAGGGTTGGGTAGTGGGTAGTAGGCCCTACCCGGGCCTACCCGGCCTACCCTAAGGCCCTACCCGGCCCTACCTTACCCCCTACCCGGTAGGCAGGGCCTACCGGGTGAGGGCCAGGCAGGGCCGAGCCCACCAAAGTACCAAAGTAGTAGTGAGACATTTCCCGAGAAACACCTTGCAGAGCTTGGATCGGCAGCGTTGTTCGAGTTTGCGTTTTCGTTTCGATCCCATGCGAGGTCATGCGTAGTTGCGCGTTGGCAAGCAGCGCCAGCTACCTGAGCTGGGCATGGCCGTTTGTTTCCAGCCCCCCCCCCCGAAAAAAGAACAGGAGCAGGGCTTGTTTTTTAAAAGTCATTGATTCTTGGCGCAGCGACCCTTGCCGCATCGCCCCTCCCCGTGCCCGAAAGTCTGAGGCCAGCTGGGCCTCAATCGCTGTTCCGACCAGGGCCCTCGTGCTTAGGTGTTCGCTTGGGGTTCTGATTTGGGATGCGCTGAAAAATTCGAGGGCCTTGGCCCGGTTCGCTTGATTTGTCGTTCCCCATCCGGCCTCTTTCCTGAGGAGCATGGTGTTCTCACCTCGGACAAGACCAAGTGGAAGACCTTCTTGACGGGGGAGAAGGCAGGCGAGGTCGACGCAGCCTTGGCCTCCAGCGCAGAGGCCATCTTGCGCGCCAACATCACGAAGCACGAGTGTTTGTGCTGCCACGCTTTGATAGGTTCGAAACACAAGAAGGATCGGATTCAGGAGCACACGCGTGAGTTCACTCGCATCACAAGGAAGGACGCCGCGAAGTTGTTCTGCAAGCAGCTCTTCAGCAAAATGGAAGAGGTGCTCAAGGCTTGATGAGGATCATGAGGACGAGGACGAGGACCTCGGGGAGGTCCTCGAGTTCGCGGTGGCGGGAGGCCCAATTGGGGCCCAACAGCTACTTTTACGAGTTTTATCACGGCGGCACGGCGCCCTGCCCAGGAGGAGGCCGGCGCGGCCTGCAGCGTGAGTGTTTTTACTCATCAGCGTCGCAGGTTGGGTTTTCGCCGCCGTGGCTCAGCATCTCGGGGTGCTCGGAGCCTAGCTGCCTAGCTTAGCTTCGGAACTTGGCCGACGGCGTCGCGTCGCCCTCGGCCCCAGACGAAAAGGGCCTAGGGACCTAGGACCTAGAGGTGTCATCAATGTAATCTGGAGTCGTACAAGAGTGGGCATGATGAGGGCTCTTCCCAGCCCACCCCAACACTGCGCCTAGGTCTATTGTCTATTGAGTCTATTGAGTCTATTGTGGGTCTGAGCCGATGTCCATCCACTAACTTCGTAAATGGTATGTTATTATTGTTATGTGGCCCTGCTGGGGCCGTCTTGGGGCCCTGCTGGAGTCTTGGGCGCCTCGGGCCGTCTTGAGTCTTGGCCTTGGCGCCCTCTTTTGGGCCGTTTTGGGGGCCTCTTGGGAGCCTCTGGGGCCGTCTCGGGCCTCGGGGCTCTCTCCGAGTCCCCTGGGCCAGTCTTGGGGCTCCCTCGGGACCCCTTGACTTGACTCCTGGGGCCTCTGCGGGCGTCTTTTAGGCAGCCGTGGGAAGTTTTTGTTGGGCGCCTTCTCAAAAAATACTTGCTGGACAGCATTCCTGGGCCGTCTTGGGGCAGTCTGGGGCGCTTCTTGGGCCCCGAGGGACCCCGGGCTCCAACCGTTAGGACCGTTAGGCCTACTGGGGTCTCTCGGGGGGGCCCGGGGTATCCGAATCGGTCGGTGCGAGTCTGTGCGCAGCCCGCGTCTCCCATGGGCACGGGAGATCGGTCCTGGGTCTCTTGGGGGGGAGTTCCACATCGGTCCGCGTGAGGGGTGCGCGTTCGACGCATTCGTCTTGGGACCTTAGGCCTTAGGCGTCTTGGGCCTTGGGTATGTTGGGGCCTTGCGCGTCTTTGGGCCCCAGGCGTCTTGGGGCCTTAGGCGTCTTGTGTACTTCGGGGTCTTAGGCGTTTTGGGGCCTAGGAGTCTTGGGGCCTTGTATGGCGCCCTGGGTACCTTGGGGCCTTAGGGCCTTAGGCATCTTGGGTCATTGGGCGTCTTGGGCCCTGGGTGTCTCAGGGCCGTAGGCCGTAGGCCGTAGGCCGTATGCCGTATGCCGCCGTAGGCGTCTCGGGGCCTTGGGCGTCTTGAGTCTTGGATATCTTGAAGCTTGAGGCGCATGGTGCGAGATAATCGTGCGAGAGAGCTGGGGGGCGCGAAGGTACCGCCTCCCCATTGCGGCAGCCATCAGCGAGAACACCTGCGCCAGGGCAAGGCGCCGCGCTGTCCGCAGATATTGCTCAGCGCGGCTAACCGCCCTGGCACAGCGCCCCTTGGCGGCGGAGGGGCCCCTCATTCGGGCGGTCGAAGGCCTACGGGTCGAAGGCTGTTTCCGAGCGCTGCGGGGCGCCTGGCAAGGCCCGTTGTGGGGTTGCCATTTCGGGCCTACGGGGCGGGGCGGCCACTCAGGCCCGTGCCCCGCCCCGTGCGAAGTCCAGGCGCGCGTGCTCAGCATGCGCCAAAGATATCCAAGACGCCTAAGGTCCCAAGGCGCCTGGGGTCTAGAGTTTAGGGCCTAGGGCCTAGGGCCTACTAAACTAGGTACTAGGTACTAGGGCCTAGGGTTACTAGGGCCTAGGGCCTAGGGCCTAGGGCCCAGGGCCCAGGGCCCAGGGCCCAGGGCCTAGGGCCGTCTCTGCACGACCCTCGTGCGGATCGTTTCGGCGCGCCCATCGCGCAGATCGCGTCGGCGCATCCCTTGCGCAAGCCCACCGAATTTTTGTGTTAACGTCGCAGAGCGCAATGTGGGTGGCCTCTTGGGGCCCCTTTCGGAACCCTCAGGGGGGGCCCTGTTGAACCCTCTTCGGGGCTGCGGCGGGCCTCGGGGGGCGCCCGAAGCAGAGCCCCAGAAGGGCAGGCTCGCGCCACAGAGAGGAGGGCCCCAGCAGAAATCCTCGGCATACCCCTCGGCCCATAGCCATATATTCTTGATGATAGATGTGCCTTCCCACCAGCCCATAGATGCGCCGCGGCCAAGGCGCATCCTGGGCTGTCCACTACCATGTTCCCGCCCCTTCCGCCCCCTCGCTGCCCTAGGGGGCTTGAAGGCTTAAAGGCTTAAAGGGCTTCCGCCCCCGTCCGCGCCCCGCCGCTGGCCCCGTGGGGCTTTTTGGGTTTCTGCTCCTTCCGCCCCCCCCGTTGGCCCTTAGGGCCTTATGGGGGCTTTAGGGCTTCCGCCTCCTCCGCGCCCCGCCACGCCCTATAGGCCCTATGGCCTTATGGCATGGGGCTTTGAGGTTTCTGCCCCCCCCGCCCCCTCGCCGGCCCTATGGGGCTTTAGGGCTTCCGCCCCTGCCGCCCCCCCGCTGGCCCTAGGGCCCTAGGACGTCTTTAGGGCCTTAGGTTTTCCGCCCCCTCCTCTCTTGCGCTGGCCCAAGTCGGCTCTATTAAGGCTTCCGCTCCTTTCCGCCCCCATCGCTGGCCCTGGGGGGCTTTAGGGGGGGCTTCCGCCCCTCCGCGCCCCGCAGCTGGCGGGTTCTGCGTTGCCCGCAATGGGGCAGTCGCCAAGTTGGCTTGGGAGGTAAAGTGCAAAGTGAACCCATACCAGTGGCGCTTTGGATTTCCAACTTAACTTGTGTTTCTTGCACGCCCGCCCATTGTTGCAGCGCGCAACGGTGCGTGCTCGCGCCCGCGCGTGGTGGCTTCTGTATTTCCTGCAATAAGACAGTCGCCATGTTGGTCAGGGAACTGACGTTACTAAAGTGAACATTCGGCTGTGACTGGTTGGATTTCGAAGTGCGCATGGCGTGTCGTGCATTGTACATCCATCCAATGCCACCGGACATAGGACATAGGAGCAGTGTGCGACGCGCGTGCGCCGTGCGCGCGCGCGGCTGCTCGCGGTGAGCCCTGTACCATTGTAGTTTGTAGTGGCTGTCCACAATGGGATAGTTGTCGTGTTGCTGTGGGAACAAGTGAACCTTTAGCGGTTGCCGATCGGATTTCGAAGTTAACATGGGTCCTACCTACATGTTCACCAATCAGAGCAGCGTGCGACGCTCGTACGCGCGCGCGCGCGCGCAGCGCTTGCAATCTGGCAATCGCGCTTGCAATCTGGCAGTGCCATGCTGGCTTGGCAGCTCGGCGATCAAAGCGAGCCCTTAGCCTTAGCGGCTTAGCGGCGGCCGATTGAATTTCGAAGTTCGCATTTTCCCTACGTGTTCATCTATCGGAGCAGCGTGCGACGCGGGCCAGCGCGCCCGCGGCCGCGGGTGGTGAGTCTTGTGTCGTCCACAGTGGCAATGGGAAGGTCGCCATTATGGCTTGGGGATTAACTTGAACCGTTAGCGGTGACCGATTGGATCCCGAAGTTAACATAGACATAGCGGCATCGCGTTTCCTACATGTTCATTCATAGAAGCAGCGCGCGACGCGCGCACGCGCGCGCGCGGTGATTCTTGTTGTTGTCCACTATGGGAAAGTCGCCATATTGGCTTGGGAGCTAAAAGTGAACCCCTAGTGGGCCCTAGTGGTGCCCGATTGAATTTCGAAGTTAACATGGCTTCTTCTACATGTTCAGCAAGTGGAGCAGCGTGCGACGCGCGCGCGGCCGCGCGTGGTGAGTCTTGTATCTTGTATTGTCCACAATGAGAAAGTAGCCATGTTGGCTTGGAAACTAAAGTGAACCCTTAACGGTGGCCAATTGGATTTCGAAGTTAACATGGTTTTTGTTCCTACATGTTTCTCAATCGGAGCATCGTGCGACGCGCGCACGCGCGCGCGGCCGTGCGTGGTAACTGAGTCTTGTGCTGTCCACAATGTGAAAGGCGCCGTGTTGGCTTGGAAACCAAAGTGCGCCCTCAGTGGCTACTAACTACCATATTAGCTGCTAGCTGCTAGCTGACTAGCTACTAGCGGTGACCGATTGTATGTATTTCGAAGTTAGCATGGCTTTTCTTACAGTCTTACATTGACCTGTTCATCAATCGGGCATAGGAGCAGCGTGCGACGCGCGTGCGCGCGCGTCGGCGCGTGGTGATATTTAGTTTTGCCCACCGTTGGAAAGTCTTCATCTTGGCTGGGTAGTTCAAGTGAACCTTTAGCGGCGCCCGATTGGATTTCCAAGTTAACATGGCTTTCAGGCGTGTTCATCCTTAGAAGCAGCGCGCGACGCGCGTGCGCGCGCGCGGCCGCGCGTGGTGAGCCTTGTATCGTCCACCATGTGAAAGTCGCCATGTTGGTTCGGAAACTAAAGTGAACCCTTAGCGGCGACCGTTTGGATTTCGAAGATAACATGGCTTCTCCTACATGTTCATCACTAGGAGCAGCGTGCGACGCGCGCGGCCGCGCGTGGTGAATCTTGTATTGTCCACAATGGGAAAGTAGCCATGTTTGCTTGGAAACTAAAGTGAACCCTGAGCGGCGACCGATTGGATTTCGAAGTTAACATGGTTTTTCCCTACATGTCCATAGGAGCAGCATGCGACGCGCGTACGCGCGCGCAGCCGCGCGTGGTGGGTATTATATTGTCCACGGTGAGGATTCGCTATGTCGGCCTGGAAACTGAAGTGAACCCCTAGCGGCGACAGATTGGATTTCGAAGTTAACATGGCTGTTCATACAGTTCCATCAATTTGAATGCGAGCAGCGTGCGACGCGCGTGCGCGCGCGCGGCCGCGCGTGGTGAGTCTTGAATTGTCCGCAGTGGGAAAGTCGCCATGTTGGCTTGGAAACTAAATTGAACCTTTAACGGTGGCCGATTGGATTTCGAAGTTAACATGTTCCTTTCCCATGCTTGTAGGAGCAGCGTGCGACGCGCGCACGCCGTGCGCGCGCTCGCGGCCTCGCGCGGTGAGTCTTGCATTGTCGTTGGCCCCTTTTGGTGTTTCGGAGTTTCCGCCACCTCCGCCCTTCGCCCTGGCCCCATGGGGCTAGGGCGCCCGCCTCCCCCGCACTCCGCCGCTATGATGGCGCTTTAGGGCTTCCGCCCCCTCCGCTCTGGACACATGGGGTTTCAGGGCTTCCGCCCCCTCCGCACGCCGCCGCTGGCCCTCGGGGGCTTTTTGGCTCGCGTCCCCTCCAGTTGTCTGGGGTCGTCTTGGGTCATATTCGAGGGGTCTCCTGAGCCGTCCTGGGCGGCCGCGAGATGAGGCAGATCTTTCGACGACGGCCTGGCTTTGCGGCGGCCAAGGAAGGCCCCTCTGGCGGCGCCAAAAGGCCCCGAGATAACATATCCCAATCGCGGTTTGGACGAACGCTTTTCTCGGGTTCGCCGGAGGGCTTCAAGAAAGACGACGCGTGCACTTCCCCGTGCCCCGTTCGATGGCACGCCAAAGGCCTCGGAGTGTGTTGGGGCCCGTTTGGGGCACCCCCGCTCGGATGCCTCGGCTTGAATCTCGCGCCAGCTTCTCTCGGCAGCTAGTGACTAGTGTTTCCTTCTTTCCGCGCCGAGGGGGGCGGAGCAAACGTGTGGGGGCGGGGCCCTGAGCCTGAGTGCCCCGCCCGGTAGCCCTGCCCGATGCATTGCTTCTCCGAGTTATGTACGGTTGTAGTGAAATTGCCATAGACACTAGAGATTGCCCGACTTACCTTCCAAGGTCCCCCAACAACGCTCGAGCGCGCCCCGCTCCATGGCATGGGCCCCCGGACTCAGGGTTCTGAACCCCGCAGCGGCGCTTCTGCAGGCAAGGCGCCGGTGCCATGCGGAGCTCTGTTTGGGGGCAGCGGCGCGCCAGCGTCGCGCGTCCCGCCGCGGGGAGAGGCCAGCCATTCAGTTCAGTGGCTGTGAAGTCGCAGTCCCTTCCGCCTCGCGTCCTGTCTCTTTCTCGTTTTTTGCTTTTATCTCTCTCTCTCTCTCTCTCTCTCTCCTTATTGTTTTTGTTTCTCTCTCTCTCTCTCTCTCTCTTTCTCTATCTCCCTCTCTCTCTATTGTTTGCTTTTTGTTCGATTGCTGTTTTTTGTTACCTATTTGTTTCTCTATATGTATCTCTATCTCTCTCTCTCTCTCTCCCTCTCATGTTTTTGTTTTCCCTCTCTCTCGATCCTCTCTCTATCTGACTCTATCCTCTATCTATCGCTCTCTTTCTTGCTTTGTTTATTTGTTTTTTCTCTCTCTCTCTCTCTCTCTTTCTCTCTCTCTCTCTCTCTCTCTCTCTCTCTCTCTCTCTCTCTCTCTCTCTTCGCGACTCCTCCTTCTCGACCGTTCTTTTTCGCGCGCTCTCTCGCCTCGCTGGGTTTCTTTGGCAGTCGCGTGCAGTCAGAGCCCAGCCTTCCTCCTTCCTCATCCTCATTCTCCTTCCTTGCGTTCCATGCGCGGCGCGTCGGTCCTGGCGTCGCAGCCGACCCCCATTGCATTTTGCGAATGCGATTCGCGTTTCAGCAGCCGCGGGGCCTGCGAGCGGATGGTACCTGGCACCTGGTATCTGAATGACGACGAAGAAAATTGAGATGTGGATGTCGTGGCTCCAAGAGCCCGGTTCGATTCGGCCCTTGAGCCAGGGCGCCCTTTCGTTTGGCGCCGCGGGATGCGGGAAAAGAGCGCTGGGTTCGGAAGCACCCCCTCCCCGAACCATGCCGAGCACTTTCCCCGAGGCCGTTTGCCCAGTGAGATGGCGAAGGTAGGGGTGACCAGGACCAAGGGGATGGGGGATGGGGGGCCCGTGGGTCAGGGGAGGGGGCCCCCGAAGGACGCCAATGTCCTCGCGTTGGGTGTCAGTCATAATGTTGGCCAACGCGCGCAAAAAAGTTCCCGGGCAACAGAGCGGATTGCGTTCTCCAGAACAACTTCCGTGAGGCTGTGGTGGTGTCGTCCTCATCATTCCCCCCTCGTGCTTGCTGCGTTTGTTTCCTCTCGTGGTGCGTGCCCCAATCTTGTTTTCGCCTGCTGCCCGCGCCCTCGACCTCCTGCCGATGCTGCTCGCGCCCGGGCTTGTCGTGAGAAATCAGCCCCGAACCCCAGAGGCCTGGAGATCCAGCAGCCCGCGTGACATCGAGGGGCATGAGAGGCCTGGGGCGTTTGCAGATTGGCTGGTTTCGCAACCTTCCGCCTGAGCGGGAGCCGTGGGCCCCGCCGAGCATCGCTGCCATAGCTCTGACCGATGCTGAGTTCAGGGCCACGACGGTCTAATTCGTGGGATCGCTTCGCTGAATACGGATGGTTCGCTCATTGCCTGAGCCTGGGGGCAGCATCATAAGTATGTCATGAAAGGTTTATCGTTGTTGCTGCAATGGCGCCTCTCCTGCCACGTCTTCTCCTCGACGCGGTCGCTTTCATTCATCGTTATCGCGATGTCTTTGCCCGCTGTTATGCAGAAGTTTCAATGCGTAAAGTATATCAACGCAATAACCCCCCACGGCCTCGCGCCTCCCCGCAGGCATAGCGTAGATGGCATAGCTACTGCTCAAGCGCGCAGCGAGTTTCCCGGGGCCAATGCCTAATGCCCAGCCCCACGTGTGCGCCGTGGCCGGGGGGGGCGCGATTTCCGAACATTTTTAAGCATTTTTCCGAACATATTTCGAACATCTCCAAAAACACACCCAGAACATATTTCGAACATTTTCCTCGGAATCCTGGAATCGCACGTTTCCATACGTTACGTGACTACAACTCTAGCTTAGGGTCACTCCTACGTGTAGTCGAGATTTTTGCAGCGGGAGCTCGCGTCAAATTTTAATTTTGATTTTGTCATTTTAATCCTGGCCCCGACAGGCAAACCTGCGTCCCCCGCACCCGAGTCTTACGTCTCCCGATCGAGACGTTAAGCAGTTGCAGAGCGTCCCGGCTCGCTAATGGGCCCACCAAAGAATGTTCCAAGAGCCTTTTGTGTTCTGCGCGAAATAAGTTTAGAACCTTTGTAGCTGAGACTGTTTTGTTTTAGCACGTCGGGCTTACCTTCTAATACCATTATTGTCATGATCCGAACGCTACCTGGTTCCACAAACTGTCGTGGTAGGCCTACAGGAGTGCTTCGGGGGGCCTATCATGTCCCAAACCTTGGTGTACTTTCTTGTGCCCGACGCGGGTCCGATGCGGGCTCGACGTGAATTTGGCGTGGATTCGACGCGGATTCGACGCGGGTCCGACACGGGATCCGACGAGTCCGATATGGATTCGTATTGGCATTGTTTGGTGATGTATGCCGATCACATGACGCGGATGTTATGTAACAGTTATTGTTCGGCCAAGCTGCCCCCCGACCCGCCACCGACACGTGCACATGACCAAATGGGATACGTATACATGAATGGACAAAAAAGTATATCGTACTAGTCGGTGTCGTTTCCCTTTTTGGCAAAAGCTTGTACGAAGCCGCGCAGGGCCATGATAAGTGGCGACGGTGTTGTACTGAATTCGCTGTCGACAATAGTGAGAGCGATTTGTTCTAGTGTTTCCATCTTCCCCCTCCCTTCTTCCGTTTCCTCTCGTTCTTCTGCGTGGGGTGTTTTTTTCATAGTCGTGTTTTGTTCGTTTGTTAATTCAAAATCGTGATGCGCCCTTCTTCCCCTTTTATTCGCATGCGGCACTCACGTGCCAAACGGCGCAGTGTTTCTCGACTCGACTCTCTGCTCCTTTACCTTCTCCGCTTCTTCTCTCCTCCTTCACCTTCTCTGCCTCCTCCGCATCCTCTTCCTCATATTATTTGGTGTTCCCCTCTTCCTGTCCCTCTTCAGTCCTCTCCTGTCCCTCCCCGCGTCCCGTCCCCTCCGCCTCTTCTGGAGTAGTGGAACAAGTTTTGCATATCGGGGTCCTACGTGGGAGGCGCCGTGGCCACTCGACGCCGTCTTGAGGCTGTATTAGGGCATCGTGTTCGGGACGCACGTAGGAAGCCATCTTGAGCCAGTACGGTCTAGATTGAGCTATCTCGGAAGCTCCTTTATGGGTTCTGTGCGGCCACCTTGGAACCATTTGGGACGCTCCAGCCCCTCGCGCCGCCGCCCCGCCCAGACCCCAAGGGGGGCAGGGGCAGGCAAAGGAGTCCGAAGGGAATAGCTGGAGCGAGAAAGAGGAAGCGTCCTCCTCCTCCCTCCTCCGCCTCCTCCTCCGCCTCCTCCTCCTCCTCCTCCAAACCACCCCCGCCCCGAGGGCCGCTGTGATTGCGCGCGCCAGGCCTGCGCCGCGGCGGCGCGGCGGCGACCCCGGCGCAGGCGGTCATGGCTGAGCGCATCCAGCGCCCCGCAGGGGGAGGAGGAGGAGGAGGAGGAGGAGGAGGAGGAGGAGGAGGAGGAGGAGGCCCATCCAAAAGTTGCGCTGTCGGAGAGCCGCGATCGCTTGGGGACGAGCGGCCCCCGCGCGGCGCCAGACGTCGGCGCGGCGACGACGGCACGCGGGGAGCTCTCGCAGCTGCCGCGCGGCACTTGTGCGGTGGCCGGCCCCGCCTGCGCCTCCCTGCTTGCGGCGCGCCCGCGCCCCCCGGGCCGGGGCGAGGCGGCAGTGCGCGGGCGGCCTCCTGCACGCCCACCTCGAAGATGGACCCGCCCCCGCCAGCGCGATCGTCCTCTGCGATGTGAAGGGGCCCCAGGACACACAAATAGATACACACAGATAAAGAGATTCCCCCCATTTTCCTATACTTTCTGGGTTTTTGTCTTCCCCCCCACTTCCCATATTTCCCTAGATTTTCTGGGGAATCGAAGATTAATTGTGTCTGTGTGTTTTTTCCCCTCCTGACGATATCGGAGGGTGGCCGGGGATTCGCGGGCCGAAGCAGTGACGCCGGAGGTTCTCCCACGATCTCGGCCCCCGTAGGCCCGCCTCGGGCTCTGGGGCCGCAGGGGCGCAAAGCCTGCCAGGAACGGACCCCGGGAGGAATCGGGGGACCGATCTTGCTGTTATTCTCTTGCACAGCTGTGCTCTAGAGCTCGGACATCTTTATTTTCGTCGTGGTGGTGGTTCGTCCCCCTCAACCCCTCCCCTGAGCCTGAGCTCCAGCTCCCCTGGGCCACCCCCCCTTGGAGCCGCGCCTCCGTCCATGCTTCCCAGGGCAGCCCCCCTGGGCCGCCGAACCTTTTATTTTCGTCGTGGTGGTTCGTCCCCCTCGGCCCCTCCCCTGAGCCTGAGCCCCAGCTCCCCTGGGCCCCATCTTGGAACCGCCCCTCCGTCCAGGCTTCCCAGGGCAGACCCCCTGGGCCGCCGAACCCTTTGTTTTCGTCGTGGTGGTTCGTCCCCCTCGGCCCTTCCCCCGAGCCTGGGCCCCAGCTCCCCTGGGCCACCCCCCCTTGGGACCCCCCCTTATTTTCGTCGTGGTTCGTGGATCGTCGTGGCTCGTGCCCCTCGGCCACTCTCCCTGGGCCACCCCAGCTCCCCTGGGCCACCCCCGAGCCCCAGCTCCCCTGGGCCACACCCCCTTGGGCCACCCCCTTATTTTCGTCGTGGTTCGTGGTTCGTCGTGGCTCGTCCCCCTCGGCCACTCCCTGGGCCACACCCCCTGAAAGAAGGAGGCGCGGGCCTCCAGTCCTTCGCAGCTCCTTTGTGCAAGAGCCAGGGCACGCGTGCCACTTGCTTTGGTCGAAGGGAGAGATGAGATTGGAGCTTGTCCCTCTCTGGCCATCAGGGCGGCTTTTCATCGCCACGATTGGATTACGCTTGAAGTTCTGGCCAGAACGCGCCTCATGAGAGACGTCCTGGGGTCGCTTTTGATAAAAGGCCAGAGGACGTCCCGGTCCCATAATGTCACCAGCAGCAATCAAACAGTATGTCCATCCATGTTATTGTTTTTGTTTGGTTTCCGTTTTCAGTCCCGGAGGCCGTCGGAACATCCCAATCGAGAATCCGGCCCACGGGAAGGTGGTCGCAGAATTCACGACCCGCTTATTTGTGGACCAACAACAAATCACGACGTTGGAGGTTTGCGGAGGTAGGACGGGGGTTTCGGGGGGTCTCGGACATCGTTAGGTCGTCGTGTTTCTTCATGGTTCCACTCGAGGGAGTTGGGCACATGCAAACCGTTTGGCGGAACTGTCAGGAATTCGATTGCGTCCGGCAACCCTCGCGTGCATAAACCACTCGACGCGGAGATCCCGAACGTGTGTATAACTGGGCACTCCTCTGTGAGTATGTGAGCGCGAGCGAGTCGGAGCATGATGGAGACTCAGTGTGGGTCCGAATGCGAGCGGTGCTTTCTGATGCCCTGAGCCGCTCCATGTCGCTCTGTGTTGATCTAGGGCGGCCTCGTTCGATTTCTAACAGGACGCGCGCCTGAACATCCTTGCGAACAGCCTTAGGCCACGCTCGAAACAGCATGGAAGCACTGGGGCTGCGATGATGACGGCCACTGATTACGAGTGAGCCTGAGAAGCAGCGACCCTGTGCATGAGTAGCCAATTGCTGCGAGTGGTATGACATGCGAGCGGGCACAGCAATGCTCGGGTCATGCATCATTTAGATGCGCCGCGGGGCGCGCAATGAGTCAGCGTCGAGAGTGTTCCAAGCACCGCTGGCATCATGGGGCTCGGATCAGAGCTCCGCGCACTGTGCGCGAACAGGCGCTCTGCGTGAGAGGCCGCCGCAGTCTGAGCGCGAACGGGCCCGCGCAACCCGTTTGGTCGGCACCCACATGCCGTGCCTGGTGCATCGCGGCAACGTTGGCCCAGGTCCGCTGCCTTTGATAGCGCGGTTATCTTGGGGCCCCGAGAGAGAGAGAGAGAGGGAAAGAGAGAGAGAGAGAGAGTACCGTCGGCTGGGCCAGGCCAGGACGTCCTCCTTCTCGGGCCCCCGCAAGCTGAGCGCGCACGGGCCCGTGCAAGACCCCTTTGTGGTCTCCCTCTTGGGAGGGCCAAGTGCCACGCCTGCTGCATCACAGTGACCATGGGGCGGTGATAAGAGGCTTGTCCACAGGGCCGAGGCAGGCGGTTCGTTTTTCAGAGTTCCCCACGGTATGGTCGCGAACGGGTCCGTGCAACTCCCCGGGTCGGGAACCTCGTCGACGGCCTCAGCACAGTGTTTGTTTCATCGATGTGGCCATGGGGTTTTGAACATACGCTCGTCCAGAGAGCCGCACCCAGGTTTTCGAGTTGGAGGTCCCCGCAATCTGGGCGCGAACGGGCCCGTGCAACACCCCAGTGTGGCTCCCGCTTGGGAGGCCCAGGCATCATGACCAGCACACCGTGGCGATCAGCCAAAGAACTTCAGGAGGGGAAACATACAGACACAATGAATCGTGGATTCTCAGAAAATATAGGAGAATATATGAAATGGGGGGACGACAGAAACCCAGGAAATATGGGAAACCATGGGGAATCCTTTTCCTTGTGTGTATTTATTTGTGTGTCCTTGGACCCCTTGAGAACTGCCCACTGGGCCGACGCAGGCGTTTCGCGTGTGGTGTGCCCACCAATCTCGGCGCGCGCGCGCCCGTGCACAAACTCCCGGACGGCCGCCCCCGGGTTTGCCCAGGTGGACAACAATCGAAATGCCTCCTACATCTCGTTGGGCATGGGGTCCTGAAGCGGCTCGAGGCGTTTCGCTTCAGATGTTCGCACAATCAGGGCGCCAACGGACCCAAATGCAATGCCTGCTACATCGCGGCGATCATGAGCTCTGACAAGGCATGGCTTTCATGAATGAGTCGGTGTGTGGGTACGAGGGGTGATTGTTCCAGTAATGAGCGAAAGGGAGTGAACGTTAAGATGAGTGGTCTGACTGCGTGCTTTCCTGGGAATGGGTTCGAATGGAGCTTCGAATGTGAGTGCGTCTGATTTGAAAACTCCCTCCTCTGCGTTTGGGTTTGGATCTGAATAATTCGAATACGGGTGACTCCAGAGATGAGCGAGTTGCATTATGAATGAGTCTGTGCACAATTGAGTATTGTTATAAGTGGCTTGAATGGGATTGAGTCTGGGTGTGGGTGTTTCAATGCATGAACGAACCTTGTTGTGATTGATGAATGCGTCGAAGGTCGAGTATGAGTGAACTGGAATGCGACTGGCATTGGAATGGACGATGCGGGAGGCGGGAGGCGGACGGGTCTCACTGATCGCAAGAACCCCATATTTAGAACATGCGGCAATGCAACACATGGAACATCGCGTTTGAGAGACGGAAGAAGAATGAAACTGTTGTCGATCCCCCATGCATGGTTTTTGCAGTTGGCAACGAGGCTTCCCATAGATCTGCCGTCGGGCTCGTTGGGGGCCGTTCGGTGCCTGTTGGAGCTTGTTGTGGCCCAGGGGTCGACCTGAACGGTGTTTTGGCGATTTCGTGGGCCGTTGTCGTTTCGATGTCGTGTTGCAGCAAAGGCGGATTGAAAACAAAACGAGGGAACACGCAAACAATGCGAAAACGGAAAGCATTGTTTAGGGCGAGCCTTGCCCTGGCCCGTGCATCGCGTCCGCGGAGTTCTGCTTCAGCGCTGGGCCTGCCCGCGGTCGTCTGATCCGGCGCGGCCCTCAGGATGCCTCCGGGGTATCCTGGGCGGCTGGCGTCGGGTGCCTGGGGCCCGCGGTCCTTCGGGACTGTACCGCCCACGTCCATGCAGCGGTCTACTTCAGCTCGCGACAAGTATCCCTCCTCCGTGTCGTCTTCGTCGTCGAGATTATTCAATCGCTTCGCTCATTCCGGCGGCCCATATTGTAGCATCGCTGGCACTTGCTTGCGTGCTTGGGGGGGCATTTGGGGGGCCCCCTGGGGCCGCTTGGGGGCCTCTTGGGGGCCTCCTGAGGGCCTCGTGGGGGCATCTTAGGGCCTCTTGGGGGCCTCTTGGGAGCCCTTCGGGGGCCTCTTTGGCGCTCCTTGGAGCCTCTCGGGCCGAGGGCTCGAAATATCCGTGCGGGTCTCCCGTCTGGTCCCCTTCTTGGAGCCGTTTTGGGGGCCTCTTGGGCTGTCTTGGAGGCCTCTTGGGTCGTCTTGGGGCCCTCTGGGGCAGTTTTTGGGCCGTCTTGGGGCGATCTTAGGGGCCTCTTATGTGTGTGAATCCCCCTACTTTCCTCCTATCTTGCTCATATCCATCGCCCCTCTTGGCTCGGATGACAGGTACTCGATACTTGGAGGTACGTTGGGTAAAACCATCGTCCCTCATCGTCTACCGACGGACACTCGGGGGTGGGGTCGGTCCATTGGTCCTCCTCACCCTCACACAGGTTATCAGCCTTCTCTTTTATATCCGACATCGCGTCCAACCTGCGCCCCGACCTGACGACATCGGACTAGTTATGCGAGATGACGGCACGACACCAGTCGTCCGTCCTCCCGCATGATGAGTCGTCGCCGTCAGTCGTGCGCAACTTGGATGCTGATATGTCCGATATTCTAGGAGCTTCTCCCAATTTCGCGGCCCGCATGGCCATCTCTCCAGGAACCGACGGATTGGACGAAGCTATGCCCCCACCCAGTGCAGCGCAGTCAATGCAGCGGGAAACCGCAGCAATGCCAGCGTTGCCCACCCAGGCGGCACTTCAGCTCCACGCTATGCAAGCTGAGTTGCAACAGCTTCGTGCCTTGCATGCTCATAGCGTTTCCGCACCCCCACTTCCTATTGGAGATCAGACCCCCCTACAGCAGCGATTCTTACACGCCGCTCCAGGGCTCACGCCTCAATTCCCCACCCTTCATACCACATCTGACGTCCCTCCCGCAGCACTGCACCAGTCAGCGCGGCGGGAAACCGCAGCCCCGCCACAAACAGCGCAGCGGGCCACCGCAGCACCGTCCCAGACAGTGCAGCGGGATACCGCAGCTCCACACATGCCTACACCTTCCTCCCCTCCGAGAGAGAGAGGCACAGGCACACGAAGGTGGGGCCATGGGACGCCCGAACAAACAGGGATTGAACAGGGACAGGTTTATGAGCGAGTCCGTGAATTCGAAAACCGTACTTCTGACCATGGCCCTAGTCGCCGTGCTCATTCTAAGAGCCAAGCTCCCAGGCGTGGCCCCGAACAGTACATTATTCGAGACGATCGCGGCAGTAGGAGTCCATCTGTCCGGGGGGTTCGTATTAGGCCCCATAGTTCCCCAGCCGCAAACCGACATAGGGAGGCTCTGCCAATGCAAGACATGGCTGAGCTACGAGATCACGTGCACACATACGTTGAATATCAAACTAGCCTCGTCCACAAGGCTGTGGCCTCTGATACCGCCGTCCTCCGGAGTGACCTCCAACAGGGTCTTTCGATCCTGGACGCTGCCGTCCAAGAGGACCGTCGGATCATGCAACAGCTGATGCAGCGTCTCGATACACAACGAGATCGCGAGACTAACGAACTTGTGGCCGTCAAGTCCGACTTCGATCGACTTGAAGCTAGCGTCATTCAGATTCGTCAACACAACGATGAACGTGCACGCATTCTTCGCGAAGAGCTGCGAGAAGTCGCGGGCACAGCTTCAGGTGCCTTCGGAGCGCCTTCCACCGCACTACAAGGTCATATTGCCACGATCCGTGGTGAAACGGAAGCTGCAGCACGTGAGCTGCACGATTATACACGCTCCGTTCAGCAAGATTTGTATGGCAAGTTATGTGAGGCCGAGAACGCTTTCCAAGCTCAACTCTCTTCCTGTCAGGTTCAACATGTACCACAGCTTCTATCCAGAGTCCACACTCTCGAGCAGACCGTAGCTGAGCTGCAGGTCGCACGGGCTCATACTGCGCAGGTGAGTCCCACTGCTACGGTGACCAACCCCGACGTGACGGCAGCTGTTCTACAGACCGTCCGAGCGGAGGTGGCCCACTTGCAAAGGCAGCTGCAGGATTCTGTGGCCGAGAGGGATGCCGAGTCAGCACGCGCGAATGCGCGCCTGGATCAAATGAACGCTGAGATGGCTCGTCTTGCTAACGAGAATGTTGACCTGCGTACTCTAATTGTCAATCTTACTACCCACAATAAGGATGACGTTCGATTCCTCACAGACACTCAGAAACATCAACACGCTGAATGGGAAGTATTGTCTGATTGTGTCGCAAAACTGCAAGCAGACAACACCACGCTTGAGCAAACAATACAAGATCACATCGCGGACGCAGCCAAACATACACCTGATACCGGCTATCGCCGCCCCTCCCCTGACGCCGCTGCTCGCGATGCGGGGGGTTCTACTGGGGCCGCTTCCAAGCCGACACTTCCTCAGGCAGGAACTGGTGCTGACGAGCAGCGGGGAACCGCAGCCCAGCCTTCTGCCCCTGAGACAGCTGCAGACAATGCTAGCTTTCGAACACACTCTCCCATTAATATAGGTACACTCGGCTCCAACGTTGCGCAATCCCCGTATAATGCTGGCGGGTCACTACTTCCTGCCACAGTCAAAGAAAGTGACCGTGTTCGGGTCCCAGGCTTCCCTAAGATCACAGGAGTCGCCGATTGGATGAACGGAGTCCGCAAGGGTTTCAGAAACGCCTCTGGACGCCCAGCTCAGGCGTACGCCTTCATCATGGTAGCGGAGAACCCTGAGATGACTTTTGAGGATCTCGCCGACAGCGGCGACTTCGAGAGCCTCGACTGTAAGTTAGCTGACGCTCTTCTCGAGATCCTCCCACATGAGTTAAGATTGCAAATGAAGCTGTTAGAGGACGTTGAACACAAAGCCAAGCGCATGCTTAAAGGACGTCAGGTATATCAGAAGATTATCCGTTCATTTGACGTCACCGTTGCCGAGGATCACCTTCACGACTTTGATCGCATTAAGAATCTACGCATGCACGGAGACGATCTCCAGCGTTTCATCGTCGAATGGGATCGATTACTATTGGCTCTTAACAAACTACCCGAGATGTACATCATGGAATCCCTCTTTCGTACTCAGGTTCAGAGACATCCTTGGATGAAAGAAGACATGAGCAAATACAACAAAGCCAGGGCTGGAGCCAAAGATGAGAACGGAGAGGAGATCAAGACATACAACTGGCTCCATCAAAGAGTTTACGACGTTCTTGATCTACACAAGCTACAGAAGAATCAATACAGCATGCAAAAAGAATCGCGGGACACCGTTGCCCCTGCCAAGACTAAGACCAAACAATCAAGCCGCAACTCACATTGCGTCCCTTTCTTCAAGGGCAAAGGGTGTCCCCGTCCAGAGACATGTAAGTTTTTGCACACTGCTGAAAAGAAACCGCCGCCCAGACGCCACCCGTCGTCTCGTGATCCTCCCAGGAATCGCCAATCATCTCAACATCGTAGAGACGCTCGAGGCAGCGCCTCTGGCGCGGCTACTTCGAGGCCTCCAGCTGCCAGGTATTTTTGCTACGATTTTGCAAAGGGTAATATGTGTCAGCGCACTGGTTGCAACCGGCACCACGTGCATCCTTGCGTCTTCTATCAGAAGGGCAATTGCACCAACGGGGATACCTGCAAATTTGCCCACTATAAAAATGGCTTCAAGACGCCGCCTCGCAGCCCCAGCAGGCCCAGAAGCGAACAGAGGTTCCCCTCCCGAAGCCCAGGTGGTAGACGCTGGTCGCAGAGATCACGATCTTTCACCAGGAGTCCGGGGGGCAGGGCTTACTCCAGGAGTCCGGGGGGCAACCGTCGTTTCTCAACGAACACTCGACAGCCCTCCAAGAGCCCAGGTGGCACTCGCTGGTCCCAGAAGGACTCGCGATCGCCGTCTCGTTCGTCTCAGCGGCAAGGCCGATCACGTAGTCCAGGCGGTACAAGATGGTCTCATAGAGATTCACGATCTGGCTCCCGTTCCAGTCGGACATCGCAGTCCAGTCAACGACAGCGCTCTCCCGCTCGGAACACCAACCGAGTGTACGTGATACGCGAGAAGATCCTCGCAGTTTCACCTACACATGGTATCTCAAAGGCCCAGATTCTCAAGACCAAACCGCCTGCGACGACATCGACACCAAAACTAAAGGTTCGCTGGAACCTTGCTGCTACCGATATCGACTTTTTCACGGTTCGACGTAAGATGAGACCGTATCGGGAGTCACCAAACAAAGGCGGTGCTGTCCACGTTCCAGATCCAATACCCGATTGGTGGTGGATCCGTTCTCAGGCTCATCTGACACGCGCCCAGGAGAATGCATTCGCCCTCATACGGAGGCTGGACGACGACGAGGACATCCACTTCGATTATTGCTACGTCGCAATTCCACAGGAGGACGTGCTGCTCCACACATATGCCACGGCGCAGCAGGCAACTGCAGCACCAGAGCAGCAGGAAACTGCAGCTTCGTCGCGGCAGGAAACTGCAGCCAGCGCCCCTCCAACAAAGGACACGGTAGCAATATCGCGTTCTTTCGTCCTTGATAGCGGTTCGGCATTACACATTTCAGATAAAGCCGACATGACAGAATCCGAGAAAAAGGGCATTCGCATTGGACGAGAACACATTTTGGAAACCGCCAATGGCGAGAGAATCGTCAACCAACATGTACGTGTCAAAATCCCAGCACTCGGCATCGAGAAAGACACCCTGGTCATGGATAATTGCCCGTCCGTTTGGTCCATGGGTCGTCTTGTCGAGGAAGATGATTGGGATATACATTGGAACAGAAGAATTGGATGCGTACTAACACCCCCACATGGCCAGCCTAAACAGGCTGTGGTACATAACTTTATTCCACAGATCAATATCGACCACATGCATGATGCTCCGCCACCTCCACCGACCCCCTTGTATTCCGCGAGGCGACACACGAAGGAATGCCCACGCCGACGCGTCAGGACATCATGCTGCGGAGTGATCCTGCCACAGTGGAAAAGCATGTCTCACAGGGACTGTGGTCGTGGTCGCTTTCAGACCTTTCCCATCGACCCCGCAGAGGAGACCCCCACTAAAGGCCCATGCTGGTGTTACACCCTCGAGGTTCTAAATAAACCCTCGTGCAGCGGTGACCCGCAGCAGGGCCCTGAGTGCGCTCTCCCTGTCGTCGAGAGACCGAGCATTGACCCCAGTCATTACTTGACTCATTCTCCCAAACACCCAGATTGTGAGATATGCGCTCGAGCTTTGATTCGCAACAAGCCTTGCAAAAGAAAACATAAGATACGTTCAGATCTCGAGAAAAACGAAGATGATTCTACTTATGAGGCGTTCGTACCGAAGAAATTTGGAGATTCCTTGACAGCAGATCATATCATTATTGGAGATGATGAGGCCACTGGCAGGCTGAAGGAAAGGTGTGCTCTTGTTGTCCTAGACAAGCACACGGGCACCATGATGGCCTATCCAGCATTGCACAAGGATGCCGAAACCACCAAACTTAGTCTGACGAAATTTGTCGCCCCCAATGATGAGGTTAAACATATTTATACCGACAATTCCAAAGAACTCATCAAAGCATGTGCCACACTTGGCTGGCGCCATGATACCAGCACGCCACACCGACCTCAGACTAACGGGACTGTAGAGCGTGCTGTGCAGCGCGTGGTCAAAGGCACAAAGGCTGTCCTTATGGCTTCTGGTCTGGGACATGAATGGTGGTGCGAGGCTATGCAATGTTTCTGTAATGCCACCAACTTCTCTCTGTCTACTACCGGTACCGCATCTTCCGATCCAAATAAGGCGGAACTTACGCCATATGAGATTCGCTTCGGAGAGTCATTCAATGGACGTACAGTACCCTTTGGCTCCAAAGTATATTGGAAATGCCTGTACCCGGAACTCAACACAGATAGTGATGGCAAGAAATTCACGAAGACGACACGCGAGGGATTGTTCATGGGTTATCATATGCATGCTGGCGGACGATGGTCTGGAGATTACCTAGTCGTCGACACCGCCACATATGCCAAATACCCAGACAGCACCCATTGTCACGTTCATCGTGTCAAAGATATCGTCGTACCAGCTAAACTTGAGTTCCCAGTCGCTGACGGCGTTCTTACTCATCATAACCCGCCCATGCACGAGTCCATTGCAGATGAGGCCAAAATACCTCTCGGCGACTGCTTGGACCCCATGCGCAACGATGCCCCACGACTCAGCAACTACCCTGTGGACTGGGACGACCCTGCTCATGCGCCGATGCAGGGGGAAACCTCAGCCGTCGCAGAGGCAGAATTACCAACCGCCCCTGCGGCAACTCCAGACTATTGGGAAGTACGTGATGCTACGATTCTTCGTCACATATGTACCCCACGTTTGCAGTTGTTTATCCCTACGGACGCCCCAGAAGGGCTACCGGTACCATTGGAAAAGTTCGATGTAATTCGTGAATTTGAAACTACATCGACATTCCAGGGACAGGACAAGTTCAGAGACACATGGGATGGAGTCAGTGAGAGCGATCATCGAGCCCTGGGAGAACCCTGGACAGGCACCGTGCGATTTTACTATGCTCCAGAATACACTTCCGATGGCAAAATTAAATCAATGGGACGTGATACCAAAATACAGAAAACTACTAGGCCCGATCACTGTCTCGTGGAGTACTGGAAGTGTCTTTCTGGTCGCCAGCGCGATCGCGAACGTGCATTCGGTAAGC
Organism: Prorocentrum cordatum; assembly: GCA_963575745.1. NCBI lineage: Eukaryota > Dinophyceae > Prorocentrales > Prorocentraceae > Prorocentrum > Prorocentrum cordatum. The sequence continues at coordinate 93,095 of CAUYUJ010013892.1, read as the reverse complement.
TGGTTTCCGAAGCTCGTGCTCGCCGACATGAGGCAACTCTGAAGACCTGGTCTCGTCAGGATAACAACGCCAAAACACTTAGAGCAACACGCTCGGATGGACCGAAATGGGACCGTGTCGAGCGTCGAATCACTCTTGACACGCACACCGGAGACACGATCCGAGATGAACAAGTCAAGGGCGTCACAGACAAAACTATTTTGTACGCCCCTGTCCCTGGTGGTCCCCGAGACATTACTACGGTGCTGTATTATTTACCCGATAATGAGCACCGGGAAACCAGTGCATCGTCATCATCGCCGGCTAGAGCTGCAGTGGCGATCGCATCACCGACAAACATTGAGCACGATGGTACATCATTCGGTGCTTTGAATCCACTTTGTCTCACGCTGAAACCGACCTTCGCGCAGTTTGTCCGGCAGAGAAAGGTTTCTGGTTTTGTTGATGCTCCTATCATGGCCGTCCTTCCCAAAGACACGCCTGATCAGCCACATCGTGAGCGTCATGACACTACCTCATATGCACTGGTAACCCAGAGCCTCAATAAAAAGCAAATAGCAGCAGAACCACGCGCTCAGGCCGCTCTCCGTGGAGAATATGATCGCCTTCGCGCACAGACCACATGGATGGAAGACACCGTCGCTGAACGCGCCGATGTCAAAGCGCAGGCCATTAAGGAGGGCAAGGACATTCATTTTGCGCATTTACTCGAACTCGGAACTGTGAAGCATTCCGAACTCCCACCTGAACAGCGCAAATACAAAGGTCGCGTTGTCTGCCAGGGAAATACTATGAAAGATCAAACAGGCCTGGCAGCGGTTTTCGCTGATGCCGCATCCAGCGCATCACATATTGAGGCGTCAAAGCTCGTTGATGCTGTCGCACACATGCCCGGTTACAATGGTGGCCAGAGTGATGCACCATCAGCATACACGCAGGCGCTGTTGTACGGTGATGGCAGAATTGACCCAGTCGATACATGGATCAGCCTCCCACCGGCACGTCGACCAGCATCATGGGCTAAATACAAAGACCCAGTGTGCCGACTCCGTTTGGCTCTCTATGGTCATCCTCTTGCTGGCGTCTTTTGGGAGAGACACTGCAAGACATGCCTTGAGAGCAAAGGATTCGTTCCTATGCAAGGATGGGAATGCATTTGGACCCACCCTAAACTTGGATTGGTGCTTTCTGTATACGTCGACGACTTCAAGCTGGCCGGCCCAAAAGACAACCTAGAAGCTGGATGGAACCTCATCCGGGACAGTGGCATCAAGATCGATCCGCCCACCAAACTTGATCAATATCTCGGTTGCGGACAGGCTCCATATACAGTATCAGACATCGAGTTCAACAAACGTATGGAGACCATTCGTCCTTTACTGCCTCAAGCGCAGCGGGACACCGCAGCCTACAAAACTGCCAAAGATGTCCGTGGCGTTCGATATAATATGAGCGGGTATATTGATCAATGTATCGATCGCTACCTTGAGGTTGCTGCTACCATTCCAGACAATCCGAAAATGAAGTTCCGAGACCTACCCGTCTCCGAAACCCCTGGGATCGAGGACTCCGCCTTCACAGAAGCTGATTTTGACGACAAAGGCGTCCTCGGCCCAGAGTCGGCTAGCATTCTAATGAAAATTTTATATCTTGCAAGATGCTGTCGCTTTGATTTATTACACCCAGTCTGCATGTTGGCACGCGAGATTACCAAATGGAATCGAGCTTGCGACAAACGTCTGCATCGTCTTGTATGCTACATCAAGCACACCAAGACGCATAGCTTGCAGGGTTTCATCGGCGATTCCGCCGATAAACTTTCCATTATACTGTTTACAGACGCTTCCTATGCAGATTGCGTTTCTACGTCGAAGTCCACGACAGGCATCTTTGCCGCCATTGTGGGCCCCAACACTTTCTTCCCGATCAACGCCGTGTGTAAGAAACAAACCGTGGTTTCGCATTCCTCTACGGAATCCGAAATCGTCGCGTTGGACACGGCGCTCCGGGTTGAAGGCCTCCCCCTGCTTACCTTTTGGGAACACGTTGTACGCACGCACAAGGCCCGCGACAAAGTTGCCGCCGCCTCTCGCAAACAGCGTAAGCCACCAACGTATAAGAAGCAGGGGGAAACCCCAGCCCCTGGCACTTACGACTCTCCTCGATCCACCCTAACAACATTCGGCGAACATCCTCTACATGACCATCGCAAAGTTCATTCTGATAAGAGCCCTCCGCAGGTACAGCTTATCATAGCCGAGGACAATGAGGCTGTTATCAAAATAGTAAAGAAAGGTAGGACGGCCGCATTGCGGCACCTCCATCGCACGCATAGAATCAACCTGGATTGGATCGTGGAAGTCTGTCAACATGAACAAATACATTTGTCACACGTAGGTACTAAGGAACAAGTTGCGGACATGATGACAAAACATTTCGACTCCAAAAAGAGTAATGTTTGGGAAACACTTCTCGAGCTTGCGCTCATTCGTCCTTCGCCATCATTGAATAAGGGCATGCGTCAACATATTATGACGGAGGACGAGGGGACTACACCCAACGGTCTACCGCACTCCGCCGACCCCCCAAAACCTCCAGGATGTTCGGGCTTCTGTGAAGTTGCTCTCACTTCCAAGGACCCCTGGGGCGACGTTGGATCAGCATGTGGTAAGAGATGTGTTGGTTGCCCTAATCACGAGGGTTTACACTCATGTGGACATCATCACAGCATCACAGCCGGGTCCAACGCTTCGCGTTCGGCACGGACCAAGTCCCCGCGACAACGCCGCAAGTCTCCTCAGAAGAGTCCGACCCGGGCCAAGATAGACCCGGGACCGACCCGGGCTAAGAGCCCGACCCGAACTAGGCGTAAGGTTGATACAGGTCACCGTTTTTCGACATCGTTTTCCCCTGATCCATCCTCTTCTTCACCATTACGCACTCTTGTCATACGAGATGTTATGCATAACCGCAGCGTTTCTTCCCAAGCGGAGGAAACTCCGGCCGCCCCGCCCGGCCCCGGCGCGGTAGGCGGCTCAAACACACAGTTGCAGGATCGGTCTCGTTCCCCCCCCAGCAGCATGCAGCGGGGCACCGCATCGAGCTCAGGGGGTAACCCTATCGCTCCACGCGGAGCGCAACCCCCGCTAGAGGGCGGCGATGACCAGGACGTTGACATGGTTGACATCACGGTAGGGACACTACGTTTCAATCGTGCCTTTCCGATGATCCAGCGCCCAGCCTGCACTCTTCCTCCAGACGGACCAATCATTCGACCCACTGTTGGAGCTGCGTTCGATATTCAGCTACCGTGGGCAGGCCCTAATAAGTTCCCGATAGCTTTTACTCAGGCACCAGAGGGCTCTGGCGTTTGCTTCCTTGAATGCTCACGCAAAGACCTTCGTAACGCCGTCGAGATGGATGTTGAGATTTCGATGCAAAATTTTTTGCAGGAGACGACACTCCCTTGGGTTTCATTCTTTGCTGTTCTGCATTCGTATGTAGCCAAGGCTTGCCTCGACCAGGATATGAGTGACCAATTGGAGAGCATCGTTCAACACTTCAACTGGCTTCGCACCGAGGCTCTCGGCCGTGCAGCGGGAGACCGCAGCATAGCAGCGGGAGACCGCAGCGAGCCACCGTTGATGCCATCTCTTGAGTGCCTCTCACACGCCGCCACGTCCTTGTGGAAAGGACTCCAAGGTGCATGGCCTACAGTTGGATCCACCGCCATTGGTGGATGGGTGAGCTCTTCTCTTGACGACACATATAACATGTACAAAAAGGAGCATCGCCCATTAGGTCTAGACAGCCTTGACACGCCCAACCACGGACATAATTTTGGTGTCCAGCGGCCCTCTTCTGGATTGACACACGGAAAAGCTCTTCCACACAAGAGCGACTGCGCAGGTTCGGTTGGCTCGTTCGTGGAAAACAGCTACAACTCGTTCATCGACATCCCCGCTCGAGACCTCAACAGTGACATGAGAACGGCTTCGCCTAAACACCATGTCCAGTACATAGGAGGGGGCAGTTGTCGTTTGGACCCGCCGTGCGGATCTGGGGGCCACTTGTCTCGCCCCATTGCCATCGCTAGCCTCACCGACACAGGTAGCCATCGGTACGCAGCGGGAAACCGCAGCGGTGATGACCCCTGGCGTGAGGATCTTGAGGCGAACGAGAGTCCCGTTCGTACTAGTGGTTGGGCCCCGGGACACCAAAGGCGAAACATCTTCGGATGCCCATCACACAACCAACAGATTTTTCCTTTGTTGGCTTCCGACCCTTTGTTGGTTTGTGCCGACTCTACATCCCGCGGTGACAGTACTAACGATTTCATTGACTTCGATCACGCTAAGCATCACACGTGGACCAACGCTTCCGTGCTCAAATGCTTCGCGGATGAGAATGGCTGGATGCAGATCGCCACAGAGGATCTTGGATTATCCATTAACCATGCCCTTGGACCTACAGGCACTGCCACCCCATTCTTCTACATCTTCACCGACTCGGGAACTATGATGGGAAAAGCCAGCAAGAATTACCATACGCCTGAAGAGGCCATCAACATGCTGTGCAGTTATGATTGTATTCGCCAAGTTGGACAACCCTTCTCAACGCTACTCGTCCCAACCCCAGTGCATCAAGAGTACATGGGAGGAGCCACTCTCGCTACTCTAGCTTCCGCGGCTCGGGACTGTATCCTGGACTGGTTCTACTCCTACATTCCAGGATTCTGGGATGATCACGTCGTGCAGCCAGGCACGGATCTTCCTCAGCGCCCCGAGGGTTCGTCCGATGAAGACTACAAAGACCTGAGCCTTGTCCCAGAGCTTCAGCGCCTGGACCAGCGCGCATCGGAGAGGAAACGAATCATCATCACCAACGCTGAAAAAGGCACCACCATTGATGGTATTGATTCTTCACTCTGGAGTCTCCATCGTGATATCCTCGAAAGAATCGCCACGCTCAGAGAGATGCGCGCCCAGAATATGGACACCGCTCAAAGAAAACGCTACTTCGACATGGATGAAGCCCTATGGGACACTTGGGCCGACCTTGATGCTCATTACAAACAATTGTGGTATGAGCGTGGTGCCACTGCCACTTTCTGGTGGAACAACAATGACATCACGTTCCCAGACTACAATCAGAAAAGCGTCGATGCCCAAAGAGTGGACCTGGGTTGGGAGAGACGGGACCACCGTGCGTACCAACGCAAGTGGGAAGCACAAGAAGGATGCCTGCTCGAGATGATGCCGCATATCACTATCGGCCTTGATAGATTTTGCGACGTTGCGAACTGGTATAAACATCCTCACGTCATTGGCCCTGGCACGGCCAAAGATTGGGGCTTACCTCACCACTTCGACACCATCTCGAAAGATATGTGCATCCTTATGCAGACACGTGGTATTTCCGTGATCAACAACTCGGCATGGACACAAGCTATGGATCGCACCAAGGATGATGGATGGCACTGCCAGAAGACAGGTGCGAATTGGGCTCGCTTCGCTGCGCAATGGGTCACCTTTGCAACACTCAAGAACCTTTACGGCGTAATGAACTCTAAGCCAAGTCAGTTCTACGCTTTCAAACAGCCCGCAGTGAAGCCGCTTAATGAGCCACAATCTCATAGTTTGTCCCACATGTTGCTGATCGCGTGGCACCATCGTCAAGTACACATCCAGAGTCTATACGATCACGTTTCAGCATCAAACGTTGATCGTGCGAAGACCAATGAGTTGATGTGCATGCGTGCCGCTCATAACCTCTGCAATTGGACCAAGCAGCGGGACACCGCAGCTGTGCAACGGGAAACCGTTGCTACAGCCGCCGCCCCGCCTACCGTCGCTCCCGAGATCGCCAAAATGATCACAGCACATCTTAAGCGATCTGGTATGAAAAACGAAGACGAGACATCCACGCGCGCAACCACGGCCTTTGCTTCCAACGCAGAATCTATTCAGCAGCGTGAGGACCTTGGGATGCGCGCCGTTCTGAACCAAGAAGGTGACATTACCTTCTTGCCAGTCACAGAGGACACGACGGCTGACCCGACATATGCATTAGTGATGACTCAGGACGATTATGTCATGGCCGATCATGTTTCTCAGATGTCCAAATTATACCGAGGCCTTCTCCAGGACACTCGTAATAAATCGCTTGGACCAGACCGTAACTCTTGGATCACTGGCTACATGGAATGCACATCCGAGACCTCCTGGCGCGAGAGACACGCACGACTGTGTGCCGCCATTTACGCCGGCCTTTACCTGCTCGACCCTGACCTTATGAAGAACGGTAAAGGCGATGCCCGGCACCTCCGATTGGCGGAAGAAATGGCTCTCAACCCGGAGGCCCAGCAGTGGATGGACAACCACCCGATGACGACCGCTGAGTCCGAGGACGATGACACGGTCTTGCAACGGGAAACCGTAGCCGAAGAGACATCGTCCAAGTACGAAGTTTTGACACCACAGCGGGCATGCTACTTCTCCGGGGTCAAGAAGCGTACAGATGACATGGACAGATGGAAGACCCCACGAGAGTTAGCATTGATTGATCCCGATCATCCAAATGCCATTGTCATTTTTGATGTCGATCCACTGCTTCGCAGAACAATCCCGGACAATGTCCCCGAGAACGACCCGCGGCGCCTGACCAATGAACAGGACATTCACGTGCTCAAATACGCCGACGATCTCGTCGGCAGCCGCTGGTTCGAGGGAGCATATGAGTGGATCGCCTTGCCCCCATGGCGAGATTGCCCATACGGCCCACCTCTTCCTGATGGATGCGACTTCGGACGCTGGGAGTTTAGCAAGTTTCTCATGACGATACTCCGTCACACAAGTGGAGTGACCAACGCATATCACGATCGGCGTCTGAACATCGATTTTTCCAAGACATCCACCTTTCGAGAGTGTGCGATGAATTGCTGGCAGCGCAGCCAGCAAGAATACTACCACAAAAAGAAGGAGAAATGGGAATACCGCAAGACACCCACGAACGAGGCCGTCCTAGCGTGTTGGGAAACTGAGCGTGACAATGGTGACTACATCGACTTGGCCGATTACTATTGTTACATGGCCATTCGTATGCTGCAATACCATGCAGATGGAAAGTCGCGCACAGAAGTGTTTGCACCCGTCGGCTCTGACCTCAATCCACTTACGTTTCCGTTCGGCCGCATCTTGGCCATACGAAGCACAGGTGGTCAGTCCGAGGTGCACCCATATTCCACAGCCCACAACATGGGTTGGGAGGAGTTGTCTGTTCATGACACTCCATATCTCTGGCACGCAACCGAGCTGTCTTCAGTGCGGAGCATTACCGAAGGCTCACCAAGGTCTAACCCAGGCATAATCAAAGGATTCGACAAGCGAGACCACAAGCATGGGGCAACCCGTGCCGAGGTCTTTGCCTCCGCTCATCCTTTCTCTCACTCTTGCGGCCAGAACCCCTACACCACCATACCGCCGTACGTCTTTCATTCCGCTAAGAAACAGTGTGAATTTCAGATTGACCATCAGAAATGCGCTACGGCTGGCATCACTTGGTGGAAGGGTAAACAGGGCGCGATAATGGCAGAACGCGACATCCCAGTACATTGTCTTATTCGTTGCAGGAACATCGCTACCGGCAAAATAATCTGGGGGCGCCCAGACGACGACGACCTGGCCAGACCTCCTCGTGATTCTGAGCCACGGTCCAAGTATGAGCGCTCCACAGTTTCGTGGCCATGGCAAGTGTATGGCCATAGCAATAACCCGTGGGGCGATGCGCAGCGGGTAACCGCAGCTGCACCTCCAACCCCACCTAAGCCGTCTGCTCCGACTGTGCACAAGCCCAGACCCCTGGCTCGAGGCAACGATGTGCCAAAGAAGCCCCCACCGCCTCCGCCTCCGCCTCCGACTGCACTCCAGCCAGGCCAGCCTGGGCAACGTGCTCCCAAGACACCCCAGAGGAAGGCCCCGCCACCAGAAGGCGTCGGCAGACCTCCTCCAGGAGAGTTACCGCCGCCGATCGCTCCCAACGTGTATCCTGGCCAGGTCGTGGGCGACAACAGGGTTCCACCACCGCCACCACGGCATGCGCCGCCACCAGTGGGAGCTGTACCTGGACAAGGTATTGCCAAGGCTTCGCCGCCTGTTCCGCCGCTCCCCCCAGGACCTCCACCGGCACACACTCCCATCGCTTCGGCCCCCCCGCACGTGCAGCGAGAGATCGCAGCAGAGCAGCGGGAGACCGCCGCGCCGAGAGATACAGCCGTGGAAGAAGTCTCCGAGGGAGTTGAGGGCCTCACGTTAGACCCACACAACGCGGCCGCGGCTGCTGCCCAGAAGGCCACCGAGAGGGAAGCCGCCCTTGCTAAGTCCGAGGCCGCGCTGCTGAGGACACAGAGTAGACTCGCTGATGCAATCAATGCCTTAACAGCGGCTAGAAAGGCCGTCGGGTTGGTTAACATCCGCCCTGTGGCACCTCCGATCCGAGCACATCGTGACGAGTCTGGCGACACATCCGCCCCTGACGTCTCTATACCAACTGTTATGCAGCGGGAAACCGCAGCTTCGCAGTTGACAACAGACCAGGAGCGCGAGCGTAATCGTCAGATTCACGAGCGTTACGACCAATGGTTTCTACAGGCTGCCACTGAGGGCCGCGTTAGCCACATCACGTCAGCCTGGCCGCCCATGGGTCCCCACGAGACCTATCGGATTGGAGACTACGTTCAAACAAGACAAGCTTGCTACTTTTACTCTCACCCGCCATCGAAACACTCAGATGGTTCCTGGGTTGGCGAGCGCGTTAGCCCTCATGAAGGCGAACCAATGGGATCCCTATTCGGACCCATTCGCGAGGTAGGCCAGTTCATGGGATACGTGACCGTGAAAATCGGAGATCACTGGATGAACGTTTGGGATGGCACGAAGGGCATGCTGGCGGGCAACACGCTTGCCCGCGTTGTACCTTGCCCAGACTTTGACGCCAACTCACTCCCAGATGACCTTCGCTTCGGTCCCCCAGTTAACTTTCCACCCCGTCATGCGATCATGACGCCGACCAGTGACGTCAGGGCTGTGGGAGATCTTCGTGCTCCACTGCGCCAGAGGCATACAGACGCCTCTAGTGCAGCGGGACACCGCAGCGCCCCCAGTCAACAGCCCCCAGAGGTTGAGGAGGTCGCCGACATAGATGCTCGTGAAGCTGAGCCAGGTGAATTGCTTAAATTGATCAGGAGCCCTCAGTCTTTGGACGTGCCCACTGACGATGTACCTCCGGCCCAGTCATCGCCGACAGTCGTACCAGAACCGACACCAATGGCAGTTGACCCTCCGTCGCCGACTATCACTCCACACTCGCCCGACTATCCTCCGCCGGCAGCGGAGGATCACCCTCTGGCGGCAGACGATCACAGTTCACCTACAGAGATGCCGGTCCCCACACAGGACCAGAGCTCGCCGACCGAAATCCCTGTACCAACGGATTTTCCAGAGGATAGTTATGATGACGGCGCAGCGGGAAATCGCAGCAATGGTGACACTGTGCCACATGTTCCAGAACATGCTGATGATGACTTCCTCAAGAAGGATGACTGGTCCCCAGAGCTAAATGATATCCGCAATGAAATCGAAACAATGGAGGATAACGCGGAGAAAACTCTCACATATGGACCAGATCAATCCGACCTACCAGACTATTTCAAAGCAGTCAAGAAAGTCCACATTGTCCGTAGATCTGGGCATCACGGTGTCGTTAACACCAAAGTGAAGCAGACCATGGAGTACACCGTTGTCTTGAACATGGACGATATCGCAAATACAACAATGACCTTCGAGTTCAACTGCGATGCACCATGGTGTCACCGTTTCCCAGACCAATGTGGACACAGAGCTTTCACAAAGTACCTTTTTCAGTGCATTGGTACTTTCCGATACAGAACCCTGGCATACGGCAGACGTTCATGGTGCGCCATGGCATACTTGAACCTCTACCAGCAGGCTGGCGACAAATTTGCACTCATCGACATTGAGAACGCCGAGGTTGTGCAGAATCATCCTGGCCTTGCTGCACTCCGCATGGGCACAGAGACCTATGTGGAGGATGAGTTCGTGAATGAGGCGCCCCACGACGGAAAGATTTCCACATCGGCTACGAAGCAAGGGGAAACCCTAGCATCGCAAGACAATGTGGAGGCTACCAAAACCGTTATTGAATCTGTCGTTGGTTCACAGTTATCACAACGCACACTCGCCACTCAAGTTCTCCAAGATGCATACCAGGCTGTCGCTGCTTCCGCCTCCGCCGAGCCTCAGGGTGCAGCGGGAAACCGCAGCGACCTTGACAAGATCTTGGACGAAGACGACGAGAAGATCTTTGCCCCACTTGAACCTGATCACCTCGAGCGGGCCCGCCAAATCGTCTCTGCGCCAGGTGGGAGCGTATCTCAGGAGAATTTCGCGACCCTGCTCGCAGGGGTCGTTCAGTTCGACGAGAGCACAGGACTGGCACCTCCAGAGCTACAGACTCGCATCCCGTCTTGCGCAATTTGCAACGCTCGGATGCCAGCTGATTTGGACACGCCTGGGGCCACTCTGAAATGTGCCTTTTGCATGAGGTACGAGAACTCCAAATGGCCGGACGAGGTTGCGGCCTGGCGAGAACAGTTCGTTGCGTTTGCCGCCACTCAGCCGGATGACGTCGCCCAGCGCATCACAGCTGCCCCCATTGATACGCGTGGCTCGAAGAAGCCACAGACAGACGCTAAAGACGAGCTTCAAAACATGGGGAAGAAAGCTGACAAACGGCATCAGAAGTGGCTCGCTTGGAATTCTCCATCTCGGGAGGAGTGCGACAAGCTACGTGCAGACGCCGACGCGGACGGCATCCCGCCTGAGAATCCAAATTATCCTCCCATGTATCATCCATACATGTCTCTAGCACAGCGCTTTGCGGAGGATGATGAGTTTCGTGAGCAGATGACAACAGTTCGGACTCAGGCTGGTAGGGTTGCATGGACGTTAGAAGTTGCCACTGAGGCCGATCGCCTCTGGCAGGCCTCCAAAAAGAGGAAAGAGGTCGGAGCGCCGAACCTTGGAGCCGAAACACTTCGTGAACGTTTTCAGCGCAACCACCTTACCGTTCACGTCCCGGGCGAATCTCTCCGCGGTGCCATCACCGCCGCAGAAATTCGTGCACACCCACAGTCTTTGACTGGGTCCCGGGACGAGATCCGATCCGGTGTTAAGCGAGAGCGCGAAGAATACTACTCTCAGCTTCAGGAGACCGCCAGTGCAGCGGGAAACCGCAGCGGCAACGCTCCAGGAAGCAGTAGTGGGGGTGACTTTAGGGGGAGCGGGACCGATCCAACCCCCCAGCCACCACCATACACATCCGAGTATCGTACTTCTTCCGGCGCGTTCGACAGCCATGGCCATACCGCCTCCGCTGCCAGATATGCGCCTGCGCGTCCCGATGATGGACCACCTCTGGCAAAGCGCCCCGCCATTTCGAATGTGACCCACGGGTACAGTGCTGAATACGGTGCCCACTATTATGACAGGCAAATTGCACCGCATGACCGCCAGTGGTACGACCATTGGGGCGAGTTCATCTGGATCAAAGCGTGGGATCCGTTCGCCAATAATGGATGGGGCGCGACTGCATGGAATAAGAAGTACACATCGGGGATATATACGGGCAGATCATGGCGCTTGGACCCTCCACGCTGACGCACCAGGAAACTGGTTGCCATGCCGCCCATAAGATTTTGAATGGCTTCCAACTTTGTCGTATTGTTGATGTGCCTATTGATGCATTATATCATTTTCTTCGATGACATGTAGTATTCGAGGACGCTCGCACTTACCTTTTGATCAGTATATCACTTCAAGGATTCTTCCTCTTCATGGACTCAACAACTGTGAGAAAGTTTATGGTGACAGCTATCCTCATGATGGGATAATACTACTCATATAGATTCAAAAAAAAAAATCGCATAATGCACAATTGCATAAATATCCTTTAGATTTGAACTGTGGCAAGACGTACATATTGCATCTGGTACAGATTGGATATGGAACTTGCATAAAAAGATTTTCACCACCCTCGTACCGTGACTGATTTGATTACTTTGATTTGGTATTGGATTGAAGACTTCATATTCATGATTATCATGTGTTGCTTCGGGCACCGACCGTTTGGGTCGGTGTCATAAGAGTTCAGTCTCTCCATTCCACTTCTCTCCAGCCCACAGCACTGTCCTGGGTTCTATCTCGGCGGCTGGCGCTGTAAAACTTTTTGCAGGTTAGCGCCGCCGTTGGGTACGAACCTTACGACAGAGCTTTGGCTGTCCCTTCCTTTCCTTCCTGGGCCGAAGCAGTGGATTGCAGACAGGAGTTCAGTAGAGATTCACTCTCCTATCCCGATCCCCGCTTCGGTGCCTTTCGCTTTTGTGCGTTGGCATCGGGCGGGATCGGGACGGGGGGTGTGTGTGAATCCCCCTACTTTCCTCCTATCTTGCTCATATCCATCGCCCCTCTTGGCTCGGATGACAGGTACTCGATACTTGGAGGTACGTTGGGTAAAACCATCGTCCCTCATCGTCTACCGACGGACACTCGGGGGTGGGGTCGGTCCATTGGTCCTCCTCACCCTCACACATCTTAGGCCTCCTTTGACGTTGTGAAAGCTCAAGTGGCGAATAGTTTTGCTTAAGCAATCGGACGATTTTGGCCTCTTGGGGCCCTCTTGGGACGCCTCTTTGGGGCCTGTTGGGGCGTCTGACAGCCATCTTGGGCGTCTAGAAGCGAGCGTGTGGCATCTCGGAGCACTCTTGAACCATCTTGGGGGGCTCTTGGCGGCCTCGCGGCCCTTCTTGGGGCTTTCTGGAGGGCCTCGAGGGCGGCGCTCAGGAGGACAATCATCTCTGAGTCGGACCGCCCGGGACCTGCCCGGGACCCTGCCGAGGCACTAGAAATATTGTTAACCAGTTACTGGAGGTCTTAGCACGCCTCTGGCCCGTTGGGCCAGCGAATTTTTGGTGCTGCCGTTCGGCTGCGTTGCCACGCGCGCTGTTAGCCGCCACGGCATCGTCAGACGACAGCTCGCCAATCGACGACGCAGGGGGATTCCGCTGAAAGTGCACGTCTCTCAGATCCTGCTTCGCATGTGGCCCCCCAGCGAAGTATCGTTCCGGACGCAAGTTGGTGCTTCGGGTTGGTCTCTCGCGCACGCCACTGTGGAGCCGGGCGGTGGACAAGAGTCAGCATAGGCGGTGCAGGCGACCGTGCTAAGCCCGTTGCCCATAACACGTCTGAATGATGTGATTTCTCGAGGTTGCCGCTTGCATCCAATGCTTGTCAGGCCTATCCTTGGTCAGTCTCGAGTCCCTCAGGACGCCCAAAGGGGTTGCACCGCAAGCGCCTGCAACCCTTTGGTGTGCGGCGGCGTTGTTGGGCAGCGGCAGACACTGCACGCAGCAGGCGCGCGGCACACTGAACCATTCGGGGTACGGCGCGAGGGGCACGACTTGTGCCTTGTATCGGGCGCGCGTTTGTTCAGCCATGTGGCGTTCCAAATGAGGTTTCGCCTTCGAGGTGGCGGAAGGTGGCGGAAACAAAACGAGGGCGGCTCCGTCGGCGGAAGCTGGCTGAAAGCCAGTGGAGGCAAGCTGAGGTAAAGCAATGCCCCCCTCCCGGAGTGGACGCATGTATTTTTTTATACATATATTTATATATATACACATATTACGGCCTTCGGCCCATCCCGCCACCGTGCTTGGGTTGTGGGTAGGAGGCCTATTAGATGTTCGTTGGGATCTCGTGGGAGGCCTATCGGTGGCCTCTGGGATGCAGTCTCGAGGCCTCGTGGGGGCCGATGCGACCCCTAGCCAAGCAACGCAGATCTCGAGGCGTGGGCTCCGCACCTTGCACATCCGAGGTAGAATCAGAACAGAAAAAGCACATCAGCACGGAGGGTTTTATTGGTTTTACGCCAGAAGGGGGCGTCGTTGAGAGGGTGCCTGGCACGGATGCGGGGATCGGGGTGGCGTCGGTGTTTGGAGCTGGCGGTTTGCGTGGCAAGCGCGTTTAGCTGGTCGCATTTGTTCGGAACGCGTGACGGGTGAAAAGGCCGCTCACCAGCAATTGGCAGTCCTCTGCCCGCGGGCCAAAACAAATCGTCGCGCGCCTCTGCATCAGCTAAGAAAGGAAACATTGAGAGCCTGTGCCCCCTTGGCTCTTGAACTAAATATGACAGTGGACTGCTGTGGCCTGGGCGGGCGAGTCTGCTCTTGCGAGAGCCTCTGTGATGCCCTTGCACGCCCACTCAGTCTGCCTCTGAAGCCAGGCGTGGGCGAGAAACTCCTGCCCCTCTCCCTCCCGGGGGGGAGAAAGACGACGACCACGAGGCTCCGACGGAGGACCAGGAAGAGGAGGAGGAGGAGGAGGAGGAGGAGGAGGAGGAGGAGGAGGAGGAGGAGCAGGTTGTGGAGATGGGGCGGCTGCCGAGAGAATGGCGGCCTCCCCCTCGACAGGCTACGCCACCATTTCTCGAGCCGCCTGCAATCGGGATCTTAGCCCTGGGCCTCGGACCGCTCTGCAACTTGTGTTGGCTGGCGCGTGTGGTTGCCAGCTTGGGCCACAAGGTGAGGGCTTCACCAACTACATCAAGAACACGGCCAGCAATGTGGCTCCCCGTTCAAAATCGTCCACGTCCGCATTGGCAGGGTGGCAGTGCATTTGGGCCCCCTGTTTGGCCCATCTGTCGGCATGGGAAGTCCCGAGAGCTCTAAGGTGATCGTCCGTGCCGGCGCACAACGAGTCTACATCTTGGTTGCATTTCATTGTGCTGACGTGGCAGGCCGAAGTTTATGCTGGGTCTCCAAGAATATGTTTGTTGAGGCCTGCGTAGCGCGATTCCCTATCCAGCGCGACGCACGCAGGGCCATTGAGACGAACGCCCCCATGAAATCAGTGACGAGTTCGCGATCTCCGGACCTCTTCAGAGCAGCAGCGCACGAAGCGATCCATTCGCCTCTGGGGAGCGTCTTGGGGGCCTCTTGGGGCCTCCTTGGCGCCTCTTGGGGCCTCATGTGGGCCTCTTGGATCGTAAGGATCGGGTTTTCGGTTCGTGTTCCCTCTTTCGGGCGCCTTTGGTCACCACCCACCAAACCACCCCAACCCAACCCGAAGGCTCAGATTTGCCCTCGATTTCCAGTGGGGGGGGGGTCGGGGAACGTCGAAAAAACACATGTGCAACCCTTACCCCCCCCCAACCCGAAATTCGGGTCTTCGGGTTGGGTTGGGGTGGGTCTGGTAGGTAGTCCTTTGGGGCCGAAGTGGGGCCCTCGTGGGCCGTCTTGGGCGCCTCTTGGGCCGTCTTGGGGCGTTCTTAGGCCGACGGGGTGCCAGCTCGGAGGCTTCTCGGGCAGTTCTCGGGTGGTCTTGGGGGCATTTTTTGGGCCGTCTCGGAGCATCGGGAAGCCGAGAAGGCGAGGACGCCAAAATTCTTCGAGCGCGTAGGGGAAATCGGTGATTTTCACCTTTGGGGGACCTCTTTGAGGCCCCCTTGTGGCGTCTTGGAGGTCACTTGGGCTGTTGTGGGGCCAGCTTGGGCGTCTTGGGCCGACTTTTGGGCGTCTCGGGGCCCTCTTGGAGTGTCTTGGAGGTCGCCTGGGGCCTTACAGTCAACGCGCATAGTAAGGACGAACGACTCTCTCAAGGGTGCCCTTGGGTCCTTGCCTGCCTCAGCCTCTGCGGCCCGTCCCTAGCAATTTGTTGCAGGCCAGTTTCTCAGGCTCCCTGGGGGTTTGGCCGCCTGCCGCCCAGCATACACCTTAGGCGATGCTTAAGAAAACCCAAGCTTTCGGCCAGAGTCTCGATTATTCTTAACGTTTCAATGTAAATCCTAAGATTTTAATAAAAATGTTGGGTTTTGATTCAAGTTCTGAGACTATGAATTTCTTAACCCATGATTTCTTAAGCATTTCGCAGGGTGTACTTCAACTTCGGCCTCCAAGGGTCGTGCGCCCTTGCCACGCGTCCCTGCTATACGTTTTCACTGCCTTGGCCCGCCTCGTGGGCCCCCGCGGGCCTGAGCAAAAGTGCAACAGCGCTTCCCGGAGCCCATGTGGGGGGGGCACGCGTGAAGTCTTATCGGGGGCGCACCGTGAGTCCCCCGCCAGATTTTGGAACATGTCGGGCCTGGGCCCCTCACATCGGGGGCGTCAAAGAGGGGGGTGCTGACCAGGGGGGGGTGATATCATGGCGGGGGCCAGGATAGTTCCTCAGATTTTTTGGCGCCTCTTCTCATCTCATTACGTCCCTGGCCCCCCCGCTGGGCCGCGCACACGCCGCCGGTCATGATTTGCACCCCCCCCTCTTGGACTCCCCCCTCTTGGCCGCTCCCGATCAAAAATTCCACAGGACTGAGGACTGGGGCTCCAGGGATTGGGCAAAGGACCTGAGGACACGACCACTCCGTGCCCAGAGTCACGGTGGCGGATATATGTGCAGCCTTACCCGTGCTCCCAGCGGACAGAGTAGCTACTGCAGCGTTTCATTGACATGAGTAGTTCACACAAGGTGTACGCTCGTCGTTGGACGCAGCTCGTGGCAACAGCGAATGCTTCGCACTCGCCTGCAGCTGGCCCGCCTGAGGCAGGCATGTTGTGCCCTTGCGCAGTGCTGAGCCGTTTCGCCATTTTGCCTCGTCCTCTCCGTCCTCAGGGCCGTTGTCGTCCTCCTCCTTGACCCCCCTCCTCCTCCTCCTCCTCCTCCATGCACGTGTCCTCCTCTCGTGTGCATGCTTGCCACCTCCTCTGCGCCCCGAGAGGACGTGTGGAGCGCCGGGGTTGTCCTGCTGGATGTGCTGGCGAGGCAGTGTGCCTTCGAGGACGAGTTCACCGGCTTCCAGGCCACCCCCATGGCCAGCCTCCTCTTCAGATCTGCGGAGCGCATTTCCATGCAGCTTCGGGCAAGGTGATTTGTATGGCAGTGTCCCCCTCCCCTCCCTTCGACGCCTCTTCGAACGGCGCTGGGCCGAAAAGCCGTGCCATTTGGTCCCCACTTGCGCGTGAAGTGCAGAGTTTTTTTCGGGCCTCGCCATGCCTCCCCCTTCCCCTCCAGGCAAGCAGACGTGCGAGAGTCTGAAGAAAACGGGGCACCCCCAGATCGTCGACAATACATGCCGCTTCAGTCCAGGCGTTTTGCCTTGATTTCGGCTTCCGCGGGCCCATTGGGCTGCCCTGGGCCATCTTGAGCCGTTCTGCTGTCGTCTTGGTTGCCTTGGAAGCCGTGTTGGAGGCCATCTTGGCCGCATGGAGGCCGAACACACCGCCAGACAGCAACTCCGGAAGGGGCGCTGTTTGTGGTGCGCGCGTCGAGGGGGGGGGGGCTCTAAAACTGTACACACAGGGCCTCCCAGACAGCAGACAGCAGACGCGCACTCTGACACGCCCGCTCTGTGCAGGCACGGTGGCGGATCTACGCATTGCAGTCTATGCGAGGCGGCGGCAGGGCGGCGACAACGGCGACGAGGTGGAGACGGCGGCAACACGACCGCCAGACCGACAGACAGGCACAGACGACGGGCGGCGACGAGGCGGCGAGGGACGGCGACGGCGAGTACACAGTCGCAAGACAGGCTGCACGGCCCAGTTCCTCAGAGCACAGGTAGGATGCCCGAAGTGCAAGCATTGTTTGGGGACTCGCAGCAGATTGGCCTGCACGAGAGGAAGTAAACGGGGCGGAGAAGGAGGATGAGGAGGAGTGGACGGAAGGGACAAGTAAAGAAGCGAATGTTTGTTTTCGTGCTTGGTTATTTCACCACGAACAGATAAACTTGATGATGGCAACGATGATCATCATGGCGATCGTACGATGACGGTGGCGACCATGACGACGAGGACGATGGGGGTGATGATGGTGATGATGATAATGATGATGGTGACGATGGTGGTACTGATGATAATGATGATGATGATGATGATGATGCTGATGATGATGTTGACCATGATGGTGATGACCACGATCATGATTATGGTGATGATGACGATGATGTATATTATGATTTTGCTTATGATGATAACGGACGGCGGTGAGGATGAAGGTGGTACTGATGATAATGAATGTTGTAAATAAATCAACGACACTGGTGATGAGGATGCTGTTGTTGATTGGAGTTGTGGTGAGGATGGTGGTGCTGACGATGTTGATAATACTACCTAGTAGTAGCAACAATGGTGGTGCCGACAATGCTGCTGAGGGGGGATGGGAAGGAGAAAGTGAAAGAGGAGAAGGCACAGGATCAATAGCGGCAGGAGGAGGAAGAGGAGCAGGGAGGAGGAAGAGGCCGACCTCCTGCTTCCGCTCGCTCCTTGGCCCAAAATTTCGGCAGTGCACGGAGCTCGCCCGCTCCGTCCACAGCTCGCGCGCGCGCCGCGCCGTCCCCTTCGGCTGCCTCGCGAGAGTGACCACCCTCTGCGCCGGAGTGGCCTTCCGTCGGCGCGGTTTCCACGGGGTCTCGTTTCTCACCCTCTGGCGATGGCAGTGGCGGGCGTTACCGCGGGGGGGGGGTGGAAGCGGAAGGGGGAGGCGAGGGGGCGGTGCTGGCGCGCAGGAGGTCAGGAGGGGGCGCGGCCCCGCTGAGGAGCGGCACCGCGAACCGTCAGGACGCGATCTCCAGGGGTTCTCGACTGCACTGGCCTGCGCGTTCGGATTTCGCAACTGCTCCTCCTCGCTATACTCACGTTCGCCACGTCGTCCTCGTCATCGACTCCTCGTTGTCCTCGCCTTCTTTTTCTTCTTCGCCCAATACGCCCATTAGACTACAGCGACGCTTCCCGTTCTTGTCCGATCAGGTTTCCCAACTACTCCCCCCGCCTGCGCCCCCCTGAGGCCGTGCGCCAAGGGCCACTCTCGCCTGGGGGTCACTCTTGCGTGGAGCCTGCGCTCTACCCGAGCTCCTCCATCGGGGGGGCGACCGAAGCCACACAGGATTGGGGCTTCGAGGTTCGGTGGTGTCTCTCGTTTGTTGTTGGTTTGTTTTTCCTGCGTCCTGCTGGGCCATCCTCGTCGCCAGGGCTATGAGAATTCGGGAATGTTTCGGCGTGTTTGTTTTGCCCGTCCTTGATGCCACTAGCTGGATCCGCTTCGAGATTCTGGTCAGACCTCTGCGCGAGGGTCGAGGATCGAGGGTCGAGGATCAGATGCCGAGGCGACTGCCAGCAGGCGGGATGCACGAGCGGCGCTCCACGATAGGCATCGCCTTCGAGAGACTGAGAGCTTGGCCTCTATCGGCGGAGGCCAGGGGAAGGCGGCGGGAGCAACAGTCTGGCAGCTCCGTCAGCGGAAGGGTTCGGAATCAGAAGCTCACGGGCGGCGAATGTGCCCGTGCCCGCGCCCTCGCAGTCTGGATTCTGGGGCGCGCTGCCGTGGACACGCGGTCGCGCGAACACCTTCCGCGCGGGGCACGCGAAGAAAGTGCCCCGCAGCCATGGGGTCGCGGCCCTGGGTGGCCCTGTCCGCGAAGCCGTGGATACCTCTGCGTGTTCCGCCTACGAAGTGGCTACCCCCGACGAGATGCACGCATACATGTCAGACATAGTTTAAAGTATATATATGTATGTGTACATACACAGATCCTTCTCTCTATGCACATATATGCATGCATATATATATATATGTATATAAACATATATATATATATATACACATGTATATATACCAGCTAACGGATTTCGGCCTCCCCTGGCCCTCTGGACGCCCCACGCAGGGCACTCTCGGCCGTGCTGGCTCAAGCGGCCTCAGACACCCACTAGGCGCTCGACGACGGCCCGCATGCATACACCACATTGATTGTCCGATGGCTGTGTTTGAGTTTGGGATGCTCGGGTCTTCCGTCTTCTGAGCGTCCGAGGCCGCCCAAGAGACCCCGACACACAACGACTTAAAAGAGATTGCAGGCAATCCAAGGGAGCCCCATAACGGCCCAACAGGGCCTCAAAATGGCCCGAAAAGCGCACCCCTGGCGGTCCAAGAGGACCTTCCGCCGCCCTCCGAAGTTGAGTTGGTCGGGGAAGGGTTCGCAGGAGAAGCCGATGGAACTACGGAGACGAAGAGACAATTTTCAGGGACGAACGAAGGACACATCTTACCACGACGACCACGACGAAGGTGGCAACAATGAGTTATCATTGTTTTGACTAGTTTTACCTCTGTCTGATTCCTCCCGCTGGCCGAAACTAAAATATCATGGTCCATGACGCGAAGCGCCTGTGCAGTGTTGCATGTGTATACACAGAAACGTGTTGATACGAACACCCTGTTATACACACATCTACAAATGTATGCGCATGCGTCTGAATGTAAAGATATAGATGCACCCGTATACTACATATGTAACTGGATATGCATCTGGACAGAGATCGTCCCCAAAGGGTGCTTTCATTTCGGACCTCTTCTGTTTCAAAGAGCGGGCTTTGCTGTGTCGCCCCAGCCGGCTGGTGGTCGCCCCGTCGCCGCTCGTCGCCGCCCGTCGACGCCAAAGACTTGGGCGGGTGTGTCGCCCCGGCTGGCTTGCGGCCGCCTTGTCGCTGCCCCGTCGCCGCTCGTCGCCGCCCGTCGCCGCCGCGCCGTCGCCGCATGTCATTACACTCGCACCACACACGTTGCACCACATCTATTTCGCCACATGTGCATCGCGAGCACCACGTAGCTTTCAGGATGCACTGCGTAGTCTGCTTGACACTGTAGCACCACATGGCTCACACCACAGATCTTGCGCCCCAGAAGTTGCACACATGAGTTGCACCACGTAGATTGCAGCACACATCTTGCTTGACATATTAGCCAGTGTGGACCACAAACAGTGTGTTTCTTGCACTAAACGACTTCCGATATATGTGCAGCAATCTATGTGTCGCAACATATTGTGTGTAATGCTTGTTGTGACGTCATATGGTGTAATCTATGTTGTGCACCCTATGTACATACATGTGGTGCAATATATTTGGTGTCATCTGCGTTGTACAATATACGAAGTTCTTGCGTGGAGCAAAATAGTTTGAGCAATCTCTGTCTGGCGGTCTATGTTGTTCATTCTATGGTGTGCAATCTATGCCGAACGCCCTATGCGGTGCAATCTATGTGGTAGAAATCTTATCTGAAGATGCAGCAAGACTCTTCAGGAGCGCGCAAGCATATTATTTGAAAAGCACTGTTGCAAAACCAGGTCCCGACGGCGGGCGGCGACGTGGCGGCGACCGCGGCGGCGACAGCCGCTAGACCGCCACCCAGGCCCAGACGACGGGCGGCGACGGGGCGGCGACGTTGGCGACGTAGCCGCCAGACCGCCACCCAGGCCCAGACGATAGGCGGGGCCGAGGCGGCGACGGGGCGGCGACAGCGGCAACATAGCCGCCAGACCGCCACCCAGGCTCAGACGACGGGCGGCGATAAGGCGTTGACGGGGCGGCGACGTCGGCAACATAGCCGCCAGACCGCTACCAAGTCCAAGTTTCTGAGAGCGCACATGAGAATCTCTGAATGCAAATCCTGTTCGGGGAAGTTTCACCACATGGTATGCAATACTGATTGAACCCTACCGGTCGCACCACATATATATATATATATATATATATATACATACACATATGTATAGCACCACGTAGACTCTGAGCATCGGTCGCACGACATTGTATGCACCACATAGTTCGCATCACGCAACACACGCCGCACGCGTAGCGTGCACCATATAGGTTGCGCAGCATGTATGGCACCACACAGATTGCACCATTCTGATTGCGCCACATAGTTTGCACCACAAACTTTGCACTACCGATCGTACCACATGGAGCTTCCACTGATCTTTTGCACAACCAAGCTTGCACCGCATAGTTTGCACCACATGATTTGAACGACATCGATTGCACCACAGATGCTGCAGCACATAGTCTACACCCTCTATTGTGCACCATTTTGATATCTTGATACACATCACACTACCTAGTATGCGCCACATAGAGTGCACCACGTACCACGCACCACATACGTAGATGGCACGACATAGACTGCACAACCTGTCTGGTACCACATCAATTGCACCACCTAGACCACAGCACATCGCTTACGTCACAGGTATTGCACCGCATATCGTGAGATACAGCACAACACAGCTTTTGTTGCACATCACAGCTTATCTTAACGCCTTTGTGCGCGACGCAGCGTAGACCACATGGCTTTACCACGTATGGTGCACCACTTAGATTGCACCACTCATGTTTCACAACCGGGGTTGCACCACATAGCTAGAACCACTGGTATTGCACCACATGCTTTGCACCACATCGTTGGATGTACATGCTACCCAGCGCGAACCCCAACCCAGCGCGCGTCTAGCAGTTTGTGGTCTTCAAATTACTATTATGCAATCGGTGGTGCAATCTAAATGGCGCGCAATGTATGTGGTGCAACCAAAATTGTGCAATCTTTGTGGTGCCATCTAGGTGGTGCAATCTAGGTGGCGTAACTCATGAGGTGCAATCGACGTTGTGCAATCGATGTGGTGGTGCACCCCTATGCTGTGCTACCTACATCGTGCAATAGGTGTGGTGCAATCTACGTGGTGGAATCTGGTAGCGCAACGTATGTTGTGCAATCGATGTGGCGTTGTCCATGTTGTGCAATCGAGGAGAAGAGGAAGATGGTGATCGTGAAGTACCCGAACTCTGCAGTAGCTTCACCTTGAAATTGAAATCAAACCCCAGCATCACGAACCACTTGACAAGGTTCGTGGTCTACTGGATGTAGCCTTTGAGCCATGCCGGTGTCCAAGACAACGATCGCCATTTCGACGGCGGCAGTCAGCTTGGTCGCTCGTTCAGTTGGGCTCTGCGAGTCGGAGTAGCAGACCCACCCCGACTTACTAAGAACCCTCGGCGCAGTAGACCACCAACTGAGGGGTAATCCATATCTCCTGGCGATGCCCTTTTCGCGGGACATGATAGGCTGGGCAATCGGCCCAGTAGTGGCGAAACAGGGGAGACTCCGCCCCACACTGGCGGCAAGCCTTCCCCGAGCAGCGGCGCGTCTCAGAGGACACGGCTCCAGCACGATAGATCCGCACCGGCTTGCGCTCGTCCTCCCCCAGACGCGTGTAGAAACGCTTGTGCACGGCGTTCGACTCCGCATCCACGTCCACGTCCAGGATCTCCTCGGCGTCGAAACGTTTGTCATTGACTTCCGCCAAGCACCGAATCCGCGCAACGCAGCGCGGCAAGTGCTCGACCTTTTCGTGGCGTTGGTAATCAGGTCGGTGGGTCCAAAGCCTCATTTGGCCATCCACAACACCCTGCAGAACCTTAAGGCAACAACCACGGCGATCGGCATAGGCAACAAAGCGAAGGCCCAAGGCCTGGGCATGCATGATCATCGCATTCTCCAGGAAGGTCGACCACACGAGTCGCTCCTGGGAGATGACTGTGAAAGCCTGCAGAGATCCCGGCAGGCGCGGATGTAGATGTACATGTTGTGCCCACCAGCGCCCGTAACACCACCAGCGGTTGGTGGACTTGGTCATCGACCTATATCGAGCTCTGCAGGTCGAAACGGGAGGCGGCGCCACCAGGGGGCAGGCCCACAGCCAAAACGGGCGAATATATGCAACAGCAAGGCGAGCACGGATCTCAGCACCTCCAGGAATTTTACCAAGCACGCGGGTTGCTGTATGAAGCTTGGCCCAGCCTCCTCTCGGCTGGATTGGGGTAGAAGCATCCGCTGGTGCCGCCACGATCCCTAGGGGTTCCACTACCGTTGGGGGTTGGTCCGGGCGAGCCCACAACTGACGCTTATGCACATTCTCCTCGAATACGACATCAGTGTCGAAGCGTTGGGTGCAATCCAAATCCCTGGCCAACTCTTGGGAAGAGGAAGACGTGAGGGACCTGTCGTCCATGAAAGCGTAACCAACTGGCGGTTGCCACGGCACCAAGGCCGCGATCATGGTGGCGGAGGCCACCGAGTCGCTTTGAGGAAGTCCTCGAGAATGCCAGATCGGTCGCGCCAAAGACGAGTTGACGCTGCAGTATTTGGGGGCTCTCCAGGCCGCCACAGCAGTGAACGCAACCGCAGGAGGAACACCTGAACAGATACAAACTTGAGCTCCCACGGCGTGGTCGATGTTGACGTACGTGCGGCTGAGATCCACCTCGGCGCCTGCCTCGGCGGCTTCGCATGAATGTAACCAGCTGCTGATCGCGTGGACCACGCTCGCCGCAAGCCGCCCTGCAAACTGGTTCTCTGGAGGCTGTGGCATCCCAGCTGACGCGGCCGATAACCAAACTCTGACCAAGATCGAGCCCATTGAAATAGGAAGAAATTCCATTTCACTTTTCTGGGGATTCCCACAACAAGCCAGGGAAATATCATGACCAACGTGTCCTGGTCCAGGACTCCCTGGGCGCCCGCGCACTCGCGGCCGGTGTCGCACCAGAGCTCGCGCAGCGGCAATATCATCTCTGGGAAGAGGCGCCGTAAAAAAGCTTGAGCTCCGCGGCCGCCCATCCGCCCCGCCCGGGAGCGTCGCGACATTTAGCAAGGATGTTGTCAAGCTGCTCAAAGCAAGGCAGCCAGTGCTCCTCCTGTCCCGA
This sequence comes from Prorocentrum cordatum, assembly GCA_963575745.1. Lineage (NCBI taxonomy): Eukaryota > Dinophyceae > Prorocentrales > Prorocentraceae > Prorocentrum > Prorocentrum cordatum. Next base: position 68,443 of record CAUYUJ010013892.1, on the reverse strand, counting down.
CTGAGGGAAGGACACATCAGCAGCCCATTGTTGCCGACGAGTAAAATGGCCAGCCGCATCGCTTTGGGCAGGATCTTGGGTCTATGGATGTTCCCACTCCTGGTGCATCTCCATTGCATCCGCTGGGGCAGTCGGCGAGGGCGCCCTGGGAAGCGGGGTGGCAAGCTTGTGCATGTCCTTGGTCCAGCTGGCGAAACGCTTTCGCCGCGCCTCGAGGCTGCGCAGCTTGGATACGTCGTTGTTCCCGAGAAACGCTTGCGCTCCGCAAGTCTAGGGCCTCGGCGTGGCGCGGGACTCCGCGGGGCGGCGCTGCAAAGGGCCCCCCCCGGCCGGCCCGCGCGAAACGTCCGAAGAGAGAACCAGCCAAACGTTGGAAAGCCAAAGGGGGAGCCTTGCTTGACCTGCTCCGTCGCCTGTCGGCGCAAGCGTAGCAGCCGACGAAGAGCGATCGTCTGAGCGAGACGATGGGGGGCACCATGGAAAACCTGGTCGCGCTCGCCCTGCCACTCCGCGCAGGTGCAGTCGTGCTCGACGGCCAGCTTGAGCGCCAGCTCGGCGCGCGCGCGCGCGCCAGTGCTTCCACTCGGCGGTCAACGGGGCCTGGTCATGATGCCCGAGAACAGGGTCACCAAGTTCAGGCATCCGCGCATCTAGTTCAGCTCGAAGTGCATCCAGCTGGCGTTGGAGATCAGGGGGGCTTTCATCGTGTAGAGCGCCGCGTGGCGCAGTCGGTGTTGGGTGCGACGGTGCATCGGCTCCTGCAGCGCGTGGAGGACCGCGCCGTGGAAGGGCGCCCCAGGGGGCATCTTCACGGCGAGAAACTTCGGCAAGTAGAGGATGGGCGGCCCGTAGTAGAGACCTCGTAGGGGCAGTACCTGCGGCGGCGGTGACAAGCGACGCTGGACACACAACCCACCCAGGACTCATTACATAATTGCACCGTGTTTTCCAGTTCAGATCTCCGATGCCATGCGACGGACAACCCTGAACAGCAAGATTTTGTGCGATCGAGAAAAGGGCGTACGCCAAGCGGGGTCCTCTGTGACTGGCCCACAGACTGACAGGTAGATGCAGTTCGTCGCCTCGATGCCCGCGACCCTGTGACCGAAGGGGGAGTCGTGGATGATCGAGATCTCCCCGACCGCAGTGGGCTTCCACGCAGTGGTGCGCCCTCCTTGGCCGGCAGCGGCTGCGCGCGTAGGTAGCGGCGGCGGCGAACAGGCCCCTGACCAACCACAGCGCTTGAAACGTTGTAGACCCATCGGGGGCGCTCCACCCGTTCGCGAAGTTCTCGAGGAAGTTGAAGAGAACTATCTCAAGCATTGCGAAGCGCCTCCTCGAGACGCGCCTCGGCGAGGAAGTCAAGTCGCATTCAATGTGGCAACAGTGGTGCTGATGTCCATGGGGTCGCACGGCTGCGTCTCTGGAGAGTCGCCGCCGCCCACCAGTGGGTCTTCAGCGCGTGAATGGCGTGCCCGGCGACGTTGAACTGGCCGAGCAGTGAAACATGTGGGAGCTAGTCCAGTTGAGGGCGTCGCCGCCGCAGGGCGCCTCCTGACCAGACGTGAGACTGGAAGAGGAAGTCCAGCCCGTCGCAGCGCTGCACGCTTGCGCGCCCTGGTCTTCCTCCTGCTGATCAGCTCGCGCGCCCTGACCTGAGCCATGTAGGCGGGGTCTTGCATGCGCTCTGCCTTCTGTTGCCTTTGCCGCTCCTTGCGCTCGGGCTTGTGGCGGTGCTTGTAGATAATGGCGCCCCTGATCACCTTCCTCCTCCTCCGCTCCCTAGGGCCGATGCGGAAGTCCATCAGCTGGATCATGGCGACGCCCCCGTGGGTCCTTTTGCTGCAGGGTCGGTTCCTGAGGCGGTGGATCGGCTTAGATGCCCCACAGCGGGAGCAAGTTTATTCAGTAACAAACTTGGTGGAGCGCCAGGTGGTCGCTCCCGCCTCCTCTGGCGTCTTGCAGAGCATCAGTTTGTCATGCCACATTTTGTACTTCTGCCAGGCGATGCGACGCACCGCTCGCGCAGCAGCCCCAGCAGTGACCCTGTTTCTTCCTCGGTAAGCTCCAAGGGGGGCGCGGGTAGGTGGAGGCTCACCGACACAGTAGCGCCAGCGAGCTCGAGCTTGCTGAAGTCGTCGGGGATGGTTGTCGGCAGCCGGCCTCCATCCGCAACCTGGCGTAGGGCAACAGAGGTGAGCTCCTGGGCCGTCGTGCGCGGCAGCAGGCGCAGCTTCCTCGGGGGGATTTCCAGCCTCTGAGATGCCCGAGAAACTGCGCGCCTTCTTAGAAAGAGCTCTCTGAGAAGATCGTGGAGACTTCGGAACTCCCAAGAACGATCTGGCATCATCCTCCATCTCCTTCGACGCGCTCACGACAGACTTACCACCGCCACTCAGTTGACTTCCCCCTGTGAAGACGTCGGGGCAAGGCCAAGCTTGTTCACGCCATGTGGTGTCCACTGCCGCCGGCAGCGCCGTAGTCATCAGAAGCAACTTGCAACGCTTGTTCTGGAGCGCCAACCACACCAGTGGTCGCTTACTCTGCAGGGTTCTCGCCGTGGGCCCCGTGTAGAGCGCCCCGCGGTCATCCGTCGCGTTGAATTTTTAGACGTCGACGTCCACCATGGCCGCCTGGGCCGTGGCTCGGAGCACGGCCGTGCTCGCAAGACAGCCAGCCTTCGCCGCGGCTTCGGTCATCTGCGCGGCGGCCCCGCAGTTATCGGGATGCTTCTTCAACTCCGCGGCAACAAGAAGTCGAAGCTGAGCTTGAACCTTACCTCCTGGCTGATCGCCACCTGCAGCAAGAAGCTCGGGGGCGGCCGAAGCTTCGCGGGGAGCTTGACCAACGCAGAGGAAGAAGCAGTCGCCGCCACCTCCACACTCCACGTCCTTGAAGCTGTCCGCCCAGGGAGCTTTCGCAGCACAGCGGGCGCGCTGCCGGGGGGGGGGGGGGGGGGGGGGGGCGCGTCTTCCGACGACCCCAGCTGGCGGCCTTCCACTTGCACTACACGAAGGCCACCACCAGGCGCCTCTCCAGCAGTAGCGGGCTGAGTCGGTACCGCGCCCTCGCTGGCGTACCGCGCGAGGTGGAGGCTTGCGAGCGGCTGCGCGGCACCCCAGGACGAGGCAGGCTTAGAAGTACGAGCCTTCTTCTTGTCGCCCGCGCTGATGTAAGCCAAGGGCACCAAGATGCCGCTGGCAAAATTGTAGATCCTGTCGGCGCCCGTGCGGCCTGCCGCCAAGTCAGCTCTGAAGAGCCAGCGATGGCGTCCTGCACGATGTGCCTTACTGATGTTAGTGAGGCCATGCTACTTGGCCAATCCAAGAATCTGGCGCGTTCAAAGCACACCACCTGGGGAGGGCGTCGGTGGCTGGGGCCTGGCCCGAGAGAACGTCCAGAGAAGCGTCTTCAGATGGGCGGTAACGAAGGCGCCCAGCTACTGTCTTGGCACCCGTCGTGACGCGGGCAATGTAGGCCTCGGCGGGTTCAGCCCGTCGCTGCTTGAACCGCCGCGGGACTAACTTTGGGCTCAGGAGGTTTAAGAACACTCCGCCCGCAAGCACGAACTGCATGAACCGATCCAGGGAGGACTTCATAATGAGCAAGCAGGTCAGCTCACCCTCGTAGTTGAGCGCGCCATTGACTTTCAGCACTTGCTTCTGAAGGTCCGCGTTGAAGATGAGCGCCGCCAAAGCCACTGGGCGCTGGGCAGCACATGCACAAGGATCGTCAGCAGCAAAGTCCCGCGCCACCGTGAGACGCACCTACACGGTCTTGAGGTTCGTCGCATTCTGGATGGGCTTGTCGCCCTGCACACCAGCATGGAGGCCCGCCCGCTTCGGAGGGGAATCACTTAGCTCCAGGATGAGGCACCGCTGAGTCGCCGTACCCCTACCCTGTGGAGCCTCCACCAGCTCGTCACCAACGGCGGAGCCCTCCAAGACGCGCTGCACGTTGAAGATGGGAATGGTGGCAGAGCGCTCGGCACCTCCCAAGGCGCCCAGCCACAGCCGCGCGGCGTCGCGCTCCTTCTCGTTCTGGCAAGCAATGAGGGGAGGGCGCTCGCAATTGCAATCCTGCAGCCGCTTCGCGGACCAGATCGGGCAGTCGCCGCTCCACTGGCTCGTGACAACCCAGATGTCCTTCTGCTGCCGCCGCGGCTGCTTCGCCGTCTGACCCCAGGAGGGCGGCGAAGTAGTGGAAGTAGTGATGGCAGGTCGGCCGGTCAGCTGCTGCAGCTTCTCGCGGGCTTACACGTTCGTGGGCTGGTAGCCCGACTCATCGACCTTCATGAGTAGCGCCCTGACGTCCTCCAACCGCAGCGGCCCGCGCTGCTGTCGGTACTGTTGGCGCCTGGTCTGAAAGCCACTTCCTACCCTCCCCGCGTGGGATCGAAGTGACCCCTGCGTCCTCTGGATCTCGCCCGCAAGATCTCGTCGGCGCCCCTTCACCTTCGAACCTTGCAAGCTTCCAGTGGGTCCTCGACGAAGTCCTCAGAGCAGGTAGGTGATGGCGCAGTGGAAAAAGTACTCTGCAAAACTGTTGAATCCCCGATGCCCCCAACGACGGTGGAGTCGGACTGGACGCTCTCCCCGCAGCAAGCCGCCAAGAGAGCCCTGCGCAACATTCGGAATGCACACCGCGGCACCACGTTCACCCAGATCTGCTTCGAGCAAGGGGCTCGACCCACGCGTCCCACGAGAAGGGTCTGGGTATTGTGCGCCACGTGTTGCAATCTACGTGGTGCTACCTATGGGTGCAATTAATGTCTGTTCGCAGTGAGTTGCCCATTCCATTGCTCGCGCAAACATCCCACCCACCCACCCGCAACTTGGTTTGCAAACCTCATGCGGCGGCGATTGCGATGAGTGCTTAGCGCTGGCTGGTGCATTTCTGCGGCCGCGCTAGCCCGCGCACGCTCGCGCGCGCAGCGGCCAGCAAATTTGGCACGGCCGACGCGAAAGCGTTGGCGCTGGCCGTTCGGCACATCTCAGCGGGCACTTCAGCGCGAGTCGGCGGCTTCGGCGGGTACGGTATCATGGCAACGTATACAACGGTAGACACGATGATGATAGTAGCGACGCTGGCGACGATGCTGACAGCGACGACGGGGCAGCCAGTGACGACGCCGATGCTAACCACGCCGACGACGATGTCGGCGCCTTCGCGTCGGTGAAGGTTTGGGAGAAACTCGAAATGCGCGCGCGGCAGACTCGCGAGAGTGGCTCGCATGGTGTGAAAGTGCGCCAGTGGATCTCCCTGAATACATTAAAAGGGGGGGGGGGGGGGGGGGGGGGATTGGACCCCCCCCCTCCCAGGGGGGGGGGAGGGGGAGGTCCCGACCCCCCCCCCCTCCTTCCCTGCCCTTCCTTAAGATGAGGGGGGGGGGGGGGGGGGGGGGGAGGGAGGGGTCCCGACCCCCCTCCCTCCTTCCCTTGAAGGAGGGGAGGGGGGGGTGTCCTGACCCCCCCCCCCTCCCCCCTTGGCGTTGGAAAGAGGAGGGGGGGAGGGGGGGGGGGGGGTCGGACCCCCCCCCCCCCCCCGCGTGTAGGGAGTGCGGAGTTGGGAGTTGGGAGTGGTGAGTAGTGAGTAGTGAGTTTGTGCGTAATGAGTAGTGAGCGAATAGGGAGTAGGGAGTAGTGAATAGGGAGTAGTGTGAACTGATAAGTGAGTAGTGAGTGGCGAGTAGTTAGTAGTGAGTAGCGAGTAGCGAGTAGTGGGTACTAAGTAGGGAGTAGTGAGTTATGAGTAGAGGGTAGTGAGTTAGTGCGTAGTGAGTAGTGGGTGGTGGGTAGTGAGTAGTGAGTGGTGAGTAGTGGGTAGTGCGTAGCGCGTAGTGAGTAGTGAGTAGTGAGTGGTGAGTAGTGAGTAGTGAGTAGTGAGTAATGAGTAGTGAGTAGTGAGTAGCGAGTAGTGAGTAGTGAGTAGAAAGTAGTGAGTAGTAAGTATTGAGTAGTACGTAGTGCGTAGTGAGTAGTGAGCAGTGATGAATAGAGAGTAGAGAGTAGTGGGTAGTGGCAGTGGGTAGTGAGTAGTGAGTTGCGAGGAGGGAGTAGCGAGTAATGAGTAGTGAGGAGCGAGTAGGGCGTAGTGAGTAGTGAGTAGTGAGTAGGGAGTAGTCAGTAGTGAGTAGTGGGTAGTGATTAGTGAGTGACGAGTAGGGAGTAGCGAGTAGTGAGTAGCGAGTAGGGAGTAGGGAGTAGTGAGCAGTGAGTAGTACGAAGTGGGTAGCGAATAGTGGGTAGTTAGTAGCGATTGGTGAGTCGTGGGTAGTGGGTAGTGAGTAGTGACTAGTGGCTGGTGAGTTGTAACTAGTAACTAGAGACTTTGTAGTGACTGGTGAGTAGGGAGTAGCAAGTAGTGAGTAGTGAATAGTGAGTAGTGGGGAGTGAGTAGTGAGTATTGAGTAGCGAGTAGTGAGTACTGAGCACTGTGTAGTCAGTATTGTGTAGGGAGTAGTGAGTAGCGAGTAGTGGGTAGTGATTAGTGAGTTGTGGGCAATGAGTAGTTAGTAGTCAGTAGTGAGTAGTGGATAGTGGGTGGGTGGGTGGGTAATGAGTAGTGGTTAGTGAGTAGGGACTAGTGAGTAGAGCTTAGTGAGTAGTGAATATTGAGTAGTGGGTAGTGAGGGGCGAGGGGTGAGTAGTGAGTAGTGAGTAGGGAGGAGGAGGAGTAGGGAGGAGGGAGCAGTGAGTAGCGAGTAGTGGGTGGTGGGTAGTGAGTAGTGGATAGTGAGTAGTGAGTAGGGGGTAGTGAGACGTGAGTACCGAATAGCGAGTAGTCAGTAGTGGGTAGTGAGTAATGAGTAGTGAGTGCTCTTGGGCTGGGGTTAGTGTTTGGGGTTAGGATTAGGGGTTTGGGTTGGGGTGAGGACTAGGGGTAGGGGTGGCGGGGGTCGGGTTCCGGAGTCAGGGGGCGGCGTGGCGAAAGGGAGGGGGGGTGGGGGGTTCGGACCCCCCCCCCTTTGAAAGGGGGGGGGGGGGGGTTCCCCGACGACGGTCGGGGAAAGGGGGGAGAGGGGGGGGGTCCCCGACGACGGATCGGGGAAGGGGGGGAGGGGGGGAGGGCCCGACGACGGATCGGGGAAGGGGGGGGGGGGTCCTAACCCCCCCCCCTTGGGGAGATCCAGCGGCGCACCTTCGTTATTTGACACGGCTCGTGCCACCGCAGCACGCGCGGGAGGGCGTTCGAACGATGTCGACATGCGCGCGCGAGGCCTTTTTTTGCAAATATTGAAACACGTATGGTTTCCTTAAGAATTCGCAAGAGCGCGCGCACGCTTTTATTGAAAATCTGCGTTGCGGAACCTTGTTTTCTGTTATACATGTTTTTGGACACTCGATTTTGAGATCCCTCCGAAACCAAACAGTTTTTGAAGGATGTCGGCATGCGCGCGTGACGGCGCGCGCTCACTCCGTCTCATTGCTTGCAGAGGATTCTCGCGACGGCACGCGCGCAAGGGCGTTAGAACGATTTCGACATGCGCGCCCGAAGCCCGTGTAGCCATTGTTTCTGAGAAGATGTTTTAAAAAACGCATTGCGAAATTCAGTGTTTTTTGTTTGGACACTCGATTTCGAAATCCTTCCGAAACTCATGGTTCTCGAAGGATTTCGGCATGCGCGTGCGACGACGCGCGCGTGCGCACTTAGTCTCATTTGTTGCAAAGGATTCTTGGTAACCTATGAGTTGATAAACCTGTGCGCGCGCATAACAATTTTTGCAAAGGATGGCGGGGGGGGGGGGGCGATACCGGCCCCTTTTGGATGGTGTAAATTCACATTCAGGATGGACGATGAGGCAGAACCAGATGTGAATTGCAATACGAACAGGGGGTCTTTAACCCCAGCGGGGGGAGAGTGGTAGAACCTTTTTCTAAAAAGAAAGGAGAATCTCGGTGGTGCAACGTATGCGGCACAGTCTTCGTAGTTCGATTTTGGCAGGGTCGGAGCGGCGACGGCGACTACGTAGCCGCCAGACCGACTTTCAGGTCCAGGCGACGGGCGACGACGGGATGGCGACGGCGACGACATAGTTGCCGAACGGCCTTCAGGCTCAATTCGTTATCCCCTGGGTTCGACCCCCATACGTGCAGGCACTGTTTGCGGAGTTGTACCACATAGCTGACACATAGCTCGCACCACATTGATTATCCTTCTGACAAGGGACATACTCTCTTCTCCCAACTGTGTATCGGTACCCCCTGGGTCGCACAATGTCTGTATGATTTTGGGTCACCGTTTATTTCCCTTTTTTTAATCCAGACCATCCCAGGGAGTCCCATTACGCCCCAATCCCTTTCATCCATGTCAAGTGACACTTTGCGCACACACACACACGCACTCGTTTATCAAACACTCCACAGTTCCCAATCTTCCCTTGCAGCCAAGTTGACAACATCTACACGCACGTGCCGCCGTGCGCGCATGTCGAACTCCTTCAAAACTGCAGTCCCCGTGGGGATTTCAAGATCCAGGGTCCCGAAAATATCTGAAACCAAGGGCTGTGCAATTCTTCGTTTCAAACAGACCTGCGCGAGCGCTCTTGCCAGGTCTTCGGGGGACCATCGGCGTTTCCGCATGTTCGCCAACTGCGGCCACGCGGGCCTCTCGCCCGCTCGCACGTCGGAGTCATTCGGACGCCCTTGCGCAGTTGGGGGCACGATCACTGTGAAATCGCACCATGCGGGCCATTCGCGCGCGTCGGCCGCGCGCGCGCGCGTGCCGAAATCCTTTCTAGCACCTTCATCACCGACACGTCAACACCATCATCGTCATCGGCGTGGCCAACATCGGCACCGTCGTTGGCCTGGCCGTCGTCATCGTCAGCATCGTCAGCATCGTCACCACCATCACTACTCTCATCTCTGTTTACGCCGTCGTCGACGTCATGATACAGCGCCCGCCCGAGTCACCGACCCGCAGTCAATGAAGTCTCCATCGGTGCCCCGCCCTTTGGGGGGGACGTCTTCTCGGGCCAGCCCTCGAATGTGTTCTTGGCGATCGTGGGCCATCTTCGGGCCCGTCTCGGTTTCTACATTGGGTGCCGCCAGGGCCTTCTGTGACGAGTTCTGCGGGGAGGGTGGATGGGAGGAGGGCATCAGGCCGTGGATGGGACACAAGAGAAGGAGGAGGACGAAGTTGCAATACACCCTGTCGTCCCACGTGTTCTCCTCATGAGTCCCTACACCGGTCCGCCCCCCTTGACAGGCAGGAGCCACATGGGCCTGCCGTTCATACGAGACTCCGTTTTGTCAAGGATTCATGTTGCATCTTTCAGGTACGAGAAATGCAGGGTGATAAGGTCATACATCTTCTAGGACGGTTTCAGCGAGAGTTCCGTCTTGAAAAGGATCTGCTTCCATCCGTGCTCTGTCAGAAAGTGTTCTGCCAGAAAGTGCTCGTTCAAGAGCGGTACATGTTTTCATTGCTCTTGTCAGAAAGTTGGAGGAAGTCTCAGGTGAGAGCCCCATACGAAACAAGGATCCGCCTCCATTCGTATAGCTGTTGCTCATCCTTGAACATTGGAGCGTGAAGCTCGGGATTGCCGCGGGAACCGCAATTTGAATAGGAACCACCCTGCAAATGTACAGCATGTAGAGATCGCAAGTGGAGTTCGCGCGGAGCCCACGCGACAGCCCCGCTGTGCGAGCAATATGTGCTCCGTCCGTGTAACAATAGGACATTTTCAAGATCCCGCAAAGGGCGGCGGACTCCGTGCCCCGCGGCGAGGTAGCGACGGGTGCTCCTCGGCGAGATAGCATCCAGATAGCACCCACAGAGCGTCTAGGTCTCACCCAGACACCGTCCATGCAGCATTGGGATGCGATCCAAATATCATTGATATCGCATCCATGCATCCTCCAGAGGGCGTGGATATAGGACTGCAGATGGCATCGATACAGCATCGAGGTAGCATCCACCATAGTTAGTATACATTCGCGGAAGTGCTTTTGTTCCTGCGGGGTAGAGGTGGGTGTTCGATTAGAAGAGGAGGGTCCAAAACGAGAGTTGTCAGCCACCCGAAGGGGTGGGGGCAGGATGAGCGGGTCCGGAGGAAAGGAGTAGGAGGAGGAGGAGGAGAAGAAGGAGGAGGACAACCAGAACAAACGCAAGATGCACCAACGATGCTGCAATACACCATCCCGTCCCAATTTCCCTCCTCATAAGTCCCTACAAGCCTTCCCCTTCACTACAAGGAGCGTCCTCCTGGAAGACCAGCACCGCTTGGGTCTGCCACTCAGGCGAAGCCGCCTCCTTCTGCCAGACAGCCCTGGCTGCGAGCAGTTATGAGCATCCAGCTCCCTAAGATGTCCAGCGATACCCCCGTTACGACAGAGGACCGGCCCCCTCCGTGAACTCGTGGCACCAGCGGACACTGCGGGCTCCCGGCCTCGTGGAGGTCTCGAGCGAGAGCCCTTGTGTTGACCAGGAGCCGCCCTCCATCCGTGCAGCCGCCACATATATGATGTTCGAGCTTCCGGCGTGGATTCTCAAAGGGGTCGTGCGAAAGCCCAATTGGCAGAGCAATCTTCAGGAGGGAAAAAGACACACAGACACAATTAATCGTCGATTCCCCCGAAAATATAGGAAAATATGGGCAGTGGGGGGGAAGACAGAAACCCAGAACCTATGGGAAAATATGGGGAATCTTTTTATTTGTGTGCATTTATTTGTGTGTCCCAGGGCCCCTTCAAAACTGTGCTTCATGCCTGTATCCAGCACCCTACGACGTCTGTGCGCGCCACTGGGGCGAGAGCCCCACACTGGGCACCACATGTGCTTCGTCCTTGTCGTTCGTGCACGCTCGTGCGACGAATGCGCGCGGCGCTGGGAAGAGGGAGAGAGACCCCTTTTTGACGCCACCCGTGCTACGTTTTCGAGGGTGTTGCAGTCAGTGACGGTGAATATGCGCGACGCTGAGGGGGGGACAGCCCGTTTTTTTTTGAAACCCACGTATGCTCTATCCGTGGATCTGCTGCAGACATTTGAGATGAGACAACTGCGCGCGGCGCTTCTGCGTCAGCTCCGTGTTCGAAACTACCTCCTCCATCCTCGAGAGCTGTTGCAATCTTGGGGGCGACTGTGCGCGGCGCTGGAGCGGCAACCCCATTTTGAAGACCACCCACCTCCACCTGCGCAACTCTTTCAGGTTTCACGCTTCAGGGTCACATATTGTGTGGAAGTCTCTTGTGAAACTCCCAGCCCGCCCTGCCGGCACCTCTAGATGTGCGACAGGGAGAAGTTATCAAGAGGGCAAAGGGATTGAAGAGGCTAGGTCGGATAGGATGTGGGGTGCAGGGGGACCAATAGGAGGAGGAGGAGGAGGAGGAGGAGGAGGAGGAGGAGGAGGAGGAGGAGGAAGAGGAGGAGGAGGAGGAGGAAGAGGAGGAGGAGGGGGAGGCCAAATCTCTCCATTCGTCCGTGGTCTCGGTCGCCCTCGGAGCCCACAAAGAAATCATGCCTGCCCCCATGGCGCCGCCCGGCGCCTTCCGCATGGCGCTGCCAGGCTGCGGACGCCGACGACGGCGGCGACGACAATGACGCCGACAGCGACGGCGACGGCGACAGCGACGACGACAGGCGACAGCGATGGCGACAGTGGTGGCAGCGGCGACGGCGGCGGCGATGGTGACGACGCCGACAGCGACTGCGGCTGCGGGGATGACGCCCTGAGAGCGGAGGGCCTTGCGGGCAGGGAGCAGAGGGAGGCAGGCGAGGACGAGGTGGATGATTCTGGCGGTGGGCGACTTGGAGAATGAGGAGGGGAGGCGACAGGGAGGAGCAGTAGAGGACGCGGAGGAGAAGGGAGGGAGGACGGTAGGGAGGAGGAGGGGCGGGGGAGCGACTACGGAAGGCAGAAGGAGGATTTGGGGGATGGAGAGAGCGAGGCAGAGCGGAAGAAGGAGGAGGAGGAGGAGCAGGGAGGCGGCTTCTGGGATCCGCCCTGTAGTCAACCGCGAGTGAGGAGGATCGGGTGAGACAGCGCCTCCTGAACTGGTGAGGGCACGGGTCCTCTCGTTGCCGAGACCCCGCCCGCACCTCAGCGCAGTGGGCCCAGGAAAGGGGGGTCGGGAGAGCCTTGTTTGGAGGGAATGGAGCAGAAGGACCCAGAGCATCGATGTTTGGTGGGTTTCTGTTCCAGCGCGGACCGCCTGGAGGTCCCGACCTTTTCCCTGGGGCCGGCATGTCATTCTGAGAATGCAGTTCTTGGAAGGCGCCGGGGTCCTGGTGAGGGCGCCCAGGGCCGCATGGCTTTGTTCAACTCGTTGGATGTCTGACTTTCGGGCCACCTCGGCGTTCGTTTGGGACGATTCGGACAGCCCCGAAACATTTTTCGAGAGGCGCAGCTGCTGGCAAGCATCCCGACGCGAAGAACCTGCTCACTGTTTTTGTCCCGAGTCCCGGAGGTGGAGCAGAGGGTGCATGGAACTCAGCCCCAGAGATTCTCCGGGGCGGAGTTCCGCCATCTGTCGGGAGGGAGAAAGAGGATCAATGGCACGGATCCGCCAGGATCCCATCAGTCAGAGCGTGAATTACCTACCCCGCTTTCGCTTCCAGGCAAAACCAAGCCATACCACGCGCCTCCTCGTCAAGCGGCCTGACCAGTACAGGCTGCAATTTGGCATCGTTTGGATCTCTTGGAAGCGAGGGTGGTCAAAAGCGAGGTAGGTTTGTTTTCCCCCTAATCAGCGCGCCACTCCTTCGTGTTTCTTCGGAAGTCTCTGTGTCTCTTCAGCAGCAGCAGCACGCCAGTGGGGGCTGCCCACGGCGGCGTGTCACCGATCAGAGCGATGGGACTGCACGGGCTTGCACCGTCCCTGGGCGCGTGGCCGAAGTGGCATTCCGTCGGGCGGTGTCTGCCTGGTATCCAATGTCGGAAGAAGAACGATTGGCGTGCGCTCTTCAATTGGAGCGCCTCTCCTGGGGCTCGCACCCTGTTTTTTCAAGGGTGACTTCTGGGCTTCTAAGATATGCTGATGACCTCCAGCTTAGAACAACAGCGGGTCTAGCTTGGTACTTCCCTCCCCACACTTCACTCAAAATCGCGCTCTCCTGCGGGACGTCCTTACAAACCTTCATCCTTCGCGCATCCCCACCAGCCCATTCGAAATTCTGCCCATGAGGGTTGACGGGAAAAGAGACGAAGAGACACATGTAGTGAAACAGAGCGGGTAACCAGGGTGAGTAGAGAGATCTCTGGGAGCAGAGGGGTGGTCTTGGAGGGCATCCTCGGGCCATCCCCCCCTCGCTCGCCGCCTATCATAACTCGGAGGGGATAGACCTCCTACCCTGACACGTCGATTGAGGAATCGGCCGTTTTCGGTTCGCGAGAGGGCGTCGCGGCCGTCGTTTTTGCGGGCCCAGGTCCGTCGGTTTCGGTCCCATGCCGTCTTCACTAAGGGAAGGTTTACTAAAGGGAGGTTTGTCCACCGCCGAATAACGACCACCGCGCCCACACCACGGCACCTCCGTCCGCCTCCACCCTCCGCGGCGGGGGGGAGGGCGTCCCGCATCTAGGCCTCCTAGATTGGGTCGGAGTAGATGGGGTCGGAGGATTGTGCCGCATCGCCGATGCATCGCCGATGCGGCTCGATGTGGAGCCTGCTTGCCGTCACGTCGACGTCGCCGATGCATCGCCAACATCGACGGTGCGTCGCCGGTGCATCGCCGGTGCATCGCCGATGCATCACCGATGCATCGGTGATGCGTTGGCGATCTGGTGCGATCCTCCGGCCCCAGCTGCTCGGACCCCATGCAGGGTGCCTCCGCCGCAGGGCCCGGGCTCCGCGCCGTGCTCGCCGCCCTGGCGTCCGCCGCGCTGGCGCACGCCGGCCACGCGGCGGGCCCGCCGGGCGCCCCGAGGCACCTGGCCGCGGCGCACGCGCACTCCGCCAGGCTCCCCAAGGGGGGGGGCGGGGCGGCGGGGCTGAAGCAGCGGCGCAGCGTCCAGGCTCGCCTACAGACCGGCACGAGCGACATGGGCGCGGAAAGAATGGGCAGAATGCCCAAGAGCAGTTCCTGTTCATCTTGAAGAGGGCTCGCTGTCCGCGCCGCCGCGGCCTGTGTCCATTCGAGACAGAAGGCCGCTTGCCCAACAGCGGCCGCTGTTGGTTTGGGACAACATGTGTTGTTGGGCAGTGTACCCATTCTTTCCGTACCCATTTCGGGCGTCCAAATCCCAGGGGGGACGGGGCGGCGGGGCTGAAGCAGCGGCGCAGCGTCCAGGCTCGCCTAGAGGCCCACCGAAGGATGCTCTCGGAACCTCGTGTGGTCTGCACGGCATGCTCTCAGGGCAGTTCTGGCCGAGACCGTTTTGTTTTTTACACATCGGGGGCATGTTCTGAGAACAGCGTCTGTGCTCTTGGAACATTTTGGGGTTGTGAGAACATGTCGTGGTATGCCTCTAGGAATCCCGGACGGTCGGCGGTGCCACCGGGATGGGCCCCGCCCGGCCGCCGGAGCCTGTGGTGTGTGCGCAGGCCCAGACCTCCGACGCGTATGGGAAGCATCAAGACGGCGGTGTTTCGTCGTCTTCGGCCTCGTGATCGTGTTCTCATTCATTGTCTTGCCGATCTGCGCGGGCCCTCGCCCCCCACTCCCTCCCCCCCCCCACCTCATGGAGTAGATATTGGGTGTTTGTGGCGCCTGTTTCGAGCAGGTGGGGTCTCCTCCACAGGACGCACTGCTGCAACCAGTCGCACTAAGCAGAGGTCCGAAGCCATACCCCCTCCCCTCCCCCCACTTCCACCCAATGTCGAAACGCCGAACAAGAAAACCCTCACCACTCAGTTTGGGGGTGATACGGGGATGGGAGGCTCCTCTGTGGATGCCAACATCTTGCCCAACATAGCGCATACGCGGGCAACAACTGACCCAAGTGGCTAGGGGGGTTAGCAGATAACTCGGCGAAGTGGGCGGATGCCACTCAGCGCAGATCGTTAGCCCTCCTCGGCTGCTGATTAGCCCCACCCCTTTAGCAACCCCCGCGCCCATCCCAGCCGATGCAGCGCCGGGACCGATTGATCCCGGATAGCTCGCGTGGTGAGTGAAAAACAAAAACACGACGGACGGGTTTAGGGCCGTTTGCGGCCTCCCAGGGCTTTTGCTGGGCCCCGCGACCGTAAAAACAACTCGGGCTGAAAAACTGTTCCCGGGGAATGGGTCGAGACCTGCCCTTGAGGGGACCCCGGGGGCGGCGCCAGACGCTGCGTTGATGAGAGGATGACAAGATATGAGCGTGTTTCTTTATCCCTTTGGGCATGATGGGCATTATAGCCCCCCCGGCCCCCCCCCCCATAACGTCACGCCCCTCTCCCCCCCCAGTGCGCTCCGGGCACTGCCGCCGTGCGCATCGGGATCCCCAGCGGCGTCCGCACAGGAGTCCGCACAGGAGCCTGGTCCGCACTGGAAATCTCCGGGGGATCCGCACAGGCGTGCGCATACGCATCTGCCTAGGGATCCGCACGCCCCGTGAGGCGCCGCATAGGAATTTTCACAGGGACTCGCACGGCACTGCGCGTGGGCGTCCGCATAGGCATCCGCATCGGGATGCGCATGAGCATCCGCATAGGAATCCGCGCATGGATCCACACAGGGATCCCCTCTTGGGATTCGCATGGGGGTTCGCAGAGGGACCCGCCATGGGATCCGCATAGGGATCCGAAGTTCTGGCTTTGTGTTCCTGGTAGAAACGCTTGTTCTTCTTTCTGCTCCTTCCCCCTCTCCTCCTCCTCCTCCTCCTCCTCCTCCTCCTCCTCCTCCTCCTCCTCCTCCTCCACCTATTCCTCCTCCTCCTCCTCCTCCTCCTCCTCTCTCCTCCTCCTCCTCCTCCTCTCCTCCCTCCTCCTCTCCTCCCTCCTCCTCTCCTCCTCCTCCTTCTCCTCCTCCTCCTCCTCTTTCTCCTCCTTTCCCTCCTCCTCCTCCTCCTCCTTCTCCCTCTCCTTCTCCTTCCCCTCGGAGGAGGAGGAGGTGGAGGTGGCGGACGAGGGAGGAGAGAAGAACGTCGCATTCTATTATCAGAACTTCCCTGGCGTGGCGTTTAGTTGTCCGCAGCAGATCCTCGCCTACATGCTCGTTCTATCTGTCCTGTGCACGCAGGCATTGTGGTGTACACGAGCGCTGCGTGCACGCGGATGCTGTGGTGTAGACAGGCGTTGGGGTGTGCACAGGCGCTGCGGTGCATGCAAGCATTGTGGTGTACACAGGCGCTGTGTTGCACATGGTTGTTGCGGTGTTACTCATTCGCTGTGGTTACACCAGGGCTGTGGTGCACGCAAGCATTATGGTGGACACGGGCGCTGCGTCGCACACGGCTGTTGCGGTGTACGCAGGCGCTGTGGTGTACACGCGCGTTGTGGTGCACGCGAGCATTGTGGTGTACACAGGCGCTGTGGGGCAGGTCGCCACCTACATGCTGCTCGCGTCGTCGTCGTCGTCGTTCGTCGCTCGTCGCTCATCGTCGTCATGCGCGCGGGCACGGCTGTGGTGCCAGAGCCACGCGGCGGGGGGGGCGTTACATTATACTCCCCCCACGCCCCCCCCTCCTATAATGCCCATTATCGCCAAAAACAAAGGAACGAGCTCTATCAGGTAAAACGTTTGGGGGGGGATGAGCTCAGGAGGTGATACATCAACCCCCAGACGCCCATTAATTTCCGACCTGGGCCCGATAGCCCAAAACCGCCCAGGAACGTTCAATGTCCCCGAATATCAGGGCTGAGGGTGGTCAGGGATAGCTCCTGATTCGTGCCTCCAGGGCCCAAACCAGCTTTGCCCTTGACCAGAGTTATCAGGCATCCGACCCTCTCTGGATCATCAGGGCAAGGGGTGCTGACTCTCGCTTCGTGCGTCCGGGGCCCAAATCGGAGTTGCCCTGGACCAGAGCTCACTCGGACGTGCGACTTCGCTGTCGGGCGCCCCTGGCCGATCTATCGGCGACGCATTGCCTGTTCCAGGTTGTGAGCGGGTCCTCCCGCAGGTAGCGCTCCCCGTCAGTCGCGGGCGCGGCGGCCAGGGGGGGATGCGTCAGTGCTGGTCGGCTAAGGACCCCATGCTGTCGGCGAGAGGGGGAGGTGAACAGCCGTTCCCAGTGTCGCACGGGTTGGGACATTTGGGCGTTTCTGCACCGAGCTGCGTGGCCGATCGGCTGGTCAGGGCAGGGAAGGACATAGCGATTCCGCTGCTCGTCCTGGAGAGCCGTCGTTGCCACGGCCTGAGTCGCCTCGGAGTCCCGGGCAGAACGCGCCCCAGGGGAGAGGTCTGGGGAGCAGCGGCATCTGTGCCTCTGCCTCCCCAGGTGCGGCGCCAACCGGCGGGGCTCGATGCACCCTCGACGTAGAAGCACGACGGGCTCGATGCACACGCTAGGCGCTGCAGCGTCCCACGGGTTGGAAGAGGCTGGGGCGTGTGTGTGTGTATATATATATATTCATACATATATATATATATACATATATAGATATACAACTACATATATATACACACATATGTACATTCATACATATACACATATATAAAAGGAAATGACGCGGGTGTTTGGCTGAGGCAGCGGCGGCCCTCCCGCCCAGCAGCCCGCATCTGGTCAGGGGCCCAGGGCTCGAGCGAAACGGGGTCTGGGCGGTTTCGTGGGCCGTTTTCGTGCGGATTTACCCTTCGCAGGAGAGGCAGCACGAAGACATGACGAAGGGCAGCGAAGGCAGAGAACACGACACGCAACACGCGGCTCAGCTCGAGCCCTCCCCGGGCCCCTCCCGGCCTGCTTGTCGAGGCGGGCCCAGCCTCGGCGCTGTGACAAAAATCTTTGCGGAAGGTTTGCCGTTATTGACGGCCGTGGGTCACCCTTACCAGGCCCCAGGACCAGCAAAAAACGACTCGGGATGAAACACCAGTCCCGGGGAATGGGTCGACGTTATGAAAAAGTTACGACGTCGGGGGTCTGGGAAGAGCGCCCCCCCCCCCCCAGAAGATACGACCGAGGGAGTCTCCAGCGGTCCACTCGACCTTGGCCTTCGAGTGTGCGGGTGCAGTCTCTGGGCTGTCGGTTTCGCCACTCGCCGCGCTGTTTCTTGGATGGCGCTCCGCTTCCCCGTTGGGGTGCTTTCGGAGTGCAGTGCCACGCGCACGTGGAGTGCCCCTGGCAGCTTTCATTGGAGAGCGCTTCGCTCAAGGAGTTCCTGTCCACCCCTGAGCGCACAGGCAACCCGCACAGTAAGGATGGACAACCTTCCCACAGGTATCCATGCATCCTGTCCTCGGCCCAGCCTTGGCCACTTTCGTTGGCCGCGCCCCGCTCGAAAAGCTTCGACGTGGCCTTCCAAGGCCCTTGCATCCTCATCGCGCATCCTCAACAATACGGGCTGACTGTACTTCGAGGCCCTCTCGGTCGGGACCGACTGACAACCAGGCCGCGTCGGGGCCGCCGCTGATGGCAGGCCCTGCAGCCCTCCTCGCGGCACGGCCCGGCGCCTGGGAAAACCAGGCCTGGGGCCGCCCGAGAGGCCTCGTCGCGCGGCGCTCGGCACTCGGGGTCCACTTCGATCCGATCGATCCCCGCCGGCCTCGAGGCGGCTCGACTCCGATCCTCCGCCGAGAATCGCTGCGGCCCTGGCGCGGCCGGAGCAGACGACAGCGCAGCCCGGCCACGTCGCGGGCGGGGGGCGGGGGGGGGGGGAGGCCCATGCGCAAGGCCGCGAGGCGGCGCGCGCAGGCGTGCGCGCGCCAAGCTCGCCTGGCCAGAATGGGGGAGCGGGGGGGGAGCAGGGGAGGGCGACGACAGCGACGAAGACGGCGAGGAGGACGACGACACCAATCACGAAGACGAGGACGACGAGGAGGACGACGAGGAGGACGACGAGGGCGACGACGAGGACGACGACGACGACGACGACGACGACGACGACGACGACGACGACGACGACGACGACGACGACGACACGAGGATGAGGACGAGGAGGACGAGGCGGCCCCCCCCGCCCACGGACCCAGGCACCCGGAGTCTCGGAGGTCAGAGCTCCGGGTGGATCTCCTGGATCTGCGCAGGGGCCCCCCTGGCGGCCCCTCCTCGGCCGCCCCTGTCGGGGGTGGACAGAACCCCCAATAGTGACACGTCGATTAGTGAATTGTCCGTTTTCGGCTCTCGAGAGGGCGCCGGGGCCGTCATTTTCCAGGCTTGCGCCCGCCAGGTTTTGGCCTCAGGTCGTTTTCACTAGACCGCGTTTTACTAAAGGGGGGTCTGTCCATCCCCGACCCTGGCGCTCTCCGCTCGCCAGGGAGGGGGGGGGCCCTGGTGCGGATCCCAGGTGTCCGCGCGGAGCTCCACACGTTCAGGCCGTTTGTTGTTCCAAAATAGTTCTCGGCCTCATCGGGGCCCCTACACCAGGCCTCGGGAGCCGTCGGGAACGCGGCCCGGAAGGAAGAGCAAGTCCTGGGGACGGGATCTGGATGTCAGGGGCCCGTGTCTCGAAGAGATCGAGGCGCCGGGCTGTCTGGAGAGGACGGAGGCGTCCAGGAGAGGGGTTCATTCTGGAGTTGAGCCTCGTCGCGAACGGAAGCCCGCGGGGGGAATCACGAGGCACTTTCTGCCACCAGGAACGCTGCTCCCCCCCGAGAGACGACGAGGGGCGTCCTCTTTTGTCACTTTGGGTCTCGAGTCCATGAGCTCAGGAAGATTACATTTGGGTTCTGCCCTCCTTTGGGCGAGCCTGGAAGAGGCTCACCCCGCACCCCGAAGCCCCGACGCCGCGAGTTCTTCCCAGCGTGAACATCCAGATCTGCCCCGACCCACTCCCCGTTGAGAACGTTCCAACCGGGTCACAGTTTGGAGCCGCAATCGGCAAACACTCAAAGCGAGAGAACAACCAGCCGCTCACTTGCTACCGAGACGACGAGGTGGCGGTCCTCCTAATCATGAAAACCATTCCTCATCTCCGTATACTAAATCCCTACGTCACTATCATCCTACACCCTCATCGCCTAGCCTCATCCTTCCTCCCTTAAGTCCCAATCCCTCCTCCCCTCATCCCTTGCATCCTCCTCCTTACTCCTCCTCATCCTCAGATGTCGTGCGCCCCCCCCCCCCGGCGGCGGCCCCTGGCGACGAGCTATGCCCTGAGCGACGGACAGCGGTTCACTTTGGATGGAAGAGGGAGGCACGGGCGAGTCACGGGGGCGCACTTGGAGGCGTGGGGGGGATTGGGACGTGGGCCTGAGCCAGCGTCGCGGCGCGGCCAGCAGGAGTTCCCGACCGCCTCCCCACGCCTCCGCGCTGCTGCCCTGCAGGGCTCTGGTGAGTCCACTCCGCCGCCTCTCGTGCTCCCACGAGCGCAACCACGGTGAATCCGCCCGTGGATCCACAGTCGGATCCACCACGGCGCCTCCATCTCAGAGTCTGGACGAGCCCTCTCTCCTATTCTTCACGCTTCTCGTGTCCCCACCAGCCGTTGCTAGTTTGCAATTCCCTGGACGCCGCCCGACCTTTCTTCGCCGCGGTCGCGATCAAAACAGTTTCCCCGCAGACCATCCAGAAACGATGCCCAGGCGAGTTGCCTTTCAGAGTCTCCTCGGATGTCTCTTGGAAGCTTTTTGGATGCCTCTTGGAGCGTCTTGGGGGCCTCTTGGCGGTCTCGGGGGTCTTTCTTGAAGCGTCTTGGGGGCCTCGGGGGGCCTTGCGGGCCTCTTGGGGTTCTCTTGGGAGCCTCTTGGAGGCACCTTGGGCGCCTCTTGGGGCCTCATGGGCGCTCTTGGGGCCCTCTTGGGGCGCTCTTGGGAGCACTGGAAGCGCTGTGGGGCCATCTTGGAGGAGATCGATCAAAACACTATGGGAGCTCCCATTTCGTTTCCCCCTCGGGAGCCTCACACATCGCCTCTTGGGCCCCTCTTGGGGCGCTCTTGGAGCGCTCTTGGGCGCTCTTGGGGCCGTCTTGGGGCTTTCTTGGGCCTCTCTTGGGCCCTCAGGCGCCCTCTTAAAGCTATCTTGAGGCCTCGGAAGGCCATCGGAAGCGAAAAGGCGAGAAGGCAACAATCATCGATTTTTTGTTGAAGGATTTTGGCCTCTTGGCGGCCTCCTGGGGAGGCTCACTGGGCACTCGGAGCCGTCTGAGAGCGGTCTTGGGGCCTCTTGGAGCCTCTCCGGAGCCATTTAGAGCCATCTTGGGCTATTTTGAGCCATCTTGGAGGTCACGTTGGGCTCTCTGAGGTCCTCCTGGGGCCATCTTGGGCCATTTTGGGCGCTCCAACGCCTCGCGACCCTTCCCCCCTGCTCCAGGGGAGGGGATATGGGGGATGTGTAATCCCCCCCCGAAGGGGAAGAGGGAGGGGTCGGAAGAGAAACCGGTCTAGACCACCTGCGCCCAGAGGGCTGGTGGGATTAGCTGGGTCGCCCCGTAAGTCTCCAGTGAATCCACTCCGCCGCCTTTCGTGCTCCCACGAGCGCATCCACAGCGGATCCACCCGAGCGACGGAAGAGAACTTGGTCGACCGCGCAGACACTCGCGCCTACGCCGCCCGAGCGCGGTCGCGCGCAAGCGCAGGCGCCCTCGTCCCCACTGGCGCGTGCCACGCTGGCGGCCCGCGCACCCCGCCCCGTGGATCAACGAGAGGGCACACCACTGCGCCGCCAAGTCAAAGCCTGGACGAGCCCTCCCCCCGCTGGGCTCCCGCGCCGCGCCGCGCCGCCGCGCCGCAGGCCGCAGCCCCACGACCACGGCCCTTCCGAGGCCGAGGAGGTGACGCCGGCGCACGGCAGGCCCCGCCGCGAGCGGCGCCGTGCGGCCGCCCTTCGGGGGTCCTCGGGGCAAGCAGTGGCGAGGCGTCCTGGCCTGTTCAGAGGCCCACCACAGGATGGTCTGAGATTTTCATCGGGCCCAGAAGCTTGTTCCCCACATGTTTCGTGGGTTTCTGGTTTTCTCTTCCCTGCCGCGGCGCACCCGCGTCTCCTCGCCTCCCCTCCTCTTCATTCCTCTCCTCAACCCGCGGTCAACACATGCACGGCAAGTACATGAGACACGCGTCTACATACAGCCGCACGCATGCACACACTCGCACACACAAGACGCATGTTCACTGCATCATACACCCAAGACGTCTGCACAATCCTTGAGGGTCGCGAAGGGCACAGCAGGCATGGCATATTCTCGACACCAAAAGGGGGTGCGCAGGGGGTGGTTTCTCACCGCGGCCGCTATCCGTGACGGTCGTCCAGGGCACAGCAGGCATGGCATATTCTCGACACCAGAGGGGGTGCGCAGGGGGTGGTCTCTCACCGCGGCCGCTATCCGTGACGGTCGTCCAGGGCACAGCAGGCATGGCATATTCTCGACACCATAGGGAGTATGCAGGGGGTGGTCTCTCACCGCTGCCGCTATCCGTGACGGTCGTCCAGGGCACAGCAGGCATTGCATATTCTCGACACCATAGGGGGTGCGCACGGGGTGGTCTCGCACCGCGGCCGCTATCCGTGACGGTCGTCCAAGGCACAGCAGGCATGGCATATTCTCGACACTATAGGGGGTGCGCAGGGGGTGGGTCTCTCACCGCGGCCGCTATCCGTGCCGGTCGTCCAGGGCACAGCAGGCATGCATATTCTCGACACCAGAGGGGGTGCGCAAGGGGTGGTCTCTCACCGCGGCCGCTATCCGTGCCGGTCGTCCAGGGCACAGCAGGCATGGCATATTCTCGACACCAGACGCGGTGCGCAGGGGGTGGTCTCTCACCGCGCCCGCTATCCGTGACGGTCGTCCAGGGCACAGCAGGCATGGCATATTCTCGACACCAGACGGGGTGCGCAGGGGGTGGTCTCTCACCGCGCCCGCTATCCGTGCCGGTCGTCCAGGGCACAGCAGGCATGGCATATTCTCGACACCATAGGGGGTGCGCAAGGGGTGGTCTCTCACCGCGGCCGCTATCTGTGACAGTCGTCCAGGGCACAGCAGGCATGGCATACTCTCGACAGCGTAGGGGGTGCGCAGGGGGTGGTCTCTTACCGCGGCCGCTATGCGTGACGGTCGTCCAGGGCACAGCAGGCATGACTTGTTCTCGACGCCATAGGGGGTGCGCAGGGGGTGGTCTCTCACCGCGGCCGCTATCCGTGACGGTCGGCCAGGGCACAGCAGGCATGGCATATTCTCGACACCAGAGGGGGTGCGCAGGGGGTGGTCTCTCACCGCGGCCGCTATCCGTGACGGTCGTCCAGGGCACAGCAGGCATGACTTGTTCTCGACACCAGAGGGGGTGCGCAGGGGGTGGTCCCCCATCAGTTTCGGGCTCGCAAAGTGTGGCAGGCGTTGCATTTTCTCGGCACCAAAATTGGTGCGCGGGGGGTGGTGCCCTTATGCGGCGCGGGCTCGCAAAGTGTGGCGGGCGTTGCACCTTCTCGACACCACAAGGGGGTGCGCAGGGGGTGGTCCCCCATATCCGCTTCGGGCTCGCAAATTGTGGCAGGCGTTGCACGTCCTCGACACCACAGGGGGTGCGCTGGGGCTGGTCCCCCCTATCCGTTGCGGGCTCGCAAAGTGTGGCAGGCGTTGCAGATCCCCGACGCCACAGAGGCGAACGACAATGCCAGGAGGCTGTGCTTGGTGCAACATGATATGACCACGCAGGATCTGAAATAAGTATGTGGGGTTCCTCGGTCGCATAATTTCTACACCCGCGTCGCACCCGCGTTCACTCACCTCCCCTTTTCTACACCCGCGTCACACCTGCGTTCCCACCTCACCTCCTCCTTCTCGCTCGTACACACACCACACCACACCACGCCACATCGCACCACACCACACCACGCCACACCACACACCACCACACCACACCACACCGCACCACACCACACCACACCACACCACACCACACCACACCACACTACACAACACCATCCGTGTGTGGCACTTTCTCGTCCCTACAGGACGTGTGCAGGGAGTGGTCCCTCACCGCGGTCTCTACCCGCCCCGGGGTCGCAGGGCGTGGCAGACGTGGCATATTCTCGACACCATAGGGGGTGCGCAGGGGGTGGTCTCTCACCGCGGCCGCTATCCGTGACGGTCGTCCAGGGCACAGCATGCATGGCATATTCTCGACACCATACGGGGGTGCGCAGGGGGTGGTCTCTCACCGCGGCCGCTATCCGTGACGGTCGTCCAGGGCACAGCAGGCGTGGCATATTCTCGACAACATAAGGGGGTGCGCAGGGGGTGGTCTCTCACCGCGGCCGCTACTCGTGACGGTCGTCCAGGGCACAGCAGGCATGGCACATTCTCGACACCATAGGGGGTGCGCAAGGGGTGGTCTCCCACCGCGGCCGCTATCCGTGACGGTCGTCCAGGGCACAGCAGGCATGGCATATTCTCGACACCATGAAGGGGGTGCGCAGGGGGTGGTCTCTCACCGCGGCCGCTATTGGTGACGTCGTCTAGGGCACATCAGGCATGGGCTTTAGTCTCGACACCAGAGGGGCGTGCGCTGGGGGTTGGGGGGGTTGGGTCTCTCACCGCGGCCGCTATCGGTGACGGTCGTCCAGGGCACTGCAGGCATGGCATATTCTCGACACCATAGGGGGTGCGCAGGGGTTGGTCTTCTTCACCGCGGACCGCTATCCGTTTGACGGTCGTCCAGGGCACAGCAGGCAATGGCATACCCTCTCGACACCAGAGGGGTGAGCGTGGGGGTTGGTCTCTCACCGCGGCCGCTATCCGTGACGGTCGTCCAGGGCACAGCAGGCATGGCATATACTCGACACCATAGGGGGTGCGCAGGGGGTGGTCTCTCACCGCGGCCGCTATCCGTGACGGTCGTCCAGGGCACAGCAGGCATGGCATATTCTCGACACCAGAGGGGGTGCGCAGGGGGCGGTCTCTCACCGCGGCCGCTATCGGTGACGGTCGTCCAGGGCACTGCAGGCATGGCATATTCTCGACACCGTTAAGGGGGTGCGCAGGGGTGGTCTCTCACCGCGGCCGCTATTCCGTGTGCCGGTCGTCCAGGGAACAGGCAGGGTTGCACATATTCTTGACACCAGAGGGGGGGTTGGTGGTGCGCAGGGGGTGGTTGCTCAACCGCGGCCGCTATGTTGTGACGTTTTCGTACTAGGCACACGCAGGCATGGCATTATTCTCGGACACCATGTAATGGCGTGCGCACAGGCGGTGGTCTTCTCACGCGCCCGCGGCTGTGTTGGGTCGTCCAGGGGCGCACAGCAGGCATGGCATATTCTCGACACCAGAGGGGGATGCCGCAGGGGGTGGTCTCTCACGCGGACGCTATCCGTGACGGTCGCCCAGGCACAGCAGCATGGCATATTCTCGACACCATAGGGGAGGTGCGCATGGGGTTGTCTCTCACCGCGGCCGCTATCCGTGACGGCCGTCCAGGGCACAGCAGGCATGGCATATTCTGGACAGCGTAGGGGGTGCGCAAGGGATGGTCTCTTACCGCGGCCGCTATCCGTGACGGTCGTCCAGGGCACAGCAGGCATGGCATATTCTCGACACCATAGGGGGTGCGCAAGTGGTGGTCTCTCACCGCGGCCGCTATCCGTGACAGTCGTCCAGGGCACAGCAGGCATGGCATATTCTCGACAGCGTAGGGGGTGCGCAAGGGGTGGTCTCTCACCGCGGCCGCTATCCGTGACGGTCGTCCAGGGCACAGCAGGCATGGCATATTCTCGACACCATGGGGGGTGCGCAAGGGGTGGTCTCTCACCGCGGCCGCTATCCGTGACGGTCGTCCAGGGCACAGCAGGCATGGCATATTCTCGACACCATAGGGGGTGCGCAGGCGGTGGTCTCTCACCGCGGCCGCTATCCGTGACGGTCGTCCAGGGCGCAGCAGGCATGGCATATTCTCGACACCGTAGGGGGTGCGCAGGGGGTGGTCTCTTACCGCGGCCGCTATCCGTGACGGTCGTCCAGGGATCAGGAAGGAGGCAATGGCATATTCTCGACACATTGGGGGTGCGCAGGGGGTGGTCTTTCACCGCGGCCGCTATCCGTGACGGTCGCCCAGGCACAGCAGGCATTGCATATTCTCGGCACCATAGGGGGTGCGCAGGGGGTGGTCTCCCACCGCGGCCGCTATCCGTGACAGTCGTCAAGGGCACAGCAGGCATGGCATATTCTCGACACCATAGGGGGTGCGCAGGGGGTGGTCTCTCACCGCGGCCGCTATCCGTGACGGGACGTTCGTCCAGGGACAGCAGGATAGCAGGGCGTGGCATATTCTCGACACCACAGGGGGTGCGCAGGGGGTGGTCTCTCACCGCGGCCGCTATCCGTGACGGTCGTCCAGGGCACAGCAGGCATGACATATTCTCGACACCATAAAGGGGGTGCGCAGGGGGTGGTCTCTCACCGCGGCCGCTGTCCATGACGGTCGTCCAGGGCACAGCGGTATCGGCGGGGCAACGGCCACCAACATCATTCTCACATGCTTCACTTCAGCTCTCATCTCTCCAGCCATCATGTAAGTATGTGGGGTTCCTCGGTAGCGTAATTTTCCTCCCGCTCCCCCCCCATGACGCCCGTTATCGCCGAACACAAAGAGACGCTCTCTTGGCCGTTTTTGGGGAAATCTTGCGGCCGTCTTGTGCCGTCTTAGATGCTGTCGAGACTGGCAAGGCGAGCCTGTCAAAAAGGCGGGCTTTCCGGAGGAATTCGGACGACTTTGGCCTCCTGTGGCACTTTATGAGGCTTTTTCGCAGCGGCAGCCTCTCGGGGCCTCCTTGGCGCCCTGTGGACCGTCTTCAAATCAGGAGGGGACAAAAACACACAGACACAGTGAATCGTCGACTACCAGGAACATATGGGACAATGTGGGAAGTGGGGGGGGAAGGCGATCATCCCGAACACATGGAAACATCAGGGGCAGTCCTGGGAGTTGTGTGTATTCGTTTGTGTGTCCCTGGGCCCCTTGATGGAAGCCCTCCTGCGTGCTGTTGCCGACGATCCCCTGGCGCGGGGGAGCTCCGCTGGAGAGAGACGGTTCGGAGAGGCCATCCCGTGCCTCCCGGAGGCCACGTGTATTGCTGACTGGGATGCTCCGGGGAGCCCCCAGGGGTGCGTTGTCGAGATCTGTCAGAGGAGGAAAAGGTACCCATACCTCTACCCTCCCCTCGTTTTACCCTTTTTGGGCCTCCTGGGCGGCCCTCGTCGCCACCGCTGGATTCGACCCGAAGTCCTGCTCAGAACGCACTTTGGGAGAGGCCCGGGGAGCAGCGGTATCGATACCTTTTGGTTTCCCCACTCTGGCCCCCCCCCGTGGTCACCCCCACCCCGTCGCGAACAAGAGAGCCCCCATAACCCCAATACCACGGTGAAGACGTGGCCTCACCTAGGTCCGCGTCTCCGCATGAGGGATTGCTACATCGGGGCGGTGTGACCTGATACATCTGCAGAAAAAAAAGGTCCCCTATCCCTGATGTTTTGGCCCTCCTAACTTAGGTACCCGCCCAAAGGGTTAGGGGTCCTTTCTTGATTAGTTACCATCCCCTCTAAAGGGATGTTAGACCGAAGGGGAGACGGGGGACCCCTCCAACGGAATTTTAGATCCCTCTACCGGAAGGGGGGACCGCCAATCCTCTTAAACGCCATCGCATCCCCCAGCAAGCGGGTGTGTTGGCGGATAAGTTGCCGCCAAGTGCAAGCCTTCCACATTTCGCTCAATGCCCTCCTGGCTCCTTCTTCCCTTTCCTCTTCTGCTCTCTGCTCTGTGCCTCCTCCCTCCTCCCTCTTCCTCGTCCTCCCTCCGCCCTCCTCCCTCGTCACTCTTCCTCCCTCCCCCCGCGTCCTCCCTCCCGCCGTGCTGGCCGTCGTCGCCTTCCTCTCGCTTCCCAAGCTTCTCGGCAGAGCCGAGGCGCCGAGAGGAGTGCAGGGGTACGGCTGTGTTCTGCCCAAGACCTTGCTTAATCGCAGTCCGCTCGTCCTCCCGGGGGGCGGAATCAGCAGGGTGAAATTCCACATGTTGATGATACGTTCGAAGGTTCAAGAACTCCCCAGGATTCCAAGATTTCCAATGCCTCCTGATCATTGTTCCGCACGGGCTCCGGACACGAGGACCGCCACATACTTCAGAATTCTTGAAACGCCACCTAAGCCAATAGTATCGTGGTGTCTCGAACTCCGTGGTGTCCAGGGGAATACCAGCTTCCTGGAACAAGGCGGAGTATCTCGTATCGTCTCGCCAGCTGTCCAAGGACCTGGAATCACATTGGGGCCGGGGACCTGAGGCCAGAGCCTTGTGCAGAGAGACTTAGGAGGCGATGCCACAGACGGGGGATTGCGCCGCTGTGAACCCAGTTAGCTCGGCTAAGCAATCAGCGAGAAGCAGGAGTAAGAGGAGCAGAACAAAGGGGAGGGTGAGAGGGGAGGTTGAGTCCGAGGGCGGGGGGGGAAGGCAGAGGGAAGGGAGGCGAGGAGAAGGAGGGAGGAGGAGGAGGAGGAGGAGGAGGAGGAGGAGGAGGAGGAGGAGGAGGAGGAGGAGGAGGAGGAGGGAGGATGGGAGAATGGGAGGGGGGGGAGGGAGGGAGGGAGAGGGGGATGGAGGAAACATCCGAGGAGGAGGAGGAGGAGGAGGAGGAGGAGGAGGAGAGGAGAGGAGGAGGGGAGGAGGAGGAGGGAGGAGGAGGTGGTGGAGGAGGAGGGGAGGAGGGAGGAGGAGGAGAGAGGAGGGAGGATGGAAGGAGGGAGGGATGGGAAGGGGAGGAGGATGAGGAGGAGAGAGAAGGAGGAGAGGAAGTAGGTGGAGGAGGAGGAGAACGAGGAGGAGAAGGAGGAGGTTGGAGGAGGATGGGAACGGGATGGAGGGAAAGGAGGGAGAGGAGGAGGAGGAGTATAGGAGGAGGAGGGGAGGAGGGGTGGGGAAGAGAAGGGAGGGGGAGGAGTGGGGTGAGGATGAAGGGAGGAGGAGGGAGGCAGGGCGGGAGGGCGGGGGGGCGCGAGAGGCGGGAGGGCGGGAGGGAGGGAGGGAGGGAGGGCGGGCGGGCGGGCGGGCGGGCGGGCAGGCGGGCGGGCGGGCGGGTGGGAGGAGGAGGAGGAGGCGGAGGAGGAGGAGCAGGAGCATGAGGAGGAGGGGTGGAGGCAGAGGAGGAGGAGGAGGATGAGGCGGAGGAGGATGGGGCAGGGGGGCGGGAGGAGGAGGAGGAGGAGGCCGAGGAGGAGGAAAGGGGGAGGAGGAGGAGGAGGAGGAGGAGGAGGAGGAGGACGAGGTGGAGAACGATGAGCAGGGAGGGATTCTTGCATTGCAAGCGTGACGGTCCAGGATGACTGTCACGAAAGGTCGGCGTTGCAGCTAGCAGAAGGCTTACGGGCACCAAAAACACAGTTTCAGTGCGGTGGGACCCCCACGACAGAGCAGATGGAACGCGTCGAAGCGAAGCAAGGATTCCAGCCCCTCCCTGATCCTAACTGCCCTCCCCATAATCGGCAACTGGACGGCGAATGCTGAAGGCGGCGACAGATCTCTTGCTGTGCCCGTCCAGGGCACTCGGGTAGAGTGGCGGAGGGAAGGAGGGGTAAAGCATAGTGATATGGCGAGAACGAGGGAGTGACGCTACGACGCAGGCTTACATCCTCCGGCTCGTCCCTGCGCGCAGTGGCCAGTATGGCAACTACATTGCGAGGCAGTCCAAACCCTTATCCACTCCGATACCTCCCTGCACCCCACATCCACATTCCCTACGCACGAAGCCTGGCCGGCCTCGGCCCAAGCCCTCGATAGATGGCACTGGCAGAACAACTGGCAGGAGCTCATACGATGAATTGCCGCGGTGGCCTGTGCACTCGGGTACTCGGGGGTGAAGGAAGGTGGGAGGGTTTAATCGCGAAGGAGCGAGGGGGACTGGGACAGAGTCTGACATCCTTCTGCTCGCTTCTGCGTGTAAAAGCACAGGAGCGGCAACTACGCAGCAAGGCAGTTTAAAACGAAACTAGCTCTGCCGCATGCTGTCGGTCAGGTGCCAGGCGTATTGGGCACACTCCAGACCGTGGCCACCTCGCAACTCCTCGCAAACATCCACCAATCCACCTCCCTACCTCCTCCTGGTCCTCTCTTCTCCGCGACAGTAGCACCAGCCAACGACGGGCGACAACTCGCGGCGAGCTGGCATGCTGCGCATTCCTGGCCTCACCAGGCTCACGCTCGCAGTGCATGAGAAACGAGGAGGCGGGAGGGAGGGAGATGTAGAAATAGAGGATAATGGAAGGCGGGCGGGAGGGAGGAGGAATCAAACGTCTGAGCACAGACAGGCATTCATGATCCCACCTCTCCTCGTTCTAAAGATGACACATTGCGACGTGACAGGAAGCTTGTAATACTCAATGCTCAGTCGCCTCACTCGGTGCTGGTCGGACCGTCTGAAAGACAATCTCTATGATCACCATCAGGGCGAGGCACAATATTTTACATCATATGGATGCCGATGGCCGCATATGCGGCAAACCTGGCGGCCCTGGCGGCTTCGATGCCTCTTTGAGAAGCGATAGCGTCGCCGATCCTCCGGTTCCTCTCGTCATCGAGGGCCGCACTGGAGACAACAGGCTGCCCCGGGGTGCTTGGCACGGGCACGCGCTCAGCCTTCGGGAGCTTTGAGACGTGGGTCAATGCAAATGCAGGATCCTGCAGGGCCAGGGTCGCATTGACCCGGGTTTGGGTGCAGGATTCTGCAGGACCTTGCCGGGTCCTTCGCATGGACCTGGGCTTGGGTGCAGGACCTCGCAGGACCTTGCAGGATTCTGCAGGGCCTGACTGACCTGGGCCTGCATTGACCCGGGCTGCAAGATCCCCGAAGCCTCCGGATGCCGCGCCTGTTCAGCCGTGCGCCCTGCCGCCGCGCGCTCGGCGGCCATTTGGCAGGCGCACGGCGGCGCCGCCCTGCCCGGCACCTCCACGCAACGGCCTGGTCGCCGCCGCCCACGGGCGCCTCCGAGAGGTCGGGGCCGCAGCCGGCGCCCGGTGGCGGGGCAGCCGCGGCCTCCGCCGGCGCTGGTGGCGAGGCAGCTCGTGTCCGGAGCCTCCAGAGGCGCAACGCCATGAGCAGCGGCTCGAGCAGCCTCCAGATCGTGCCCAGAGATCGAACGTATTTAAAACAGTATTTAAAACATCGCGACGGAGGTTTGTCTGTATTTTCGGCCTCTAGGGGCCCTCGCCGGGCCCAAGGAACGTCAAAAAGCGACTCAGGATGAAAAACCGGTCCTGGGGAATGGGTCGAGACTTCCGGGGACCCCGTATGGAAAAAATCACGACGTCGGATCTCTGGGTCGTGGGGTCGGTCCACAGCACGCCGCTGCCCGCGAAGCGCATCATCGTCAGCGCCGGGGCCGCAGCCGGGGCCCGTGGCGGAGCGGCCACAGCCTCCGCAGGCGCCGGGGGCGAGGCGGCTCGGGCGCCCGAGCCTCCGGAAGCGCATCGGCAGCAGCGGTAATCGAGAAGCTGCGAGGACAGGCGACGGGGTCAGAATCCGCAGTGCTGCACACTGCACCTGGAACTCGACGATGAGCTCGGGGACGGACTCACCCATACACAGTGGAGACCCATGCCAAGAATCAAGCAGTGGCGAAGCGTCCTGGCTCGCCTATAGCCCTACCAAGCAATGTTCTAAGAACCTTTTGCGGTTTCCACGAAATGTTCTTAGAACATTTCTGGCTGGGATCATTTTGTTTTATCACATCGGGTTTATGTTCTAAGAACATTGTTTTTGTTCTTGGAACAGTTTGGGGTTCTAAGAACAGTTCGTGGAGGGACTATAGGAATGCCGGGACTGTCGGTCCCTTCTCAAAAGAAGCACCCTGCTTGCCTCCAGGGTGCCCTGGGTTTCTCGGGTTTCGATGGTTTCGCTGTGGAGAGCGTGACGTGCCCACACCAAACATAGATGGACGTCCTGGGGTCTCAGGGTCGGTTTTCTTGCGCAAGGTTCCTTGTGGTCGAGCTCCCACTGCACGAGGCGTGGGCTGGGAAGCAGTGGCCCCAGACCCCCGACGTCATGCTGTTTCCCTGACGAGACCCCCAGAGCTCCGGACCCATTCCCGGGGACTGGTTTTTCATCTTGAGTCTGAAGTCGGGCGTGTCCCTCTACAGAGGGATGTTTTCTTGGGGGGGGGGGCACCGTTGCCCGACCAGTTTGACGGTTCACAGTTCACTTGCTCGCAGCCTCTCGTGCCGCAGTGCGGGCACGCATGGCCTCCGAGCAAAGGCAGAGGGGCGGCAAGAGGCTTTCAAGGCCCCCCGCCGCGCCACCGGAAGGACCACCGTGGCCTTAAGTCGGGCCTGTCCCCCTACATGTTTTTTCGAGGAAAATCATGAAAAATACCCCAAACATGCCCCCAAAAGGTCAAACAATACTCAAAGAATAGTCCCCAGACTATTTTTGGATTTTTTTTTTATTTTTGGAGTTTTTTTTTCGTCGAAAATCCCCCTGTAGGGGGACACGCCCGACTTAAAACCGTGGCCTCCTCTCGCCTGACCTGCTCTTCAGGCTCGGGGCACGGCACCGTCACCCTCCGCACCTGTGCTCCACTCGCGCGACTGCCTGGCCTGCAGAGCGCTGCCCGGCTGCGCACCTCGTGCCGCGAGTGCGCTCCACACGCCATGCGGAAGAACAACGGGAGCTCTCCGTTGGCCACTTGCGTGCTCGCGAGCTCGTGGCCACACGCCCTGGAGCGGAAGCTGACAGGAGCACCCGCGGCACGGCTGGGCCTCGATGGGCCACGGCAGCGGCCGTGGCCTGCGCCTGCACCCCCCGGGCTCCGCCGCGGCTCGCCCCGGCGAGCCTGGCCCGCGCCGCCGCGCCCACCCCCGAGCTAAGTCGGGCCTAGGAGGAATATCCAAACATAGTACAAAAAGATCAGGGTTCTGAAAACACACAAACACACACACGCACGCACGCACGCGCACACACACAGACAAACACACCCACACACACACACACCCACACACACATACACACACCCACACACACCCACACACATACACACACTTTTCTCATATTTTTATTTTTCGTTCAAAATCCGTCAGTAGGGACATGCCCGACCCAACATGTATAAACTTGTTGCGCTCCGCGTGAATATCTTCCCAGAGGTTCCACCCGGGCCACATGTGGCTCGGGTGGATCCGTGCCACATGTGGTTCGGCCCAAGTTATGGGCCAATGTGTGCATGTGTCGTGGTGATGTTTAATGTTCAGGTTGCATGTGATTCGTTGCGCTGTGCGAGAAAGCAAATAACGTAAACAAGTATACGTGCGTACGTGCTTACATTACGAATGGTGTGATGTATGTCCACGCGCGCACACACACATATACATATATGTATATATACGTATACATACATATATATACATATACATGTATATATACAGACATACGCACATGTATTCAACACACATGCATCTTGAATCACGAATTGGGGGCGGGGAGGGGAGTGAGGGGGGGGCATCAAACTCGAATGGGTGCCCCCTTATCTTTCAATATCGGTTACACGCCCACGCGCACCCACCTTTCCCCCCGTGTTATATATAGTAGAATGCAATTTCGGAAAATGGTGAGGGCCGTGTGTATATGTATATTATATATATATATATATATATATTTATATATATATATATATATATATATAGCCGCGAGCCTGGGGGAGGGGCTCGGGGGCTGGCGGACTTAGAAGGACTACCGTCGTTGTGCCTGCAGCAGTCTGGTTCAAGATGCCTCCCAAAGGCTGACAAAGACGCTTTATTCAAGGTTCTCTCGCAACACGCAACGAAACCAGCGTTCGTCATTTACAAAGAAGCGGGCCGCGATGACACAACTGACAAAAGGAGAGTTTGGGAACATTCGGAGTTGACCAAGTCCCTTCACAAGCTCGAGCCACATCTTAATTTCAAAGGAGGTTTTGTCAAAGGCGCATTCAAACATGCGTTCCAGAACTACGCGAGCAAGTGGAAACTCACTACTCCTACAACAGGTCGATTTCGGTACTACAATGGTGAAGCGGTTTGATACGTTGTGTGTTCACGTCGGTCAAGGCCTTTCGAAAAAAAGGTGAAGTGGGTGCAAGCTCTGGTTGGCGATGCGGATCCCGATCTCGAGGCCGACGAGGACGAGGGAGGGGAAGAGGAAGAGCCTGAATATGATCCCGAGTTCCCCGGGGATGCCACGGAAGACGGCGAACCATCGAGGGTGATGGTGGTCCCGTTTGCAAGCGCCCAGCAGTTGTAGAAGACGTCGACGACTATTACTATTGCTGGGATGCTGAATCGAATGCGATGCGGAGGTCGCTAGACATCAACAGAAAGAAGAAAGAGTGGCCAGGGGCGTCTTACGCGCCCGAGGGCGCATCGCCAGAGGACGAGGTCGAGGTTCGATTTCAAGACGGCACAACTAGATTGGTGCCGACAATCACGTGCGCAGAGTTGGCATCAAGTGCAGGCGCAGTCCCGAGTAAGGCGTGCGCCAGGCACCCAGGCGTGAACCAGACAGGCCCACTGTGGTGCGATGGTCCCTGGACAATCATCCACGTGAAAGATCGTGGCAAGGTCCTCCACCAACTCAAAGACAAAAATGGGGCACCCAAAGGCGTCATCCAGATTGATGTGGCCCACTTCGGCGGCGGCGAAACTAGGTCCTTGGAGTTCATGAAAAAGTTGGCCATTGACTACAAAGAGGGAGCGTCAAGGGACCAACTAGAGGAGATGAACACACATGCGATCAAGTCAACCTGCGAGAAGAAGCCCGCGCGTGCTAAGAAGCGCCCCGCCGCAGCAACTCGCAGCGAACAGCCTGCCGAAACGAAGCAGCCGCAACCATGCCAGCCGCAGCACCTGCAGCCGCAGCCAGCCCTGCAGCCGCAGCCAACCCTGCAACAGCCGCAGCCAGCCCAGCAGCCATTGCCAGCGGCGCAGCAACCCCCAGCACGGACGGGCAGGGGCAGCTGCACAGACAGCAGCGCGAGAGGAGAGGGGGGCTAGGGTCCATATAGAAAGGGACGGGATGGGGAAGATGGGAGGGTGGGAAGTGAGGTGAACGTGTCGAGCAGTGCAGAGTTAGATAGAGTATGTACTGTTATGCGGTTCCTGAACTCCTGATGGTGCGATTCAGTGTCCATCCTTTAATTTGTTGCTATTCTCGCCCCCCGCCCACTTGGCAAGCGATCTACGGAGGGGGGGCTTCGCGCGTCGACCAAGCGCCGCCACCTCCTGGAGCCAGCGATTGGTTTACATGAGACGTGAGGGCGCGGCGGGGAGCGTAAGCTTGCTTGCTTCTGTTGGTTAAATGCGGTCTTTCGCAGCTTGAGTTTCCGAGCGGGCTTCAATTCGTTGATCCGGTTAGTTGAGCCTGGGGCCGCCATGGATTCCATAGGGCAACGCGTGTGAAAACCATGTTGTGAGAACATGTCCAAGCAATATAGATCCGTTCCTCTCCGCACTCCTCGAGGAGTGAACCCCCCCTCGTCATCCTTCCCCCGCCACAGCTACCATCGCCACCATCCCCATCTTCAACCCCGCCCTCATGTTTCTCATCGTCCTCCAACTCCTCCGCTACATCGTCATCCTCGTCATCATCATCGTCACCATCATCACCAGCATCATCGGCATCATCATCACCGTCGCCGTCATCATCATCAGCAGCGAACGTCGCCGCCCTCGGGCCGAAAAGGCCGCTGGTCTGGGAGGGTGCCGCGAGCCTGAGCGCGACAACCTCGCAGGCCCCCTGGGGGCCACCCCCCTCCTCGTCGCCACGGCTGGTCTCCTCGTCGCCACGGTCGGTTTGCCGCGTGTCCGTGGCCGTGCTGGAGCGACATATGCCTGCCTCTCCCCCCGATCGATGCGGGGAAACCCAGTGGGCGCAAATTCCATGATGATGTTTGTGTTGATGATGATGATGGCGCTGATGATGATGATGATAGTGGAGATGACGACGACGACGACGACTATCACGACGACGCAATTCTGCAACAAGGGGGACCGCCTGCACCCAAAAGGGAGGAGGAGGAGGAGTAGAAGGAGGAGGGGTAAGAGGAGAAGGGGGAGGAGGAGGAGGAGGAGGAGGAGGAGGAGGACGAGGGGGATATCTGCAGCCACCTAGCACAAACCATCGCTGTCAAGCTCATCTGGTATAGCCATGTTTTCGTTTCAGGCAGCTAGCCTGCGCACTGGCATAGCTTCTGCAATTTCTCGACATGCGCGTTCCACCGGCGACCATCTCGAGCGACGATGAGCCGATAGCGGGGCTCGTGAAAAAAAGGATCAGGGGGGGGCATGCGAGACAGATCTCGATGGCGCAGCGACGGGCACGGGCACTGAACCTGCTCATGAGGAGGAATCCCACCGATTCGCGCAGCAGGAGCACGAGTACCAGAACCGCCTGAGCAACCGCTTCCTCGGCACGGCCTCCAGCGTGCCCAAGGGCCCAGCAGTCTCGCTGAAGGGGCCTCTCTATAGATGATGAGGGGCCTATCAACGTCGCGGAGCCCGCAACTCTTGGCAGCGGCTTCATCAGGCCGATGCCCACGCTGTCTCCTGGGGAAGACGTGGAGGCACACCTCGCGCAGATTGCGGCCGCGGCTACGCCCACCCCGCATGAGCGCGAGGCTCCAGAGATGACACCTCTGAAGCAGAAGGACGAGAGCCTGCGCAACCAGCTGGAGGAGTGCAAGAAGCAGGGCTTCGAAGTCCATGCGCGCAGTGCGATCGGCATGCGTTTCGACGCGGCAATTAAGAATGACCCCGACCTCCAGAAGCGATCCGAAGCCATGCGGGGCTACGCGGCGAAGGACCGCAGGGGGCACAACAACTCACCCATGCCCGATCAAGGCGAACAGTTCCGCAATTAGTGGGGAAGTAATCTCCTCCTCCTCCTCCTCCTCCTCCTCCTCCTCCTCCTCCCCCTCCCCACCCCCCCCCCCCCCCCCCCCCCCTCCCCAGGCTGACATGCGCGAGGACTGGGCCAGGGGGGTGTGCAACGAGCGCTACAAGAAGCGCGAGCGTGTGCAGGAGACGCGCCAGGAGCACGCCGAGTGGGGCGCCATGCTGAACTTCGACGCGATCTGCCGCAAAGAGGGGGGGGCCGACGCCCCTCGCGCCGTGGAAGGCGTTTGGCGGTACTGCCAAGCGCGCATCCACATGGGCTTGTACGGGGTGAACAATCTCAGCCAGAGGGTCGAGTACTTGTACGTGCGCCAAGGTTTCAAGGAGACCTTCCAGGAGAGCTGGAGGACTGCGCGTTGAAGAGGGTGGGGGGGGGGGGGGGGGGGGTGACGATGATCGCTTTAGAAATCACTCGGATGCTTTCCAACCCGTTTTGAAACAATGTATCTTATCGCCCCGTTCCACCTATCTGAACGCGCTGCAGGGAAAAAGCAGGTCGACCTCCAACGGGCCATGGGGGCGCGCGCGCAGCACCCGACCGCGTCGACGCCAGCTGGCATGCAAGCAGAGGCTGGCGCGGAGGCCGACGAGCAAGCTGCGGATCCTGCCGCAGGCGCTCGCCAAGCTGCAGGGGAAGACGCCGGCGCAGAAGGCGGCGCCACGCCGAACAAGGGCAGGGGCAACAGGGCCAGGGGCAGGAGCAACCTGGGCAGGGGCAGGGGCAAGACCTCGCCTGACATTAACAACGGCAAAGGTATCAAGCGCTGGCAGTCGAACCCACCTGGTGGATCGAGGGCGAACAAGAGGGGGCACAAGGATCTGATCAAGCAGGCTGATGCGAGCGTGGCGCGCTACTCCGAGGCGGTCTCCAAGGCTCGGAATCTGTTGCAAGCGATTGATCGGAACAGCGAGTGGGCCATGTTCAAGGGCACTGACGACGCCCAGGCGATCGAGAAGGCCCTCCAGCACGTGGAGAACGCGGCGAACTCAGACAAGTTCGTGAACGCCTACCTGCTCGATTCCAAGTCGCTGGGTGAGACCCTGTCGGAGGCGGAGTACAACTCGGGCTTGGAGAGCCTCCCGACGGTGCTTGACGAGCCAACTGAAACGTTGGTATGCAACGTGAAAGTCGTTACGGCGATGAAGGCAGCTCGGACTTTGCACCAGTCGCAGCAGCGGTGAATTTAGCTAGTACACTCTTGCGCATTTTCACTTCACGGCTGCACGTGATATGTTTTTGCGCGTCTTTCAACTGCCGCGTGGATCTACCGCATGTCTCCAGCTGGCGGCTAGCAGGCAGGTTCAGCCTCCTCGAGGGCACTCGGGTGCGCACGTCTAGATTTATCACATGTATAGTTCGAAACTTACGTTCGGAACCTGCTACCAGAGCGAATCTGACAGCAGAATACTCTGCTATGAAATCGAAATGAAACTGCGATGAAACTGCGATGAAACTTCCATGAACGTAGCGATGAAGCACCTACCAAACCATATATATATACATACAATAATCACAAATAAAACTCAACGATGAGACTGAGATAAAACTCAGATGAAACTGCGATGAAACCTCGATGAAACTTAAATAACACCAAATTGAAATCCGCAAGCGCAGAATTTGGTCATTTGACTTGTGTGTGCCGGTTGGAGAGTTGACGCGGTGCCCCAGTGCACAGTATTGAGAGGTCCACGCTGATATGTCCCTCTCAAATGCACCCCGCGCGCGCGCGCTACGCAGCGCATGCCTCGTCGAGGGAGCAATTCTCATCCGAGCAGCGCTGGCGATTTTGAAGTTCGATTGCCTGGGAACTCGAGCCTGGGAGTTCGAGGTACGCTGAGCTGTCAATCATGGAGATTGCGCATAGCATTGCTGGGGGCCATCGTCTTCATCGCCAGTATCAGCTTCTCTATCAGCATCAAAGACATTCACAACATCACAATCACCATCCTCATACACTCCAGCACCATCCTAGCATCGTCACCTTCACCATCACCATCATCACCATCATCATCTTCTTATTACCCGCACCATCATCACCATCGCAATCACCATCACCATCACACGCATCATCCTCAGATTTACCATCCTCATTGTTATCATATGATCATCGTTCTCATCATCATTATCACCACCATCATCTCCATCATCCCCACCAGCATCACCATCGTGACCTTCATCGTCATCATGATCACGATCATGATCACCATCAACATCCTCCTCATCATCATCATCCGTGGCCGAACGCGGCATTGGCGCCCCTGCTGCTGCTGATGCTGCGCCCCCCCCCCCCCCCCCCCCCGCCCCCCTCCCCTCCATCCTCCTCCTCTTCCTCCTCCTCCTCGGACATGTTTCTCTAAGGCGGTCTAGAGCGGCGCGTTTTTCTAAAGCGGTTCTCGCCGTTCTGGGCGCGACAGTTGTTTCTTTTTCTAACGCGGTTTAGAACGACATTGAGCAGGTTCGCCTCGTCTTCCTTGGTCTGCCCCTGTCCAGCTCCTCAAAAGGGCCACGGGGCCCTCGTGGATTCACCGCGCGCTCTTGGACGGGAGGGCACTTGAGGACGGTCAGGGGTGGTCGAGAAGACCTCGGCAATAGGAAACAGCTCATCAGACTGCCTGGTAAACTCGGCTCGGGGGGGCCTTAGACGGCTAGCATTTCGGCGATGGGGGGAAATGATGACAACGCTTGGCCTGGACACGCCTTGGCGAGACTAGTTGGCGACGCTTTCATTGTTACTGGAAGGGCAATTGACAATGGAGGCGCTCTTGATGGGGCCTCGTTGGCGCGGTTATGGAGGCCGCTCATGCATGGAATACCACGTTGCGTTCGTGAACTCAGTAGCCGTTTTGGCTCAAACATGGCCCCCGAAAAGCGAAAACGAACCGCGCCACCCGTCCAGCGACCCGTTGATGTTTGGGGTGACACTAAGATAGTTGACGCAGGAGATAAAATGCAATCTGCTCTTCAGGAGCATGTATTTTACACGGTCGCCCCTGGGCGATTGGGTGCGAAGAGTTTCTGCATAGCGTGCTTCCATGCAGAAATGTCTGGATCCGCGGGGGATTCGTCGAAATTCTCGCTGCGCCCAGAATCATCATCTGGAATTTGCCAGAGGAAGTTGGACAGACCATTTCAAAGGCTACCCAAAGTGGAACCAATGATATTGCAGATCCCCATTCAAAGGCATCAGGCGAATAGGGAAATCAAGGACGTATTGTTTCGTGCGCCCCATGATGCTGTAGCCGCCGAAGCGGCGGAGAACCCCACCTTTGCGATCGATTTCTCGGACACAGCCGAGTGGCAATCAGCATATGACCTCCACCCAATAGTACAACAAGCACGTATGGAAGGTTCATGTGCGCATCCGCTGGCGTTAAACGTCGATGGAATTCGTTTCGCACAAGCTATCAGTGTTGGACGAAGCGGCACATGCATCGGTTTTTCCTGAACAGTGTGGTCTCGGAGTGTCGGCACCTGCTCGGAGTTCTTCGGAAATCCGAGCTGTGCCGATGCGGGCGTCGAGGATGGTGTACGTTGTTCTGCGTGATGTTCTTCCTAGCGTGGTCTTCCAGGTGCCTCGCCAGAGGGGGGCGACCTAGAACATGCTACGATGGCAAGGATTGGCCAGCTGGCTCGCATTGGCTGCGGCTGTTCGAGAGAGCCCCTAGGCTAGGTGCAATAGGAGCGCTGTACCAACTCAAAATGGAATGGTCGGAACTTGCATCTTCTTTCGGGATGCCCTCATGGGGCTCAAAATACCAGCCTTGCGTCATATGCCATTCCAGAAAAGAAACATTGTATCAGTTTGGTGATGTCAACGCGTGTGGACACGGTGGGGGAGACAAGGCTAATGGGTCATATTGGCGCGTTTGCAACGCAACGCGAACTCAAAGTTGCAATCGCGTCTTTTGGAATGTTGAGAAGGCTAACGGCATCGCTGATCTACGACAAGCGGGCAGGCAGGGTTGGGGGCAGAACTATAAGAGTTGATATTCAAATCGGCCGCCCTCGGGTGCAATTACAGAAAAATGATCGACTCGAACCATCGGAAGCCCCCCTCCGCGCAGCTGCGCTGGAGGTGGCAACGGCCCCCACCACCTTCACGTTGTGGAGAAGACGCGTTATCGGAAGTGCTTGTTTGGACATGACGCACCATCGAAAACCATTATTTAACCCAGATCGCATCGGATATCTACAACCAATACTCAGAATCGACACGTTGCATACGATTTACCTCGGCGGAATAGCACATCTGATTCACAAGATCGGCTGGCGAATGCTGGAGCTCAACCCTTGGAACACCCAAGGTTGCAAATCGGTAACATTAGACTCGGCATTTGAGAAGTCACATGTTCTCCTGGTACTTGTCTGAGGGCGTTCCTCTTTCATATCGAATGGGTGACCTAACGTTCAAAATGCTGGGTTCTAGCTGCAGAAAATGGGCCATTACTACCATGGGCAATTCAACTGCGCAGAGATTTCCCGGCACTGCACACGAGCAAGCACATGCTCAAAGCGGGCCTCTCCCTTAAGAAGTACATGGGTGTTCTAAAGCAGTCTGATGCTAGGCTCACGCGTGCGCAATACAATCTGTTGGTGGATTCCTTTTTGTGCCACATGAAGCAACTTGAGCTTGCAGAGGTGGCCCCAATTCCAAAGCATCACCTTTGGTGCCACCTCACGTTGGGTTCACTTGTCAGAGGGAACCCCAGAGTGTCGAGTGGCTTCCTCGATGAGTCGCTGAATGCCGTATTGCCGAAGATCGCACAAGCGTCCCATCGTTCCAGATGGGAGAGACACGTCTTCACAAGGCTGCGTTTGTTGGCATGGTTGGATGGTGATTGATTTTCTGCGAATGCGTAGTTTGCTGCGAAGCTGATAGCGGCAAGCACAACATGATCCTTCCGTCCCGTCCGCCCCCATTCCTTTTCCCTCCTCCCTCTCCTCCCAATTCCCATTCCCCCTCCTCGTGTCCCGTGTACAGCACATGAGCCCAAACAACAAATCTTGAAACGCCCAACGGCGCAGGAACCAATCACATTATACTGTAACGCGGTGGCGCTCACAAGCCAAAACTTGCCCCTCACGCATCATCACTTGCCAAACAACCATGACAACACAAGGGGGCGGTACACCATATGCCATGTGCTGTGCTTGCCTTCCTCCCCTGGTGCATGCCATCGCTGACAACACGTATGGAGGGAGGGCGAACACAACAAGAGAGGACAACGGACGATACAGGGCAGTAGGATGTGAAAGCCAGGGGGGGACTTTCGAGGAGCAAATCATCAAAGGAACAGGAAGTCAAGGACACCTGGGGGAGGTGGAAGAGGGAGGACCGATAAAGGAAATAACGACTACCAGCAAGGCTGACAGGACGGAGTAGCGGGAGGGAGGGGCGGGGAAGTAGATGGGCAAAAACGGAAAGGGGGAAATCAACTTGGAGGGACCAAAGTGCCTTATAAGAGAACAAAAGTGGGACTCTGATGAGGATGAATAAAACCCGCCCCCAAACAAAACAAATCAATAACACACGAATTCATAACAGGACGTGGCTGCATACAGCTATATACATTAGCTGTGTGTACAGTGCTCACGATTGCATGTTTGCGCGCTCGACGTTCGGATGAGCGCGAGTGTCTCCAGTACGTGCGGGTGGCGCATGCGCACCGCAATGCGTATACCAATGATTTGGGCGATGATAAAAAAGAACATTCGATTGCCGCTTGGCATACCAATTCTATGTCCATACGGACGAATACCAGTCAGAATGAATACGTTGTCGTATTCGGGCCCGTCGTAAGTTATCATCGGACGGGAATATATCATATCCGAGAACTTGGGCTTTTCGGAAAGCGGTGGGGATTCTCCCCCCTGGCACGGCGCGGTGCACCAGCCAGGCCCTCGGGGGCCTGCGGGGGCGGCGGTCCTGGGGCGCGGGGGGGAAGGGGGGGGCCAGCCCCTCGCACCGGCCACGCCCGCCTCCTGAAGGCAGCTCTCGGGCCTCGGGAAGCGCCGAGCCTCGGACGCCAGCGCAATATACAACGCAGCCACAAAAACAACCAGACGTGTTCAAACCGATGTGCGAATAACTGCTCAAGTCGTGCTCGATCACGCAGACGTTTCGCCCTGCGTTCGGCAAACTATATGGAATAAATAAATCTTGCAAGTGCTGAGCATACTCGCAAGCGCGCACACATGCAAGCACAGACGCGCACGCCCGCGCGCACACAAACACACACACACAAACAGACAAGCACGCGCGCACACACGCGCGCATAAAACACCATGCGTCGAAGCAAAAGCGCAACGAACATGCGCGCGTGCGTCGCATGCACAGGAGCGCCGCCAGGCAAGATACGTTACCACGACAACGTAAATATGCTGCGCGCGCATGGGGCCATGGAGACGTTGAAATGGTAAGATCCCTGGGTAACTTGCGCCCCAGGGTTCCCTTGAAAATGCAAAAACTCTGTTTGTCTTGAGAATGCGATCCGAGTTTGGGGCGCGGAAGGCTCACCGACCCGCAACGCGTGCGCGTGGGTCTCACGACGCCACATGCGCATGGCTCGGCCGAGCCACGCGCATGCGGCATAAAGTTCCGGGCCACATGAAGGTCGGAA
Organism: Prorocentrum cordatum; assembly: GCA_963575745.1. Classification (NCBI taxonomy): domain Eukaryota; class Dinophyceae; order Prorocentrales; family Prorocentraceae; genus Prorocentrum; species Prorocentrum cordatum. The sequence continues at coordinate 24,985 of CAUYUJ010013892.1, read as the reverse complement.
GGAACCTCTGGGTTGGATCTGCGCTGGACGGCGTTAGGGCCCACTGGGGGCGCCTCCGACGCAGCCCGGCGGCGGGCGCCAAGGAGGGGGGTTCTGGCGCGGGCCTAAGAAGTCCGAGCAGATCGTCGAAAGTTTATGTTTTCTGCCGCTTGTTTGTCTTATAGATGGAGGAGGGGGAGGGAGGAGGAGAGAGGAGGCATGGGGGAGGAGGGGGTATAGAGACGGCCCTGCGAGAGGGGAGGGGCGAGGGGGCAGGGGGGAGGGAGGAGGAGAGAGGGGGCATGGGAGGAGGGGGAGGGAGGAGGAGAGAGGGGGCATAGGGGGAAGAGGAGGTATACCGACTGCTCGCAAGTGGCCTGGATCCGCCGCGGAGGGGTTCACGATACGTCACGTCGAAGCGGACATGTGTTTTTTACCTAACAGCGAAGACTGTTAGGTTTCTAGTAGGGTCAAAAGAGAGCATCATGACTCCCCAGGGGGTCTGGGCGGCATCCAGACAGGGATCCGCGAAAGTCGTTTTAAGCAAACCGTTACACATTTCGTGGTCTTCGAGGTCCCAGAACTCCATTCCTGGGCATGATTTTGAATGCCCGGAGCCAACTGTAGGCCACTTCGTGGTCTTCGAATTCCCAGAACTCCATTCCTGGGCATGATTTTGAATGCCCGGAGCCAACTGTAGGCCACTTCGTGGTACTCCATGGCATGATTTTGAATGCCCGGAGCCAATTGTAGGCCACTTCGTGCTCTTCGAGTTCCAAGAACTCCATTCTGGGGCATGATGTTGAATGCCCGGAGCCAACTGTAGGCCACTTCGTGTTCTTCGAGTTCCCAGAACTCCATTCCCGGACCACATTTTGAATGCTGAGGCAGGCTGAGGCTGAGGCTGATGCAGGCTGAGGCTGAGGCAGGCTGAGGCTGAGGCCGATGCTGAAGGCAGACTGAGGCTGAGGCTGAAGCAGGCTGAGGCTGAGGCAGGCTGAGGCTGAGGCTGAGGCAGGCTGAGGCTGAGGCTGAGGCTGAGGCTGAGGCAGGCTGAGGCTGAGGCCGAGGCTGAAGGCAGACTGAGGCTGAGGCTGAAGCAGGCTGAGGCTGAGGCTGAGGCAGGCTGAGGCTGAGGCTGAGGCAGGCTGATGCTGAGGCAGGCTGAGGCTGAGGCTGAGGCTGATGCAGGCTGAGGCTGAGGCAGGCTGAGGCTGAGGCCGAGGCTGAAGGCAGACTGAGGCTGAGGCTGAAGCAGGCTGAGGCTGAGGCTGAGGCAGGCTGAGGCTGAGGCTGAGGCAGGCTGATGCTGAGGCAGGCTGAGGCTGAGGCTGAGGCTGAGGCTGAGGCAGGCTGAGGCTGAGGCAGGCTGAGGCTGAGGCCGAGGCTGAAGGCAGACTGAGGCTGAGGCTGAAGCAGGCTGAGGCTGAGGCTGAGGCAGGCTGAGGCTGAGGCTGAGGCAGGCTGATGCTGAGGCAGGCTGAGGCTGAGGCTGAGGCTGATGCAGCTGAGGCTGAGGCTGAGGCTGAGGCTGAGGCTGAGGCGAGGCTGAAGGCAGAGGCTGAGGCTGAGGCTGAGGCTGGCTGAGGCAGGCTGAGGCTGAGGCTGAGGCTGAGGCTGAGGCTGAGGCTGAGGCTGAGGCAGGCTGAGGCTGAGGCTGAGGCTGAGGGCTGAGGCTGAGGCTGAGGCTGAGGCTGAGGCAGGCTGAGGCAGGCTGAGGCTGAGGCTGAGGCTGAGGCTGAGGAGGCAGGCTGAGGCTGAGGCCGAGGCTGAAGGCAGACTGAGGCTGAGGCTGAAGCAGGCTGAGGCTGAGGCTGAGGCAGGCTGAGGCTGAGGCTGAGGCAGGCTGATGCTGAGGCAGGCTGAGGCTGAGGCTGAGGCTGATGCAGGCTGAGGCTGACGCAGGCTGAGGCTGAGGCTAAGGCTGAAGGCAGACTGAGGCTGAGGCTGAAGCAGGCTGAGGCTGAGGCTGAGGCAGAGGCAGGCTGAGGCTGTTGCTGAGGCAGGCTGATGCTGAGGCAGGCTGAGGCCGAGGCTGTGACTGCGACTGCCGTTGCCACTGCGACTGTCATCGCGACTGCGACTGCGACTGCGAGAACAGCAGAATTCTACAACTGGATTCTCATATGAATCTTAAGTGGAATGCTTCCATATATGCTCCTACACATCGCTGTTAGGCTGCTTTGCCGGGATAATTCTGACGTTTGCGAGTGGGCACTTTCCGATTCGTGGAACGCGCTCGGTGACTCATGCTGCCGTCGCCCGGCCGCAGCCACTGGCTGGCTTGACGTCGGAGCCCAAGCCGCTGCAGGGGGGACAGGTGCCGCCGTCGCTGCCGCCTGCCAGCCTTGCGCCCAGAGATCCGAGGTCGTGAGTGTTTCCAGTGCGGCCCCCCTCTGGATGTCTCGGACCCGCTCCCTCGGACCGGTTTTCCATCCTGAGTCGTTTCTTGCCGGTCCCGCGGCCCGGCTTGGGCCTCTGGAGGCCGAAAACGGTGAGAAACCCAGTGTCTTCATTTGTTCAGTGCGTTGGATCTTTGGGAATGGGGCTATATACAAATGCGACTACAGCTCAGGCCTGAGCAGGGAGTGGGGGAGGGGGAGGGAGGGAAGGAGGAGGGGAGGTGGGTGGCCGGCGACCTAAATCCGTCACGTGATGCGAAGCGAAGAGGAAGAGGAGGGGGATTCGGTGGGAAGGGGGGAATTTCGCATCACGTGGCGAAATCCTTTTGTCTAGGTTCCAATAGGGCCTGCCCCTTTACCGGGGAAGTAGTCAGAAATAGTCCACAAATATTCTTGGGACGATGTTTCCAATAGTTGTTGGACTACTCTGGAATACGTTTCGAATCTTCTTAACTTCTCGCCCAAGATTCCCCTGCAGGGGGACAGGCCCGACCTAAGCCTAGGTGGAGAGGAGGAGGCGGGGGGGAGGAACCCAGGCGGGACGCAGCCTTTTCGCAGCAACCGCGGCCGCGCGCTGCGCGCGCCGCTCGGGCGGGGGCGCGGGCGGCGCGGCAGCTCCCGACCCCCCCTCTCTCCGCGCCAGGAGGCGCCTTGCCCCCAGGAAGGGGGCTGGGGAGGGGGAGCAGGGGACCTCACGATTTCTCGCCCAAAACCGACCGACACCCCGCACCTGGCCCCCACATGGCCCCGGCATCTCCACCCACAGAACTCTGGTTCTTGAGGCCCCCCACCCCACGAGTTCTCGCCCAAAACCGGCCGATACCCCCCACCTGGCCCCCACCTGGCCCCGGCATCCCCCCGGGAGGAGCACCCGGAGAGCCAGCGCACTCGCAGAAGTGAGGGCCGAGGAGTCTCTCGCCGTATGTTCGGCCCTCGGAGGCACACGCCGGGCCGAGGAACGGCCGTCAACAAAACGACTCGGGATGGGAAGGCCGAGGCCGGTCCCGGGGAGGGGGTCCGAGACATCCGGAGGGGGGCCGCATGGGAAAAACGGAATCACGACCTCGGATCTCTGGGCAGGGGATGGAGAAGGGATATGGGGGAGGGGGAGGGAGGAGAAGAGTCGAGCGGGGGAGGGAGGGAGGGAGGGAGGGAGGGGGAGGGAGGAGGGATAGAGGAGGGGGAGGGAGGGAGGGAGAGGGATGAAGGAGGGATGGAGGAGGGGGAGGGAGGAGGAGGGTCGAAGAAGGACGCGTTCCGCGCGCCAGGGAGGGGGGTCCGGCGCAGATCCAAGCCATCGGCGCGGAGCGCCACAAGTTTATATGTATGCCGTGCTTTTGTTTCTTCTAGAGAGGAGGGGGAGGGAGGAGGAGAGAGGAGGCACAGGGTGGAGGGAATATACGTAGGAGGAAGGATGGTGGCAGGAGCAGGGAGTGGGAGGTGGGGGCTACCTGGGCCCCCGTCTGCTTCCCCCTCCCTCCTCCCCCCTCCCTCCTCCCTCCTCTGCCCTGCGCGCTCCCACCCACTCCGTCCCCCCATTCAGGGGGTGACGGGATGGGGATGGGCCTTCAGATCCGGGTGTCGTGGCAGGATCGCGACCAGCGTTCTGGCTACATCTGTTTCGGGCCCCCGGACCCGATTCACGGATCGATTCGGTTCGAGAAGCGCCACATGAAGATGGCGTCGATGGCTCCGGGGGTGCGAATTCACGACGTTGTGATTGTGTCACGGCGTCGTATCTTGGGGCAGAGGGGATAGGCAAGGGCCAACGCGTGTTCAAATTCGGAGGGATCTCGCAAAGTCATTCGCACGTCGTTCCCATTCGCATCACACGGCTACTCTCAGTGAACGTGTGTGCACACGCGTGCATGTGTTCGCGAGGGAAATTTGAGCAGCCCAGAGGGCGTTCCGTGTTTGGGACTCCGCGCGTTCCAGTGTCCAGCGTTGTCGGGTGAGAGGGTCCATGCAAGATGCTCCCTTAGGGGAACAGACAATGACATAAACATAAAAACTCGGAGGTCCGCGCGGATTTCTCGGGGATCGGCGCTGGGCTCCCCTGGCGGCGCCGGCGCTGGGCTCCCCTGGCGGCGCCTCCGGCGCCGCCCCTGGGGCGCTCCGCGCGCCAGGGAGTGGGTCCAGCGCCGTTCCGAGCAATCCGCGCGGACCTCCGAGTTTTTATGTTTAACTATGCCATTCTTCGTTCCCCTTGAGAGAAGATCCAGGCACGATGCTCCCTTGAGACTGGCATTCAGTCCGGCACGTCCCTCTACAGGAGGAATCTTCGAAAACAGGGGACGCTTGTTCTACTATTGTTTGACTCTGTTCCGGGTATTATTTGGCTATGTTCAACGCTTCCTCCAAAATCGGCCCGTACGGGGACGTGCCCGACCTGAGACTGGCACGAGGGTCCTCCGTGCTGCATCGTCCTGGGCCGTCCTGGGCTGCTCGTGGACTTACACATCTACGGGGCCCTCTTGACGTCACCTCTTGGAGCCCTCGGCCGTCCTCCCCCCCTGCTGGAGCCGGGGCCCTCGTGGGCAATCTTCGGCGCTCTGGGGGCCATTTCGGCCCGCTTTGGGCAGCAGTCGGGGCCACCCTGCCGCCGACGCGCAGGCCCCTATGGCGCTGCCGCTGGCCAGCTCGCAGACGAGGCGGCCGGCCCGTTTTGCTTCGGCCGCCGCGCCCGACCGGGCGTCGCGCGCCGGGCTCTCGCTGCGCTGCGTGCGCGCTGTGCGGCTCGTCGTTGCCCGCCCGCAGCGGGGCGAGCGGTCACCACCCACCAAACCGCCCCAACCCAACCCGAAGGCTCAAATTTACCGTCGATTTCCAGTGGGGGGGGGGGTCGGGGAACATCGAAAAAGCACACGTGGAACCCTTAACCCCCCCAACCCGAAATTCGGGTCTTCGGGTTGGGTTGGGGTGGTCTGGTAGGTAGTCAAGCGGGAGAGCAGGGGAGCGGAGCAGGGAGAGTCCCCAAGCATAGTCAGACAATGATCGAACAAGCGTCCCCAGGCCAGTGCTACGCTGTGTTCGAAGATTCCTCCTCTATAGAGGGACGTGCCTGGACCTCCAAGGGGAACGAAGAATGACGGAAGCATGAAAACTCGGAGAGGTCAGCGCGGATTTCTCGGATCGGAGCCGGGGGCGCCGCTCGGGGGCCCCAGCGCCGATCCGGGGAATCCGCACGGACCTCCGAGTTTTCATGTTTATGCCAGTGAGTGTTCCCCTAGAAATAGGGAAACGAACAATGACATAAACATAACAACTCAGAGGTCCGCGCGGATATTTCTCGGATCGGCGCTGGGGCCGCCTGGCGGCGCCTCCGGAGCCGCCCCTGGCGCGCTCCGCGCGCCAGGGAGGGGGTCCAGCGCAGATCCAGGAAACCCGCGCGGACCTCAGAGCTTTTTTGTTTGTGTCATTTTTCGTTCCCCTAAGAAAGGGCCGCGGAAGGTCCGGAGTTTCGAGCCCTGTGCTTACGGCTGATCGAGGGGCTACTGAACAGTCGGGATATCGCGCTCATGGCCTCGCACGTCGTAGGCGTGATGTGTGACACGTGCGTCCTCTGTGGGACAGCATTGCGATCCCACTCTGCAGCTAATCCTCCAGGGGTAAAACTTGTGTGTGCACCAGATGCTTGAATTCGGAACGCCTCGCGTGCCCTTATTTGGATATCTCGTGAGCCTTCGTGGGCCAGAGGCCCCTTGAATGCTTCCTTGGCTCACTTGGTGTGTCTTTTGAGGGCCTGTTGGATGCATCTTGCGGCGCCTCGAGGGCCTCTTGACGGCTCTTGCGGATCTCTCCGAGCGTCTTGGATCCCTCTCGGGTGCCTTTCTTGGAGCTCTACGTTCAGGGCTTTTCGGGTCGTTTCTGGTTCATCTAAGGGGGGCCCCTGGCAGCGCTGCCCCCGGTTCATCTAAGGGGGGCCCCTGGCAGCGCTGCCCCCCCCCCCAATGAGGCCACAACTGGGCCCCCCAAAGAATGAAACCAGTGCTTTGTGCCTTCTCGCCAGGCCCCTCCTCCTCCGCCTCCTCCTTCTCCTCCTCGGAGGCCGCAGAGGCCCTGGGACGGCAGGTGGACGAGAGGAGGAGGGCGGGTCAGGAGGTGGATGAGGATCCCGACCTCGCCTGACCCCATTTTTCTTGTGTGCATGTGTGAATTGTGTCTGGCCTTGACGTGAGGCCCCTCCTTCTGCCTTCCCCCCTCTGTCAATTAAAGCTGTGCGCGGCCCGCTTTGCTTCGACAGGCAGAGGTGCGCTCTCGACCCGCGGATCGACAAAAAGTGTGAATTGTGTCTATCCCCTCGTGGTCGGGCGCTCCTCCTCCTCTTCCTCCTCCTCCTCCTCGTCCTCCTACTCCTCCTCCTCCTCCTCCTCCTCCTCCTCCTCTTGATATGAGGGGTTACCCCAAGTCGCTCCTTAGTTCGACTCGTCACCAAACTCTCGTGGAGCGCCGCCGCCTCCTCCTCCTCGTCCTCCTCCTCCTCCTCGTCCTCCTCCCCCTCCTCCTCCCCCCCCCCTGCCCCTCGTCCTCCTCCTCCTCCTCCTCCTCTTAGACGCTCTGACCCACCGCGGCCCCTCCCGTCCAGACTTGTGGGCGGGGCTGGCCAGGGACGGGAGATCGAGCTGTCCCCCCCGCCCCTGCGTGTTGCTCACGTCCAGGCCGCTCTCCCACTGCATCCGCAGCACCAGGGTCTCAGCATGATTCCGTAGCAAAGCATGCTTTCTTTGTCCAGCCAGGTGTTCGGTCCCAAGGCGGCTCGGGTGTCGTGTTTCTCGGCTTCGCGCCGCCCTGGCGTCTCCCAACGTGCCAGACCTGCCCATGGCGGTCCTGGAGGACCACAATCGTAAACCTCGCGTGCCATCTCTTCCTTCCCCCCTCCCCCTACGAGTGCGCACGTACTGCGCTTCCTTGCCTTCGGTAGCAAATCATGGGAGCCTGGTATACCCTCTTCATTCAGTCTTTAGCGTCGACTAGCGTCGATTAGCGTCTGGGAGTCGATGAGATAGTGCTGATTCAGCGTCCGTTTCGTCGATTCAGCATCGATTTAGCGTCGATTAGCGTCGACTGGCGTCGAATAGCGCCGATTCACAAGAGTCGACAAGATGATATGAGAGGCTTCCATGAGTTGCCATCGACGCATGGGCCGCCATTCGAAGAAGAAAAAACATGCATGAGCCTAACCTGGTTTTGTTTGTTTGTTTCGTTTCCAACAAAAACTTCTTCTAGATGGAGGAGGGGGAGAGAGGAGGAGGAGAGAGGAGGCATGGGGGAGGAGAGGGTATGGGAGGAAGGAGGTGGGCAGGACCAGGGAGGGGGAGGTTGGGGCTACCTGAGCCCCCGTCTGCTTCTCCATCCCTCCTCCCTCCTCCTTCATCGTTTTACTTCTTATAGCCACTTTTACTTCTTCTAGCCGTTTTTTGTTCATGCCGATTTTACGTCTTCTGGCCATCGGCAAAATCATCGGGAGCCAGTGCAGATGCCAGACGGTTGCGAGACGCCCTGGGAGGTGCGCTCTGCGCGCGCCAGGGCGCTCCCTATCACATCAGTCAAGTCACAGTGCGCAGTGATCGCGGGGGCGTCCGAGCATGATGAAGATTTGGTCGCACAGTGCATTGTGTGTGTGTGTGTGTTCGTGTACAGTGGAGACCCATGCCAAGAGACACCCTTCTCGCCTCCAGGGTTTCCCTGGGGTTCCTGGGCTTCCACTGTTTTGTTCTATGGACTGCGTGATGTTCCCATACCAAGTTTCAGTGGACGTTCTGGGGTCTCAGGGTGGGGTTTCTCGCGGAAGGTTTCTTGTGGTCGGGCCCCTACTGTAGTTTTTTTTGAGGGATGATGGGCCTGCGCGCAGCAGCAAGGTGATCGCCGAGTGCCCACGCATGCTCCAGATTTTGCCGCACAGTGCATCATTGTGTACTGTGTTTCGACCTGGGCGGGGGGGGGGGTTGTCATGGTTCCGGATTCGGCCCTGGTCTGATCGGGGAATTGATGTATATTATTGCGAAGGCCTTACGGCCGGTACCGCCGATCCTGAGAACGACGACGATGAACACGAGGGGGGGCAGGGGGAGGAGGATGAGTGGGAGGTGGAGGAAGGGTGGAAGAGGTGGATGAGGGAGGAGGAGGGGGGAGAAGGAAATGGAAGAGAAGCAAGAGGAGGAGAAGAAGGCAGAGGAGAGCAGGAGGCGGGGGAGCAGAGGGGGGGGGAGGAGGAGGAGGAGGAGGAGGAGGAGGAGGAGGAGGAGGAAGAGGAGGAGGCCAGAGGCTTTCTTGGGACAGCCTGGGGCTCTCTTGAGGCCGTCTTGGACCGTCCAGGACTCCTCTTGCGCCGTCTCGAGGCACTCTTGGAGGCCTCCTGGGCAATTTGGGGCCCTTGGGAGCCTCTTGGGGCCTCTTGGGGCTTCTTCGTTGGGGGGCCTCTTGGGGGCCTCTTGGGGCCGAGAGCTCGAAATGCCTGTACGGGTCCCCCGTCTGGACACTCTCCTGGAGCCGTCGTGGGGGCCTCTTGGGCCGTCTTGGAGGCGTCTTGGGCCGTCTTCGGGCCCTCTTCGGCCGTTAGGGGACCCTTCTTGGGGGCCTCTTGGGCCGTCTCAGGGCGATCTTGAGGGCCTTTTGGGCCGTCTTGGCGCGTGCGGAAGCGGAAGAGGCAAGAACGCCAACATCTTACAAACACGTATGAGATATCCATGAATGTTGCTTCTTGGGGCTCTCGTGGGAAAGTTCCTGGAGGCCTATTGGGACGCTTTGCAGGCCTCTTGAGCCGTCTGGAGGCCGTCAAGGCGTCTTGGACAGATCTTTCGGCGATTCGGGGTTCTCTTGGACTGTCTTTGGGGCCTCTTGGGGCACTCTTGGCCCGTCTTGGGGCTTTTTGGCTCCTGGACTCCCAGGGGGGGGGGCGTCTGACCACCCACCCCCGGGACCCCCCCCCCCGGCGGGGGAGGGATCGATGGGAAGGGGCTTCCCTTCGACTCAATTACGACATTGCTCAATTGTGCTTTGGCTGGCGCGCTGAGGATGTTCTTGGGAAAGGGGGGAGCTTCGACGAGCGCAGGGAAGGGGGGGAGGCAGGGAAAGGGGACGGCAGAGACGACGACCAACGAATGACGGAGATGACGACTTGAACAGACAAGCCCCTCACACACGCCGACAGGGTCGGCGGATTTCGGAACAGTGACAAACCCCTCCCCGAAGAGGAAGGGAAGACGGGGGTTGGGAGACAAGGGCTGATGTGATCGGGGCCACGACGCCTAAAGTTTCGTTGGTCCTTGACGTACCTGGATTCACAGTCCGCTGCAACTTTGAAGCCTCAGTTGGCCTTAATGTTCCGCGTATGCGCTGGTGGTCTCACGGAAAGGTACATTTTTGCATGTGCTGTCTTCGTGTGTTTCAGACGAGCGCGTTTGGAAGTTTCTTGTTGGACTTGTCGTATCGAGGACGCCTTCGGCGAATCACCATCGGCCCCTACCTTTTTAGAAACGCCTATGAGGTCAAACGCTGGGCCGAAGTCTGGCCGAGAAATTGCATTGCTTGTTCCTCCGGCCGTAGTGGAACTCGTTGGGGGGTCACTTTGGAGAGAAAGATAAAGGAGGAGTAAAGGGAGGAACAGGCGGAGCAGGAGCAGGAGGAGCAGGAGGAGGAGGATGAAGAGGGGAGGCCCTCTTGGGGCCATCCTGGAGGCTTCCCGGATGCGTCCTGCGGCTCTCTGAGCGGCCGCTTGAGGGCCTCTTAGGGGGCCTCTCCAGGGCCTCCTTTGGGGCCTCTCGGGAAACTCCTGGCCCTCGGAGCCCGCCTCGAGGCCCTCCCTGGGCTCCGGTGGTCCCCTCCTCTGGGCTCTAGAGACCCGTCTTGGAGGTCTCTGGCGCCCCCTGAGGGCCGTCCTGGGTGCCTCCTCCTGGGTCGCCTTGCGGGCCTCCTGGGGGCCTCTCGGGTCGTCTCGTTGTGATCCGATCATGGCTTTGGCCTCCTGGAGATCCTCCCGGAGCCCTCTGCGGGCGTCTTGGGCGCACCTAGGGTCGTATGGGGGGCATCTTGGACCATCATGGCGCCATCTTCGCTGTCTTGGGTGCATCTTGGGACGATATTGCAGGCCATATTAGGCCTTGGAGGTATCTTGGAGGACATCTTGGCCGTCACGGAGAAAGTTTCCCCAACCATCCTGTGGTGTTGGGCCCGCGTTTAAGAGACAGCGCCCCGCGTCCTCCTCTCCTCTCCTCTCCTCCTCCTCCGCCCCCCCTCCTCCCTCCTGCCACATCGCTTGTGCCCTCCGCATGTCTCTGTTTCGGCGAACCCCTCACACGTTTCGTGGCCCCATAGGGAGCTCCACCGAAGGCCCCAGCGGTAGCGCCCGCATGGCACTACTGCGCCAAATTCGGCACACCCCTCACACGTTTCCTGGCCACATAAGGAGCTCCACAGAAGGCCGCAGCTGTAGCGCCCGCATGGCACCACCGCGCCCAAATCGGCACACCCTTCGCACGTTTCGCCTAAGGGGTCCCATGGGGAGCTCCACCTAAGGCTCCAACGGCAGCGCCCGATTGGCACCACCGCACCAAATTCGGCACACCCGTCATGCGTTTCGTGGCCCCACACGGAGCTTCACAGAAGGCCCCAGTAGCAGCGCCCGCATGGCACCACCGCGCCCGTTTCGGCACACTCCTCGCACGTTTCGAGACCTCAGTTAGAGAACTCCACCAAAGTCCCTGGTGGCAGCGCCCGCATGGCACCACCGCGCCCAGTGTTGGCACACCCCTCGCACGTTTCGCTGCCTCATAGAAGCTCCAGCGAAGGCCCCAGTGGCAGCGCCCGCATGATGGCACGACCGCACCTGTTTCGGCACACCCCTCACACGTCTTTTGGCTCCATCGGGAGCTCAACTGAATACCCCAGTAGCAGCGCCCGCATGGCACAACCGCGCCCTCTCCGGCACACCTCTCGCATGTGTCTCTAGGTCCCCCAGATAGGGTCCGAGTAGATGGAGCCGGAGGATCGCGCCGCATCGCTGATGCATCGGCGATGCGGCTCGATGCAGAGCCGATTTCCTCCACGCCGGCGGCGCCGATGCTCCGCCGATGCTCCGCCGATGTCGCCGATGCATCGCTGGTGCATCGCCGATGCGTCGCCGATGCATCGCCGATGCATCGCCGATGTCGCCGATGCGGCGCGATCATCCGATCTACACGGACACCATCTAAGAAGCTTCTAGCTTCGTGGCCCCACGATGAGCTCTACCAAAGTCCCTGGTGGCAGCGCCCGCATGGCAACACCGCACCCGTCTCGGCACACCCCTCGCACGTTTTGTTGCACCGCAGGGAGCTCCAGCGAAGGCCCCAGTGGCAGCGCCCGCATGGCGCCACCACGCTCGTCTCGGCACATCCCTCACGTTTCGTAGCCCCCGAAAGTGCTCCATCGAAAGCGGTCGGTACCCACAGTGCGGTACTGCATGTCGTTGGGTCTTTCGCCAGGATAATTGGGGACTGTCCGGCCGTTGTGAATATTTCATGATGGCCATCGCGCTGGGCTGGAGGCCGGATGTCACCTTCAAGTGACTAAACAGTCGTTCATTCGCCATGCTATTCATCCCTTTGATACATCAACAGGGGGCGGTGGGTCGAAGACACCTGCGGCGAATCACAGCCGCCCCCCATGCCGTTTGGAATCGCCCGTATGGCCACACGCTGGCCAAGCCATTGGACTTCGTATTCCCCCGAGGGTGGAGGAGGAGGAGGATGCCTCTTGAGGCCCTCGTGGGGCCTCCTGGAGGCTCCCTGGGAGCCTCATGGGGGCCGCCTCTGTGGGGTCTCTGAGAGCCCCCTCTGAGGCATCCTGGGGTCTTCTGTGATCAACACAGGGGGTGGCGAATCGAAGACGCTTCAGCGAATCACCGCCGCCCCCTGCCCTCCGGAATCGCCCGTGCCGCCGAAGTCTGGTCAAGCTATTAGACTATGTGTTCCCCCAGCCGTTCTGGTACCAAATGGAGGAACACCGGACAGCAAGAGAGGAGGAGAGGGAGGAGAAGGAGGAGGAGGAGGAGGAGGAGGAGGAGGAGGAGGAGGAGGAAGAAGAATAGGCCTCTGAAGGCCCTCTTGGGACTCCCTGGCCGGAAGCCTCTTGGGGCTCTTGGGGGCTCCCTGGTGCCCTCACGTGGGCCTATTGGGCGCTTCTAGGAGTTGCGATCTGCGAAACCGTCGCCGTTTTTCGAGGGCTGCTGGCGGGTCCAGCGGAGCGAGGCACCGCGCAGATCTGAGCGGGACCTCGCCGTCCCCGGGTGTTGCGATCTGCGAAACCGTCGCCACTTCTCTCCCTCCAACTCTTCCCGCTCCTCACCGCTCCCCCCCTCGTCGTTCCCTCCCTCCTCCCCCTCCTGCTCCCCCTCTCCCACCTTCCTCCCCTCCTCCCCCCCCCCCTCCCCCATCCCGCTCCACCCTCCCCTCCCTGCTGCCCTTCTTCGCCCTCCCTCCCTGCCATTGCTGCCTGTGCTGCTCCCTCCAGCGCCCGCCGGACAGGGTCCCGCTCCAGACGCGCGCCAGCACGGCCTCGCCGGTCGGGCTCCCGCTGCCCGCGGGGGCGGCCGTGGCGAGCGCCGCCGTCGGCAGCCGGCCGGGGGTGCTGAGCCACGCCTCGCCCACGGCGGGGAGGGGACGATGACCACGGCAAGGAGGAGGAGGTGATGAGGCGGAGGGCGAGGAGGGTGAGGAGGAGGACGGGGAGGAGGAGGAGAAGGAGGAGGAGGAGGAGAAGGAGGAGGAGGAGGAGGGGTAGGAAGGGGAGGAGGAGGAGGGGTAGGAAGGGGAGGAGGAGGAGGGGGAGGAAGGGGAGGAGGAGCAGGAGGAGGGGGAGGAAGCGGAGAAGGAGGAGGGGGAGGAAGGGGAGAAGGAGCAGGAGGAGGAGGAGGAGGAGGCGGAGGAGGACGAGGAGGACGAGGAGGAAGAGGAGGAGGAGGAGGAGGAGGAGGAGGAGCAGGAGGAGGAGGAGGAGCAGGAGGAGACAGACAGACACACATGCTCATGGAATCCCTCGTCAGCTCAGCCTCGAAACACCAAAAAATGCAAGCCTGGATTCTGAGGGGCGAATATGTTCGCCGTGTTTACGAAGCGTGTGAGCCGTGCACGCGCCGCGGCATAGGCGTACCGATCAGGGAGGGGGGACGCCAACACGGTGGAGCCACAAGGGCCAGGACCCACCTTGCTAGCTTCCCCACCCCTCAATCAGGCGCCGCTGCCTGACGCACCGCCCCGAGAAGAGGCGACCCCCCCGACAGAGGCATTCGGCCTCGAGGGGGGCCTCCGAGGGGGGGGCTGAGAACTACCTTTCCCACGAGAACCCCGACCGCGCCCACGGGGCGCCTGTCTGGGGAGAGCAACCGTCGGAAGAGACGTCGGACGGGGGGATCTAGGCGGGACATGGCCAGCAGCAAGCCTTAAATCGCTCGCTCAAAGACCAATCAAACCCCGTCGACGAAAAAAAACGAGCCGCAGGCACCTCCGTTTCACTCGCCGAGTTACGTACTTGAAGCGTGGTCTGCCCAGGTTCTCGATATTCCATCTCTTCACTCTCGCCATTCAGACTGTCGTCAGCTTGGCTGCTCGGGATCATCCTCACATGTTGATCATCTTCGAGAGCTGCCGATACCGAGGGCCTGGAGGAGCCGCCCCCGTCTTGGTTCACCGCCTTCATGTCCAGCATCGCCTCCTCCAGGAGCACCGCCAGCTTGGGGCCGTGCGCGTGAGCCACTTCGATCGCATAGATAACAATACCCCCCCCGTCCGAGCCCGTCGTCACCTGCTGTGGCTGGTCGTCCTTGCCTTGCCCTTGTAGGCCTTCCACCGAAAGTACGGCACCAACGAAGCGATCCGCTGCGGGGGGAAGGTTATGATCACGTCCTTCCACATGCTGGCGAAACCGTCCGTCAACTCTTTCTTGCTCAGATTCCCGTCCGTGCCCCACCACTTCATGGACGCCGCGAACACAGCCACGTGTGGAGTTTCTGCTCTCGAGGTCGACCTGCCCTCCTGCCTTTACCTTCTCGCGCATCACCGTGTACTCCTTGCCCGCGGCGCCTTTTTCACCTCGAACTTTTTTGCACGACATCGTCCAGGTCCTGGGCCTCTCGGGAATCTGCCAACACGAGGCGCCCCACGATCATCTCCACTGTGTCGGTAGCGCAGGCCACGCTGGTGCGCCCCGCAGGGCCATGCTGCTGCTGCCGTCGACGGTCCGACTGAGGGCGGGGACGATGAGGCAATATCTCCCGAGGAACATGCTGGACCAGATGGCTACGCAGATGATCGACATTGGCTTGTTCGACCCCGCATATTCGACACTGCAGGGTATCAGCAGGTACAAGAGCATGGAACTTTCGAGACCCATCAGGAGTACAATAGCCCCGAACCGAAGACCGAGCTGGATGACTGCCCGCCACCAGTCTAGAACTGGGAACCGCATGGCAAACCACTCACTTGTTCGTAGGAGATAGCACGTGTCCCGCATTTCGGACGTGATGCTTTGCTCGCAGATGATTGAGGAGATCACGTTTAGTACGGAATACAGCCTCACATGTTTTACCACCTTCCTCCACCCATCCACACTCCAATTCCCGCGGGACCTCTGGAGCAGTTGGAACAGGAATCTCAGGGGGCCCGTAACCTGGAGGAGGCACTTGGGCACGAATTTGGGCAGATCGGATCACGGAGAAATCAATCTTGATAAAGTCGGGCGCCAACTCGGGGTCCACGAACCTGCAGGGGAACTCCGAGAGCTCTTCCATGACGAGGGCCTCCTCCCCAATAATATTCCAAGCCTCCTGGAAGTCCTGAAGACGCCGAGCCCATGGGGGCGCATGCTTTGTCAAGCGGTCAAGGAGCGCCGGCTTGTATCTCTCAAACTCCAGTGCAGGCAAACGGCCAAATAGTGCACGCAGGAGCTGGTGATGGCTGTCAGGAGAGCGTGCCACCTGCTGGTGCCAGCTCAAGCGCCGCACGAGCAATTCGTTCGCGCTTGGCACCAGTCTCCAGAATCGCCGCACCTGATCATTCGACCACGTAGTCTTGTGATCGCCCTCCTGAGACGCGCCCCGCCCTTGCAGCGGCACTCGGCAAAGACGAGCCAGATGAGCGTCCATATCCTTGTACTGTTGAGGAGTAACCATCATTGCCGCTTGCCTCCAGACCACTTAATAAAGCATTCTGAACGGGCCCGATCAGGATTGTCAAAGTCCACCTCCAAGGACACTTCAAAGCCCAGAGCCCTCCCATCGAGTAGAACCCAGCCGATGCCGCCTCCTTGCGACGAGCCACTTCAGGCCCTGCAATCCCAGACAACGAAATATGAGGCCCCAAATGCCGAGTGCATTCGTGAAGTTCTCCTCCGAGGGTGGGGGCGGCGTGGTGGCGCAGCCAGCGTTTGACCTTTAGGCTCCCTTCTCCCGAGACGTGGAACAGCGTGACCTGTTTGCTTCGATTTGCTCCAACACCCCCCTCCTCCATCTCCTCCAGAATCTCATCTGAGCTACACATCCATCTCAAGAACTCGAAATCCTTTGGAACCGAGACTCAACCATACACATTCCAGATGTCGTCTGCATACTTGAGGAGACTGAGGTTTGCTTTCGTTTCGTTCCACTCGGCCGTGAGCGCCCGAGACGTGCAATGAGCTTCCCGATACTTCAAGTAAAGATATGCCTGCTGAAGGTACCCCTGAACAGCGAGACCACGAAGGGGTCCCCCATGGTGCCGCCCTCTCCTGGTTGAGGCCACAGCGGGGGGCCCTCCGTGGTGGGCAAACACATCCGCGATTCCCTATATCGTTGCATAGCCAGCGGGACATCTAGATCATTGGCCACGTGCAAATTCATTTTTTCGTCTAGCTGCGAGTGGTGGCCTGACGCGAAGGCGTTGCTCATGTCCTTGACTTGTCGAGAAGGTGTGGCACGAATGATGAAGACGCCAGGCCACCACCTGAGCTGCCATGATCGGCCCTTCACGTCGGCGGCGTTTGATAAACCCATAGTCCGTGATGTCCGCTGGCACTTTCCGGATCTCCGCGTAGAAGCACTTGCCCATGGGGTCGAGGACGTGAATTACCCGCTTCCTTTTCACTCCTGGGGCACCGCTCCTGCGTAGTCCGACTGCAGAGCTGCGGTGCCAGTGGCTGGGGGTGCGCGTCGCCCTTCTGATCATTCGAAAGCCCCCCAGCATCGCCTCCGTGAAGGTCGCCATGCCAGGAATTCCTGCGTCAGCTCCGACTCCCCATCGTCCTCGCACGTATCGTTTATCATGATGGAGGCAGAACTGCCAAAGTTCGACTGGTGGTGCACGCTCAGGTACCGCTCGGCGTCGATTCGCCTACTGCACCGCCCACGAGACCCTCTTTACGTCCGCCCGAGCGCACTCCTCCATCGCCACCGTCAGATCGGGCAGCCCCTTCCGTCGTCTGGATGAGCTCAGGTGGGTACACTTCCCTCGCCGAAATGCCTCCGCTTCTTCCTGCGGTCTGCCACGCCTCTAGCCACTCTGCCCGCGAAGGTTGGGCCGCCCTGATGGCTCTGCCGCCCCCCTTCTGTGGGCCGAATCTGCACCGTCCCGCTTCGCGTGAGAGACACATGGCCAGTGCGAGCTTCCTAGACCTCGGGGCCGTCCCGATCTCCTCCTCCATGTATCTCCGCTTCGCTGCCCGTCCCTGGCGCCGCTGCTGGTGAAGGCGGTGGGTGACCTCCTTTACTTCGGATTCAACCTGGTCGAGAGAGGGCGACGCCGTAGTTTCCTCTCCCGAGACAGTGCCATTCTGTGCCGAAAGAGAACCCCTTGCTGCCCGTAGTTCGGCTCGCCTTCGAAGTAATGTACGCCGAAGTGCCGCATCGCCCTGGTACTGAGGCTTCCTGCCAGGTCGGAAGAGCTGCCGTCCCGCCTCATCAAAGCACCCGATTCATATAGTCGACGAACACATCGGGAGTCCCCCCTGCGAGGTATACCTGTCCACTGCGAGTCCTCCGCTCGCAGTCGTTCTTCGACCGCCAGCAGGAAGTCCCGCTTCAAGCCACCCTCCCCTCGCAGTGCATCCATAATCTTGCCCCTGCCCCACTCCGCGCGCGGGGCCCGCTGGATCTGCCCAGAACGCCTTGACATATCAATCTGCAGCACGATTGGGATGCGATCCTGCGGGGGCGGGCCCCTGAACGCCTGGAGTTGCGCTCCCAGCCCTCGTAGAGTGTGGCAGTAGCCGACTGCGTCCGCCATGCGCGCCGGGAAGAACATAAAGTCAATCATGGAACTGTCTCCGTCAGAATTGAAGTACGCTGGACAGATCCCATATCTAGCATTCGCCACCATCAGGTGGTGTCTTGGTGCTCAGACCTCACCGCCTCACCTCCCCCGAATATCCGAGCCTCTCTCGTAGCCGCCGTCTCCGCAACCACCCCATCATCAACGCACTGCCACTTCGAGGACTTATGACCCAAGCCTGTGCCGTCACTCACATCCGCGTACACAATGGGACAGCAGCGGGCGGGCAGGCTGCATATTATTTCGTCCAGGTACTTGCCGAGGATACACGTCGCCTCCAGGTAGAAGGGCACCTCCTCTGCCCAGCTCGGCTGGGGCGGGCAGTCCAAGACCACCAAGCAGATGTCCGGACAGTTGTGCATCACTCGTACCGCCAGTGATCTTCCTCCCGCCCCACGCAGACTTGCCCACACTCTCACGATGTCGCTGAGACGATACGCCCGATGCAAAATGGTAGCGCCACCTGTACTGCCGTTGGTGTAGTGCCCAGGGCTGGATTTACTCTCCATGACCCACTGACCTTGGACTCGGCGCTGGAGGGGTTCTTCTGCTTTCCGATCTCACGCTTGAGTATTTTCCAACAGAATGACATCGAGCGGCCTGTCTGCAAAAACCATTTCCTCTAGGCGGTCACCGCGGGCGCTCTGAGGATTCCAGCCGAGTATCTTCGTACCTCCCAGCCACGGCTCGCTACGCGCCGAGGTGCGGATGCGAGGAAACCCCCAGCTGTGGTTGCTGTGACAAAGTCTGGCCTGCTGCCAGCAAAATCGCTCGAGCAACCGTGACAGCTGGAGCAGGAGGAGGAGGCAGAGGAGGAGGAGGAGGAGGAGGAGGAGGAGGAGGAGGAGGGGGAGAAGGAGGAGGAGGAGGAGGAGGAGGAGGAGGGAGGAGGAGGAGGAGGAGGAGGAGGAGGAGGAGGAGGAAGAGGAAGAGGAAGAGGAGGAGGAGGAGGTGGAGGAGAGGGAGGAGGAGGAGGAGAGGAGTGGGAGGGGGAGGAGGAGGAGAAGGAGGGGAGGAGGAGAGGAGGAGGAGGAGGAGGACAGGGAGAGGAGGAGGAGGAGGAGGGGGGAGGAGGAGGAAGGAAGAGGAAGAGGAGGAGGAGGAGGGAGGAGGAGGAGGAGGAGGAGGAGGAGGAGGAGGGGAGGAGGAGGAGGAGGAGGAGGAGGAGGAGGAGGAGAGTGGGAGGAGGAGGAGGAGGATGAGAAGCAGGAGGAGGAGGAGGAGGAGGAGGGGGAGGAGGACGGAGAAGGAGTAGGAGGAGGAAGAGGAGGAGGAAGAGGAAGGGGAGTAGGAGTAACAGCAGCAGGAGGAGGAGGAGGAGGAGCAGGAGGAGGAGACGGAGCAGGAGGGGAGGAAGAGGAGGAGGATGAGGAAAAGGAGGAGGAGGAGAAAGAATACGGCATGGTCTGGGAATGAACCGCTCTCCAACCGTGTATTTGCTGGAACGTTAAAGCTTTAGGATCCTAAATTGTCAGACGCCTCTGGGGAGACAAATGTTTAAAAGGGAGTGCCTCCCGTCAGTGTAGCTATTCGATCAGTGAAGCGCGCGTGAAGTCATAACAAGTGAGGAGGTCGAATGCGAAACCTCGAAATTGCAGAAGAGGCGCCCTGCATCCATGGATACGTTTGGCAATCCATGCATTAGGGTCGTCGCGCATGACTCCGGCGAGCAAAGTATGTTAAAAAGTGAGGGTCCTCGGGGCAGGATTGTTGCAAGCGGTGGCGTTGCCCCTCATGTTTTGGGAGAGCGCGATTGATGAATAGTCTTTCGAACATGGCTGCAGGGTTTTGTGGATTCCACAGCCCAGTTAGTCAGAACCCTGCTTGCGGTGCCCCGAAGCATTCACACAACGACCTCTTTCTGCGGAGCAGTCGGCCACTTTTGAGACGAAGGTGCGCGGCACGTGGGCGAGAGCCAGATGTTGGCATTTTCTTTGGGTGGGGGGCAAAGGGTGAAATCTGAAATGCCGTTTCGACTGGTTTTCGAGGTCTTTGAGTCTGCCAGTCACGAGACGACTGAGTTTCGAGGTGCGCAAGCCCATCTGGATTTCACCCTAAGCCCTCCACCCTACGGTCAGTTTTTGCGGCGTTGGCGCGCCGGCGACGCCGGCGAAGGCGTCCAAGGTTGAATTCCGCGACGCGGAAGCACCGTGCGACACGGTAACCCCCAGTGGACTCGATTGAATTCCTTCTTGAACGATCGGGGTCGCGATCGATTCAGCCTTGAACGATCGGCGCGGTGTCAAAAGCCTTTGCGCGGGCCGACGCACGGCGAACCTACCGTAAGAAAATGCTCAGAGCACGCCTCCCTCCTTCCATCCTCGGAAGC
>CAUYUJ010013891.1:1170770-1227972 GCA_963575745.1 Prorocentrum cordatum | reverse complement strand
CAGACGGCCATGTCCTTGCTGTGGCTCAGGTGTCCAGGGACCGCAATGCGGACGCGTGCCCTGCGCCGCTTGTCCCCGCCAGCCTATCCAGATGCGATATACGATTTGCGATGTGATATGCGTCGTCGTCGTCGTCGTCGTCATCGTCGGGGGGCCCCTCGCCGCTCGGCCGGCTGGCAGCGGAGGCAGACAGCGGCGACGGCGGCGGCGGCGGCGACGGCGACGGCGAAAATAACCGAGTGGGCCAGGAGTTGGAGGAAGGGCCTCCTTGGACTCTACACCTTAACGTCGGACCCCTTGGCCCGTTGCCCCTCGGCCCGCTTGCAGCGGGCGCATGTTCGACGGAGTCTAAACGGTCGCGAGGCCCTGTGGCACTCTAAACTTTCAAATTCTCAGCGGCCGCAAGGCTTTGTGGCAGTTCAAACGGTTGCGAGGCCCCGTGGCGGCCCGTGGCCTTTAGCAATCTAAACGGTCGCGAGGCCTTACGGTGCTCCCAACGAGGCCCCGTGGAGGGGATGTTTGGTGAGGTTGAGGAGGTCCACGGGTAGTAGGAAAAGGGGGCAGACAGAGGTTAGTTTTGCGTGTTATCATGCCTTAGGTGGAAGGATGAGTCGCCCGCCCTCAAGTTGAGGCACTTGGAGGACACGCGGGTAGCTTTGCTGGGCATCTCTGCGCAGATATATTGGCGCTTCGAAGTTCCGTTTGGTTCGTGGCCGTATCGATTGCTCCCAATTGGGGACCCGCACGCATCGGCTTCGACCAAGCGAGCGGTTGCAGAGGCCCTTTTCCGCGAGCCTGGTTGTTGCCTTGATACCGCATGTTCTCGGAAGCTCAGGGGCGCCTACACCGACTCGGCAGCATTTCTTGCGGACGACGAGGTGAGAGATCTGATCGTGAGTTGGGCTGTAACTGGCACTGTCTGCAGCATGGATATCGAGAGGATTTTTGCTTCGATCCGGCTGTCCGTGCCAGAGGGCGCGCCCTTTGCGGAGCGGGTGATTGCGAACGGCACGCTCACCCAGGTGCAGCGCTTACACCGCGAGCAGGGGGGCATCGATGCCAACACCTTCCGACGCAGTGACGCTATGAAGATGGACATGCCCACGGTCGCGAACGTGGAGACGGCGATTAGGAGGCCGCTAAAGGCCAGAGGAAACATCTTGTTCATGAGGCGGGCCATTGAGGCGGAGAGGGCTGCTCTCCCTGACGGGCGCACTAAATTTACTAAGCACGAGTTGCAGGCTATCAGGAAGGCTGCGCCCAAGGAGTACACGAAGCTTTCGCAGCAGACTCAGATGGACCTGGCCGAGGAGGCGAAGAACGACGCCAACGCCAGGGCGGCGGCGGACGAGACGTTGGATGCAGCACCCCCAGAGACGCCCTTCAACGCCAATCCACTCTGGGGCTGCGCGAGCGTGGATTGCCCGCTCTCCGTCGACGTGGCTCGTGACGCGGTCCTCTTGAAGACGGGCAAGGCCAAGGTTGCCCTCCCTTTCGCCTCCTCCCTATCCTTACTATCCTCCGTCCTCCCCCATCCCACCCCCCCTCCACATTCATCTCATATCGCATATCGCCGATCGCCGATCGCCGATCGCCTTTATCCTTCATCCCGCCTCTTGGGAGGGCGGGGGGGGGAGGAGCGGCATGGATGTTGGAGGGTGGTGGATGGATCATGGGGGGTCGCAGGGCCTGGTTTGGCCCGCTCTTGCTGGCGCCCTTGCCCAGGTTGGCGGGCTTCGCTCGTGCAGCGGCCCGTTCAGGAAGCCCATGCGTGACAGGTTGATGGTCCGGGATCAGAACGACACCCCCGCCTCAGAGCAGGTTCGTCATTGCCATACCTGCGCCGTGGGGCACCCTGGGGTCTGTAGGGAGGCCGACGCCGAGATCTACAGGATGGGGGGCTTCCTTCTCAGCGCGCTCAACTCGTTCGTCGTGTCGCAGGGCCGAGTCGCTGAGGGCCAGGGCTTGTCGCTCAGCGCTCGCAGGAACGGCGTGGACGATCCTCTTCTGCAGATGTGGTTGGTCGTTGCCTACAAAAGGAAGGGGGACCCGCTCCTGTTTGTGTGCGCTTCTCTGCGTGCCGTTGATGGCGCCGCTGACGTGTTCGACATTGTCACTGCTGATTCCACCATTCCGATGCTTGTGGGGCACTCCATTGTTGGGAGCCTTCTTCGCCTTCGCCCTGATCAGGTGCTCGCGGCATCGATGGAGTTGGCGTCGCTTCCGGGCTTCCTGCTGCGCGTGAGGGTCAAGAGCATCGGCGACGCCGTCGATGTCTTCAGCAAGGAGAAGACCGAGGCCAAGGCGAAGACCATGGAGGCCAAGAAGGATCATAAAGGATGCATGGGCCCGAACTCCTGCTCCCCCCGCGCCCCCTGCACCGATTGCTGGGTCTGCTTGGGTGTCGCCGTCGTCGAGGGTTGCGATCTCCAGCCCATCCGCTGAGCGCCAGCCCATCCAGATACCCCCTCAAGCATCGATCCATGAGTGATCTGGATGCTTTCGCCACCGCGTCTCCTAACCTGACCTCACCAGGAAACGGCTCCAAACGGACCATGGTCCGTTTGGCGTTCCCTGGGGTCGGGTTGGGCTGGCGCGGACGAACGGGGCAGGAAGAGCTTTCGACGCTAGTGGTGGATGAGCTAACGCGTGCTGTTTTCGGGGCCGTCTTGGGATCTTGGGTATAGTGGTATAGTATTGGGCCTTGGGCATTGTGGCTTGGGGGCCCCTCTTGGGTCTTCGGAGCTCGTCGCGCCCCGGGGCCATCACGGGGTCGCATTGGAAGCTCCTTCGCCAGATGCGGAGCTGGATCGCATGATGGAGCAGGGCTTCGCCGCTCTCGGGAGCGGCGTCGGCGTCGGCAAGAAGGGGCACGGCCCTGGTTGCGAGGGAGTCTCGGCTGCGGGATCGATCTTCCCGACGGTTTCGAAGTCGAAGGTCGACAAGGAGGGCGCCGCGGGCCCCGCTGGGGGCTGCCCCGCGCCGCCGCCCCCGCCGCCGCCGCGGGCCCCTGTGGAGGTGGGCGAGGGCGCCGAGGAAGAGGCCATGGCCAGCGACCCAGATGACATAGTGGGGGGTGGCGTTGTTGCTAAGGCCAAGGGCGCAGGCCTCGCTAAGAAGGCCAAGGCGAGTTACGAGGAATATGAGGTCAAGTCCGAGGATGGCTCCACGGTCGTCGGACAGCTTGTGTACAACAAAAACAGTGGCTCCATAGACGCGCACTGCGCACGCCACAAGGTAGGCGCCACGAAGTGCCATATGAACCGCACCCTGAGGGCCTCGGAGACCTCCGGCAAACTTGCGCAGGGCCGGCCCCTCGGTTTGCTAGTGGCGTGGCTATGGGGCGGGTGACGCGCCGATTGTCGCGAGAAGAATCAGCGCGCCGACCTCCGGACTGGCAAGGGGGAGTTCGCTTATTTAGTCGCTCAGGATAAGCGTTCTCGTGCCAGGGAGCGGGTAGAGTCCGATCCCGCTTTTAAGAACTGGCACGCCCGCACGAAGTGGAAGGAGCGCGATCGGCGGCCGGGGGAGCCGGCAGAGCCTCCAGGTCTTGCGTGACGCATAGCCGCATCGGCGACGCATAGCGCACGCACAGCCGCCTCCCTCGGCCCGCAGTGCCTTGCCTGCCGTCAGCCCCGTCGCCCTGTTTGCCGCCAGCCTCGTCGCCGCTTGTCGCCTGCATCGGCCCGCGTGATCGCGCGGCCCGTTGCTCGCGCCACGCACTGCCCACGTGACCGCGCGTCGCAGGGCAATTCGCACGTCTTCAGAACATCAGACATCGCCATCGCGATTGCCGTCTTGCCGTCATCCATTCCTCCGTTTGCGATTGCGATTGTTGTCTTGCCGTCTTGCCGTGAAGGCACGACAGCGAGGCCGTCGGGTTGGCGATCTCGGCTGCTCGGGCGCTTGTCGGGCTGGCGGTATCAGGCCTCCTCTTCCTCCTGCCCTGAGCCTCGCTGCTGCTTCCTCTTCCTGTGTCCTGACCCTTGCGCTGCTGCGCTGCTGCTGTCTCTCCGGCCCCGTCGGCCTCCTGGGCCCCCCCTGGACGCATCTTTGAATGTGGCCTCGTAGGGGCCTCCTGGCACCCGAACCAGACCATTTCCGCTTGTCGTCTTCCCCTTGCCCCTTGCCTGCCTCCCTCCTCCTCGCATCGCTCTTTCGAGTCATTCGCGCATACTGCATGCTTGCTTGCTGCCGCCTGCCGTCCTGAATGAAACGGCGGGGTGGCGCTCTCAGACAGTGACGTGCCCCCTGGTGTTGTTGTTCCATCTTGGACCGTCGCTGTTCTGGTCGAGTAGCCGGGTCGGCCATCCCCCGGAGCCCCGACCGAAGCCGGCCGCTTTCGCCTCCATTGCGTTGCGGGATGGCGCCGAGGAGGCCGACCGCGAGGGACGCCGCGGGGACTGCCCCCCTGGTCTTTGGGGCCACAAAGCGCAAGAAGGAGGAGGCCCCAGTGCCCGAGGCGAAGAGGTCTGCCCCCCACCGCACGCAGGCCGATGCGGGCGGCGCGGGCGATCGGGCGATGACAGCGCCCGCCAGCGGGGAGTCGTCCCAGGCCCCCACCTCAGACGAAGGAGGGCGAGCGGCGGTGATGGCGACGGCGCCCGCCAGTGGGGCGTCGCACCAGCAGCCCACGGCGGACCAGCAGAAGGCCGAGGACACGGTGATCGAGGCAGCGGAGGAGCTGCAGGCGGTCGAGCAGCCCCAGATCACGGAGCCAGAGGCGGTCGAGAAGCCCGAGGACACGGCGATGGCAGCGGAGGAGCCCGAGGCGGTCGAGAAGCCCCAGAACACGGAGCCAGAGGCGGTCGAGAAGCCCGAGGACACGGCGATGGCAGCGGAGGAGCCCGAGGCGGTCGAGAAGCCCGAGGACATGCCGGTGGCGAAGCCCGAGGACATGGCGATGGAGCCCGAGGCGGTCGAGAAGCCCGAGGACATCGTGCCGGTGGCGGAGGAGCCCAAGGCGGTCGAGACGCCCGAGGCGGTCAAGGAGGCCGAGGCGGTCGAGAAGCCCGAGGCGGTCGAGAAGCCCGAGGTGCCCGTTGCCGCCGTGGCGGCGGCTGTCGGAGCCGAGCCATTGGACCCTGCCAGTGCCGCCGATGCCATCGCGCAGGCCTGTGACAACCGCGCTCTGCGCGCTGGAGGTTTACTCGTCGCCCCGGGGCCGCAGGCGGTCGAGAAGCCCGATGACTCGGTGACCTCGGTCGACAAGCCCGATGACTCGGTGACCTTGGCGGTCGGGAAGCACGACGGTCGAGAAGACTCCGCGGGGGCGACTCCGACGGCGACCGCGACCGTGGAGGCGACTCAGGCGGTCGACAAGCCCGCGGAGGCGACGCAGGCGGTCGAGAAGCCCAAGGCTTCGTTGACCGCGCCCGTGGAGGCGACGAAGATGGTCGACAAGCCCGCTGACGTGGCGGTGACCTCGCACACGCAGGAGCAGGGGCCCGAGGTGGTCAACGAGCTCACCGCAAGGGGGCAGCCCGTGGCCCAGAAGGCGCCGCGCGTTGGTGGGCAATGGCCCATCCCCCATCCATCCATTGATCCCCCATCACCACGTCTTGGCAGCCCTTCTCCCTTCTCAGGGTTTCGGGTTTACGCTCCCTCCATTCCTCCCCCCCTTCCCCTCTTCCGCCCCTTCCTAGACCACCACCTCATCCGCCTCCCCCTCCTCGTCCCCCTCCTCTTCGCAGTCGTGCGCATTTGCATCCCGCGCCTCAGGCGCAGCTGGGCGCTGGGCCGTTCGTCTTGCCGACGGCGGCGGCCGCGCCGCTGGGCTCGTCCGTGGATTCGCTGCTCGGCGACGGCTCTTTGGCCCTCGGCGGGGACATAGACATTGATGCTGGCTTCGAGGGGCTGGTCGGCGCGCCTGGTCCCGCTCCGGTGCCCTGGGCCCCCCCTCAAGGCGTCCCAGAGCGCCCTGCGAGGTCCAGGGAGGTTCTGGGAGCTCTCGGGAGGTCCCGGGAGGTCCGTTCAGGTCGCGGGAGGTCCCGAGAGATCTCGGGAGGTCCCGATTTAACGGGAATTATCGTCCAGGAATTAGCGGCAAAGGTTCCCCGGGTGGTCCCGGGTGGTGGGGCCCCGGGTGGTGGGGGCCTTCCCGCTGATTCTTCCCTGTGTTTTTACACGGTTTCGTTTTCGGGAAATTAGAGGGAAAAGTTCCCGGGTGGTGGGCCCCGGGTGGTCCCCGGGTCGTCCGTTAATTCTGGACGTTAATCCCCGAACCCTTGGACGGTAATTCCCAGCCATGAAAATCAGATGGGGCGACGGGCAGGGGGGCCCGGATTGCTCTCCTGCAGTTGCGCCTCGCCGAGAGCCTTCCACGGGCGCCAGAGTCGCCCCGGACGGCCGCTCGAGGCCCGAGGGGGATCCAGGCCCCGCCGACCCCGCCCCCCTCGAGCGCAAGGCTGACGATTGCTTCGAGGCGGACCCTGAGATGTTGCTAGATGCCGACGCGGACGCGAAGCCCCCGCCGCTCGTGGACGCCATCCGCGCGTGGCACGAGGCGCTTGGGATTTCGGATTGCGTCTCAGGGGGCCGTGCTACCAGGGCAGCGTCAGCACAGTCCTCGATTGGTGGTTTCAGGGCCCTCCTCAGGTGCTCCATGACCCTTCAGGTCCCTCCAGGTGGCCTCAGAAGGCTTTCAGGCTGTCAATGGGCTCCAGGAAGGTTGAGGAGGCCCCAGGAGTCCAGGAGGCCTGAGGAGGCCCTCAGACGGCCCTCAGGAGGCCCGAGGAGGCCTCAAGAGGCCACGCGAGGCTTCAGAAGGCCCTCAGGATACCCGAGAACGCCCGAAGACGCCCCAGGAGGCTTCAGGAGACCCCCAGGAGGCGCCAGGAGGCTTCAGACATCACCAGGAGGCCAATGAGGGCCCTCAGAATTCCACTGGTGCCCCGGGATGCCCCGGGAGAGGAGGGGGCGGAGGAGGAGGGAGAGGTGGCCCATCCAATTGCCCTTATCGGATTTTTGCCAGATTCTGTTCGCGCAAGGAAGGAGGAATGCGGAGGCGGAGGGAGGGGGAGGAGGAGGCGGAGAAGGTAGAGTCGCGACCCAACAACTAAGGACTACAGTGCGCTACAGGGCCCAGCACGCCCATTCGCCATTCCACAACTTGAGGGCCCACGATTTGCACAACAACTTAAGGGCCCGAGAATTTTACACGTATTGGGCCCGCGCCCATGGGCCTGACTTGTGGCCGGGGGTCCACGGCGCCAGAACTTTGTGGTTGAACGGGGTGTCGGGGTATGTTGTGCACTTCTTGGGCCCTTCTTGCGATCCCGAGACGCCATCCTTTGTCTCGCAGGCGTTCTCCCCCAGAGAGACGCGGACCATGCAGGAGCAGCTCCACTTCCTCGCGAGCGGCGGCCCGATCACCGTGGGGACCGCGTGCTCGGGGACCGAGATCATCATGGTCGTGCTGGAGCAGTTGGTGAAGTACTGGTCGGAGGACGCCAGGGTCGGTTTCCCAAATTCCCCCCTCTCCCATGCCTGGTAGCAGAATCCAAAGTGGTCATTGCCGGCGTCCAAAACGCCCCTCCAAGACGGCTTCCCAGGCCCCCCCCCCAGCGACGATGACGATGACGATGGGGCGCGTTCTGACCGACAGAATTTCAAATCGGATCCAGCCGCGGCCGCGAGGGCGCCCCCAGAAGCCACGAAAGGGCATGAAACAACACAACAAAATCTCGATCCTCGATCCTCGCCCCTCGACCCTCGACTCTCGATCCTCGATCCTCGATCCTCGACCCTCGACACTCGATCCTCGATCCTCGATCCTCGCCCCTCGATCCTCGACTTCGTCCTCCTCGTCGTCGTCGTCGTCGTCGTCGTCGTCGTCGTCGTCATCGTCGTCGTCGTCGTCGTCGTCGTCGTCGTCGTCGTCGCCGTCTGTGCCGTCGGCGCCGCCGCCGCTGCCGCCGCCGTCGCCGAGGTTGGCGCCGAGGTTCGAAACTCGGACCTCGAAGATCGAGGCTTCCTGGCCCTCGGGGGCCCTGCTCGCCGCCGCGGCTGGAAGCGAATCGAAAAACTGGTGCGTCTGGGCCCCTGGAGGAGGCCGGGGGCCCCTCTTGATCGTCGTAAGTCGTAAGCGTCGTCGTCGTCGCCTCGCCTGAGCCGCGGCGGTGGCGAGATGGGGGTGCGTGCCTCGCCGAAGTCTCGCAGAGACGGGCGTTACCAAGGTATGGTTAGTCTGGTCTGGTCTGTTGCGAAGATTTGGCATGGCATGGGTCTGGTCTGGTCTGGTTGGTCTGGTCTGGCTGGTCCAGTTGGTCTGGCTTGTCTGGTTCGCTGGTCTGGTCCTTTTACGCCAGCCAGCCCTTCCGGGGTCCAGGGTCCATTGGCCGGGGTCCTCGCGGGGCCGTCTCGCGGCCCATCTTGGCGGCAATCGGCCCGACGACGACCGCGACCTCCTTCCTCAGCCCACCGAGCTGGCGGCGGCGCCGGCCGCGCGGGCGTCGCCCGCCTGCGGCGCGGGGGGAATGGCAAAGGGGCGGGACAGGAGGAAAGGGCACCCCCTCCCATCCGGAACACTAGACGCTTCGCGTATCCCTTCCCCCTGCCCCCTCCTTCCCCCTCCGCCCCTTCCCACCCCTTCCTCCGCCCCCCCTCCCGCGCCCGCCCATTTCGGCACGCGCCTTGCACGTTTCGTGCCCTCTCCATTTCGGCACGCGCCTCACGCGTTTCGTGCCCTCCCCATTTCGGCACACGCCTCGTACGTTTCGTGCCCTCTCCATTTCGGCACGCCCCTCGCGCGTTTCGTGCCCTCCGCATTTCGGCACGCGCCTCACGCGTTTCGTGCCCTCTCCATTTCAGCGCACCCCTCACGCGTTTCGTGCCCTCTAGATTTCGGCACACCCCTCGCGCGTTTCTCGCGCCCTTTCCGTAGCCATCGGACTCAAGACTCAAGGTCGTCGTCGTCGTCGTCGTCGCCGCGGATGGCGTCGTCGCCGTCGCCGTTGCCGTCGCCGTTACCGTCCTCAGTGTCCTCAGTGACGGATATGCGAGGGGGGGCGACGCCGCCGCCGGACCCGACGTCCCCGCCGGACCCGACGTCCCCGGTGGAGATACCCGTCCCCGCCAGCCCCTCCTGGCCGATGTCGCCGATGTCCGACGCCATCTCGAGCGCGACGGAGCAGCCGGTCCCGAGCTCCTTGCCCGAGATTGCGAGCCCGTCATGTGGCCCGCCGAGCCCTGCTGGCAGCGCGGCGCCGGCTGGCGGCGCGGTCGAGGACAACTCGTCGGACGCCTGGGGCTGCTGGACGGCTGGCGGGCTCTGTGGCGGCGCGGCGCGCGACGAGGACAACTCGTCGGACGACTGGGGCTGCTGGACGGCTGGCGGGCTCCGCGGCGGAGCTGGCGGCGGACGACGACGACGACGACGACGACGACGACGACGACGACGACGACGACGACGACGACGACGACGACGACAGAGGCGATGCTGGAGGCGGCGGCGGCGCTAGCGGACGCGGGCGCGGACGCGGCGATGCTGGCGGACGCGGGCGCGGCGATGCTGGCGGACGCGGAGGCGGCGGCGGCGCCGATGCTGGAGGCGGAGTCGGCGCTAGCGGACGCGGACGCGGCGATGCTGGCGGAGCTAGCGGCGGCGGCAGAGACAGGGTGGACGAAAGGTGGTTCCAGGACCCGTCCTTTGTGAGCGACCTGCTCGCCTCGATGCCGGGCGTGGACATGCGCGACGCCCGCGTCCAGGCCGCTGTCCAGGCCGCGGGGGAGCTGCAGCGGGAGGCGGACCGGCTAGCGCGGCTCGACGCGGATGAGCTGGAGCTGGAGGCGGCGCTGATGACCGCCGCGGCCGAGTACCTCGCGGTGGATCTGGAGCTGGAGGAGGAGGAGAGGCGGAGGGCGGAGGAGCAGCCGACGCCGGGGGGCGCCTGGCAGGCAGCGGTGGACGGGGCCGCCTACGGGCGATGGATGGCGAGGAACGGGAGGGTCGAGGAAGCCGAGGCGTGTGCCTTCGGGCCGGCGCGCCTAGCCTATGACCAAGAAATGCGCATGATGGAGTACGAGCGCAACTTGGCGTGGCTGGACTCCCTACGAGGGGAGCGCTGAGGTTATGAAAATGGTGCACGGTGGTGATGATGATGATGATGGAGCGCGTTCTGGCCAACATGACGATGACGATGAGCGGCGACGCCGACGATGACGATGACGATGGGGCGCGTTCTGACCAACAGAATTTCAAATCGGATCCAGCCGCCCCCGCGAGGGCGCCCCCAGAAGCCACGAAACAACACAACAAAATCTCGATCCTCGATCCTCGCTCCTCGACCCTCGACTCTCGATCCTCGATCCTCGATCCTCGACCCTCGACACTCGATCCTCGATCCTCGATCCTCGACCCTCGATCCTCGACTTCGTCCTCGTCGTCGTCGTCGTCGTAATCGTCGTCGTCGTCGCCGAGGTTCGAAACTCGAACCTCGAAGATCGAGGCTTCCTGGCCCTCGGGGGCCCTGCTCGCCGCCGCGGCTGGAAGCGAATCGAAAAACTGGTGCGTCTGGGCCCCTGGAGGAGGCCGGGGCCCCCTCTTGATCGTCGTAAGTCGTAAGCGTCGTCGTCGTCGCCTCGCCTGAGCCGCGGCGGTGGCGAGATGGGGGTGCGTGCCTCGCCGAAGTCTCGCAGAGACGGGCGTAACCAAGGTATGGTTAGTCTGGTCTGGTCTGTTGCGAAGATTTGGCATGATGGCATGGTTAGTCTGATCTGGTCTGGTTGGTCTGGTCTGGCTGGTCCAGTTGGTCTGGCTTGTCTGGTTCGCTGGTCTGGTCCGTTTACGCCAGCCAGCCCTTCCGGGGTCCATTGGCCGGGGTCCTCGCGGGTTGGAATGGCCCCTCCGGCTGGCTCCGGGCCTGTGGTTGCCGGCGGTCTCTCTGTGGAAGTCGGCGGGGATTTCGGGGGCTTGGCCAGCGCTTGGCGGAAACCGTGTCGTGGCGCGCCCCTGGACTCCAGTTCTCGCGCTAGGCATCTGTCCTCATGGGCTCATGGGTCATGGGCCCAGGGGCTCACCGCTCTCGTTTTTCGTTATTCGAACCCTCGTGCCGTCGTTAGGTGCCCCCGTATCATCGTTATTCTGCTACCAGACCAGGGTAGGCTACCAGGCATGGGTTCGGGGGCTCACGTGCCGTCGCTCGCCTCCGTCGTCCTCTCCCCTGCTTCGCTCCCTCCACCTGCAAGGAGTTCGGGGTGGAGATACAGATCCAGCACGCGTTCGCGTGCGACAATGACGAGGCCGTCCAGAAATTCATCATGCTGAATCATTCGCCCGGAGTTATTATTGCTGCAACAGAGTCGCTGGGAGAGAGGGTTACGCCGGTCATCAACGAGGAGGTCGTGTCGTTCGCGATCCCGACTTTGGACATCTTCATAGCGGGCTTCATCTGCAAGGGCCGGAGCAAGAAGAACAGTGACCGGGAGGGGCCCAATGCAGTCAGGGAGCGCTTGGGAAGCACTGGGAGCTCCTTCGACGAGATAGGCAGGCACATCGAAGAGCACAAGCCGCGGGCTGTTATTCTGGAAAACGTGGTGGCTCAGGGGGACCACGAGGGCACAAGGGGGCAGGGGCGGAGGGGGCGGAGGATGGGGGATGGGCGGGATGGGATTGGGGGATATGGATATGGGCCAAGGGATGGGATGAGGATGGGCCGGGGACAGGCGGGGGATGGTCAGCAGGAGGAGGATGAGATTGAGGAGGAGTGGGAGTGGCGCTCATGGCTCATGCATGGCTATCATATGGGCCATATGGGCTCGGGGGCCCCTGGGCCCTCCATGGGCCCGTGGATCGATTAGTAGGGCGACCCTGCCAAATGAAGGGTGCCCTTGTGGCCTCTCTATCTCGCCCCACGCCCTCTGCGTGTCCTCTGGTTGTTCGGGGCCACGTTGCCCTCGGAAGAGTCTCGTGTCCTCTCGGATGTCCTGCCCAATCAACTCCGCCTGCATGGAGGAAGCGCTATGGCGCTATGGGTACTATGGGGGTTTATGGGTCTATGAGTCTACGAGGTACAATGAGATGAGATGAGGGTCTACGGGCAGGGGGGTAGGAGGTTGAGGCGTAAGCCGGGGGCGGGTGCCCGCACTGCCGCATTGCCGCAGGTTGACCTGCTCCAGAGGGATGATGATGGCCAATGCGACGCGGACTTCATCGTGACTTGGTTCGAAGGCATCGGCTACGTCGCCAGGTGGTACAGGATCGAGGCGCGCCACTACGGTTCTTGCCCTCGGCGCGAGCGCTTGTATTGGCTTGCTTGGAAGAACGGCTGTCGTCGCTTCGCCGACGAGGCCGACTCGCTCCTCCAGACAATGGCCAACTCCTGCCGCGACGGCGACACCGTGACCCTCGAGCGCTATCTCCTCCCCACGGAGCTCCGCACGTGCTACGCCAAGAGTCCGAGCGAGCCCAAGAAGGAGCACAAGTACAAGGACGACCATTTGTTCTACTACGGGCTCATCAACCAGGATTGGCCGCCCTGCAGGGGCATGTTCGGAGGCTCTCTCGACCACATGGAGCAGCGGCCCTACGAGTGCGTCGTCTTCGCGTGCCTTGCGTTCCCCACGTTCGCCACCACCTCTGATGACACCAAGGTCTTCGAGTATATCGACGTGAACGAGAGTTTGTCCCGTCTAGTAGGTCCGAAGGGTACTAAGAACCCGTGGTCGACCACAGTCCCGACTATATGTACCAAGGGCGTCTATGTTATGAGGTGGAAAGACGTGGACGTCCAGACGGAGCAGGAGGTCGCGCTATATCGCCAGTTGGACGGCATGGAGATGATGCAGATGATTGGCTACGACCGCTCGTTCATGAGGGCGCCTCCACAGATTGGGGGTAGCGAGGCCATCTTCCCCGACCACGGGACGACGACCAAACTGGCGGGGAACGCGTTCTCCGCCTTCGCGTGCGGGCCAGCCTCGGTCGGCCTCATCAGAAATCTGCGCAGGGAGGCCGCGCCTGGCGACAGGTCGGATTGATTCGAAGAGGTGTCTGGTTCGCCGGCGGCGTTGCGGCGCTCATGGGATGGGCATTTGAAGCACTTGATTTCCTCTGCCACTTGGCGGCCCCCGCCGCGCGCCCTGCCCCCTGCCTTGTTCGCAGCGCCTGCCTGAGGGGAACTCCGATGGCCTTGCAGGGGCCGGGCCATGGAGCATGGTCGTTTTGTCACCTTGCAGATTTGTTGCAGCAGACGCGGCGGCATTCTGGATTTGGCCGTGCGGAGCGCTGTTCAACCCCTTTCTTCTCGGCGTGTGTCCTTACAATCGTCGTCGGCCTCTGGCGTCGCGGCCGTCGTCCAGGGCGCCCCCCCTCCGAGCCGAGGTCAATGCGTGAAGTTATTCGCGCTTCGGTGTTCGCGGCCCCCGGTTCACCCTGGGGTCTGGGGGTCTTGGGGGCGGTGCGGGCGGCGCGAGAGCGCGACGTTTTCTGTTATATGTGCCTCGAGTTTCGCGCAGAGGGAAGCGTCGATTTCGCCATGTTACAGGCGTGTGTGTTACGCTATGGCTATATGCTCTATATGCTATGTGCCAACTCCTCCTGACATTACTTGACGCGGCATTCGGCATTATACATTTCATTAGATGCCGCACAATTGCAGTGCCGGGGGAAGATTGGGCGGCACCTCCACGGAGGCAGCGCCGTGCGGAGGAACGAGTTTAGGCATTGGCAATCGACGCGTTGCGACGACCCAGATGTTCCAGGTAGTAAGTAATGTTGTGGTACCGTAGCGTCCAGCCGTTCTTCGGTCTGCGGATTCTGATGAGCCGTTGTCTCACCTGGCCCTCCTGCGGTCATCGTCCGCTGACGCGCTGGCCGAGCCAGGCTGTTTGACGCGCTGGCCGAGCCAGGCTGTCGACGCGCTGGCCGAGCCAGGCGACGATGCTCGCGGGAGGGCCAGTGGAGACAACGGTAGTTGACTTTCGGGGATCTTCGTCTTCGCCGCGGCCGGGCGCATCTCGGTCTTCAGTCTTCAGGATTGCGAGGAGCAGTTGTATATGGGTTATATGGGCCATCTTGTTGTCATCGCGTCTTGACGCGCTGGCAGACTGGCTCCTTGGCCCCCTTGCACGCCTGGCACGCCTGCACGCCCCATGGTTTTGGGAGGACCGCCGGCTCCTTGGCCTCTGGCACGCCGGCACGCCTGCGGGCTCCAGCATATGGATGGCCTTGGAGGCGCCCCAGAGGTCTCTCGCTCCAGCTCTCGCTCTCACGATCTCCTTCATGGATCATCGCTCGTGGAAAGGATGCCGGGGCGGTCCCGGGAGAGGGCGATCAGGCTTTAAGGGCGAAGAAGCCACGTCCCCACCAATTCCCATGCACTGCGCAGGATCGCGTTCGGGCGCTCGTCGCTCGTCGCGCTGGCGCTCTCAGGCCCCCTCTTCCTCCTGCCCCGAGCCTCGCTGCTGCTTCCTCTTCTTGCGTGCCGTGCCTGGCCCTTCCTCGGATAAATCCTCTAATGTGGCCCTTGCCCTTTGCCTGCAGCCTTCCTCCCCGTCTCGCTGTTCCGAGCCCCTGCTTGCTTGCTGCCGCCAGCCGCGCTGATTCCTGCTTCCCGTATCCACGTATCCGCGCTGCGTTTGGCCCAGCCGATTCTGGCCTTTGATTTTGTGCGATTATTCGAGTTGCCTGCGGCACGTACCGCCGCCGTGCGCCGCGGCACCGCGTCAGCGCAGCATCGGATGGCCCCATAGACCAGCCATGGACCCATAGAGGGCGCAAGCGCTGGGGTGTTGTGTGTGCGTTGTGCGCGCGTGTGCGCGTGATGCGCGCGTTGCGTGCGTGCGCGCGCGCGCGCCGAGGCGGGGCTGCGCGCCGAGGATGAGGAATAGGGGGGTGGGGCGGGGGGGAAGGGGGGGGGCAAGAGGGGGGCAAGAAGGGGAGGGGGGAGGGGTAGGGGTAAGGTGGGTAGGGGAGAGTTCGTCGTCATCGCCCGCCGCCGCCCGAGCGCGGCCCCTCGCGCCCTGGCCCAGCGGCGGGGGGGGAGGGGGGTACTCGCGGCTCGCGCTCTGGCAGGGCTTCTGGGATAAGAACAACCGCGCCAGACAGCCTATGGTCACATGGAACTACCGCGCCTCAACGTTGCACGAGGCACGGTGGCGGATTCCCCGAGTGCTGTCCCTGGCTTGTAAGGGCCCCGCGAGCTTGTCTGCGCCATGGCCCAGCCGGAAGGGAGGCTCGCTGTTCGGCGCAGAGGCAATAAGCGCGCGGCCGCGGCCCAGGCCGCCCAGGCCGCGCCTGAGAGCTCGGACGCCACGCCAGCGTTGGAGGACCCGACCTTGGCCGGCTTGCAGTCCATGGGCATGGTTGTAACAGCGCATGCCGAAGATTCTAAGGAGGCGCAGGCCATCATGAAGCGCGTGCACTGCCTTGTCTGTCCAGACGGCCGCGCGTGCCTTCTCTGCGGCATGAAGGACACCGAGGTCGACCACGTCTACGTGACGCGTGCGATCATCTGGGCCTACCCGCCATCGCCAGATGGCAAGAACTCTGGCATGGTGCCCGGTTGACGCTCAAACGATCCTCACTCTTTCGTCGCGTCGTCGTTGTCGCGGTCATTGTCGGCTGACGTGAGACGCACATTGGCTACCTAAAGGAGTTCTTGCTTCATTGTAATACGTTTAATACGTAGCCGTGGGGCCCTTGCCCCGCGTGTCTGGGTCAGGGTCTTCGGTCTGCGCGCCCATGGTTCATGGGCTCATGGGTCCTGGGTCACGGTGTCTGGGTCAGGGTGTCAGGGTCAGGGCCCTGGTCTGGGACAGGGTCTGGGTGTCTGGGGTCAGGGTTTCTGGGTCAGGGTCCTTGTCTGGGTCAGGGTCTGGAGTCTGGGTCTGGGTGTCTGGGGTCAGGGTGTCTGTGTCAGGGTCCTTGTCTGGGTCAGGGTCTGGACGGCAGTTGACCTTCGGACCTCCAGGGGCCTCCGTCGTCGCCCCGGCTGGGCGCAGCTCGGCCTTCAGCAACTCGGTCTTCAGTCCTTTAAATTCAGTCTTCACATTTCGAGGGGCCGTTGTCTCAATTGGCCCTCCTGTGGTCTGTGGCGCGGTCATCGTGTCATCGTCGTCTGTCACGCGCTGGCCGAGCCATGCAGATGACGGCGATGCTGCTGTGATGCTGCGATGCTCACGGGAGGGCCAGTGGGGAGAACGGTAGTTGCCCTTCGGGGACCTCCGTCGTCGCCGCGTTTGGCGCAGCCCGGTCTTCAGATTGCAAGGAGCAGTTGCCTCCACGGGCCCTCTTGTTGTCATCGTGTCATCGTCTCTTGACGCGTTGGCACGCCTGCTCCTCGGCCTCCCAGCGCGCCTGCACGCCCCCGCGCCTGCACCTTCCACGGAAGAGGCGTGATTAGTATTGCAGCCGCTGGGAGGTGTGCTATTACTGCCAGAGGTCCAAGCGAGGTTCAAGGCAAAGTACAAGAGCGTCCAGAAGCTGCTGGAGCAGTTCGGCATCGATGTGATGGTGCTTCGCATGCACAAGCATTGGAGGCAGGTGTGCGTCTTGGCCACGACCCAGGCTGGCACGCTCGCCGTCAAAATCACCTGGGGCACCGAGGAGGACACGCGCAAGCTGGTCACCAAGCAGGCGCAGGAGACGCGCTTGGAGGACCCAGAGGATGAGATCATCCCAGAGGAGGACTACGAGCAGCTCTACGGCAATTGGAAAACCAATGGCAAGGGCCATAAGCTCGTGGACTGGGGCGGGGTCAGGGGCGTCTTGGTGCCGGGGCGCCGCGTGTGGCGAACTCAGTCTGCCCTGGCCCACGGCTCGGCTCGGCCAGGCCAGGTCCCCGCTGCCCTGCTCGTTATCCATCCTCCCCTTTCTTTCCTGCTCCATGCTCCATCCCCGCCTCTATGCCTCCATGTATGTCCCATGTCCCCATGTCCCCATGGCCCATGTCTGTCTCCCCCCATCGTCCATTGTCCCATCGTTCCCCCCCCATTAATAGTCCTCCCCCTGCTCGACAACTCCCTGCCGCAATGCCCCCCCCCCCCGAAGCCCCGGGCCCTTCCACCGCCCACCGTCCGCCGCCCAGGTCCAGGCCCCCCGCCCCCCCAGAGCCCCAGGCCCTCCTGCCCCGAGCCCGCCGATGCCCGATACCACTCCTTGGGGATTGTATGTCTTCTCATCCTGTCATCCCGGACAAGAGGATGAGGGCGCGTTATCCAGCCCCGCACCCTCCTCCGAGTACGCCTTGCCCTCCGCCTGTGGGCTGTAGGTTGTCGTTGCGTCTGCCGCGGCTGGACCTCCGCCGGCGTCCAGACCCTAGATTCCTTATTTATTCAGTGGATAATAATTCCTTATCCAATTCCCCAATGGCCCCATCCACCTGGCAGCCAGCGCGGAATGATGCGGCAGGGGTGACACAGAAGCTCGCCGTTGCGGTTGCGAGTGGGGGGTGGGGTGGGGTGGGGGGGGGGGGGGCTGAGGCGCGGGCGAAGCGCCACGTGGCCCCTAGACGTGCCCCCCTGACGCGGCCCCCAGAAGCCGACGCCCTAGAGTCAGCCACGCGCGCGCATGGAGCACATTACACATTACAGCGAGTAAGACCGTTCGGCCCCACTCACTCTGATCAAAAGCGGGGTCGAGTGCTTCCAAAGGCCCCCACTGCGGCCCCCATGAGGTCCGTGTACATTTCGGTCCGAGAGGCTCGAGTCCAGCGACCGAGCCATGCTCCAGGAAGATAACGAAGATAGCGAGGGGCCTAGCCTTCTGCCCGAACGCAACCAGTGGCAAGCATACGTTGCTCTTAGCCGCTGGCAGAGGGACGAGGCGTCGTCCAGGGCGGCTTCGCAGGGTTCGCAGGCGGCGGCAGCGAGTCCACCCGAGCCCGAGCCCCGGCCAGTGCCTTCCTGGCCGCGGCTGGAGCCGCTACCAGCGTTTTTGCGGCAGCTCAGAGGTAGCAGAAGCCGCAGCCGAAGCAGGGGCAGGGGCGACGGCGACGGGGGTGACGACGGCAACCCGTACGGCGACTTCGAGGACTTCGACGACGTGACGCTCGAGGAGGTGCAAGACATGCTTGGGGATGACTACGTCATCGAACGCGAGGGCGAGGAGCAGGAGGGGCGGCGCCAGCGGCAACGGCAGGAGGAGGCCGCCGCCGTCGACGGGATCGAATCGATGGGCGCGGCTTCGGGCAACGGGGATCCTATCGACGAGAGGGAGGTCGAGATCGCCGATCAGAGGGAGGTCGCGGATCAGCAGGAGGAGGCCAACGTGGGCGACTTGATTGACGTGGGGGACTCGAACAAGGCCAACGACAACGGGGGCGAGGCGACCGAGCAGGCCCAGCAGGAAGAGGAGGGGCCCGGGCAGGTGGCCGCCACCGCCGCGATCGACGCGATCGACGTGCCAGATTCGATCGAGGCGGCCGCGCCCGGGGCCGCGCCGACCGACCATGCGCGGCGGGGCGGGCAAGGGGGGCAGCAGCCGCCTCAACAGCAGCCCGTCATCGACGTGATCGATTCGTTCGGCGAGCAGACCCAGGGGGAAGAGGAGGGGCCCGGGGAGGGCGCCGCCGCCGCGACGATCGAGGCGGCCACGCCTGAGTTCAGGCCGCCCCCAGGCATCGGCATCGGCGACCAGACAGCGGTGGTAGAGCAACGACACCTACGGCCTCCTCCAGACGTCAGGATGGTAGAGCCCGAGCTTGCAAGACACAGAGAGATCTTCAGGCGACAAGTACCGATTGGCGAACGTCGGGAGCACATGCCTGGCGAGCGCGAGCGCATTCAAGACCTCATTAACGCGGCTCGGGGGCGCGATGAGGGCGCGATATCCTACACGCAGGTCGCGCTGCCCTTGGCTGGGGGGATTCACTGGACCACTGTGACCATGCTTCCCCCGTCTCCTGCGCCTGAGCCTGATACTGATCAGCCCGCAGCGCTAGATGTGGACGGCGGCGACGGGGATCGCGCGGAAGCGGAGGACGTGGGCACCGCGCAGACCGCGCCCGACACAGAAGAGGAGGGGGGCGAGGGCGCGGTCGACGACTGGGCGAACGCGGACGAGATGGACGGGGGTGCCTGGCGCTCTCTTGTTCCGCCCTAGCGGCTAGGCCCTAGTCAGAGAGACGTGGCGAGACATTGGCCCTGGCCCACTCAGCTCTCCCCCTCGCGCTCGTCGTCGGACCTCCTCCTGAGGTGGAGATGAGAGGAGGAGGTGGAGGAGGAGGAGGGGAGGGGGAATGAGTAGTCTGAGTTCCTCCGCGATCTGGGCCCTATGCCCTATGCGCCCCAGGCGCTTGCGAGCCTGCGGGCCCATCAGCGGAAGTGGAACCGCCACAGTGGCGTTGCCCGCTGCGGGCACAGACGCACTGTCTGCCACACCTGCGAATTCATGGCCTTCAGGGTCTACCTCTGAGCATCACTAAGGATGCTGTGCTTGTTGGGCGCCGGTCGGGCGCAGCCCTTGAGCCTTTCGAGCTCACCGCTGCCCCAGCTTGCCGCGCCGCCTCGCGCCGATCGGCACAGGGCGGGTCCTGATTCAGAACAGCGTCAGGGCGGGTCCTGCAGGGTCTACCTCTGAGCATCACTAAGGATGCTGTGCTTGTTGGGCGCCGGTCGGGCGCTGCTCTCGAGCCCTTCGAGCTCACCGCTGCTCCAGCTTGCCGCGCCGCCTCGCGCCGATCCGCACAGGGCGGGTCCTGATTCAGAACAGCGTCAGGGTGAGGTCAACATTGTGACCTCACCTTGCGTCGAGTTTCGTGCGCGTCAGAGGTGAGAGCCTCGCGCGCATCGCCGCTGGCCGCGACGAATGGCGACGCAAACGCCCATCGCCCACGCCGTCATTGTGGTTTCAGGCTTTAGGGTTTAGGGTTTAGGGTCTTGTGCGCCCCGCTGGGCGAGCACCTTCAGGGTCTACCTGGGTGTCCTCCAACCTTCCTCCTTCCCTTGCTCGTGCAGCTCCTCCCTATCTCTCCCCTCCCCTTGTGCTGCTGCTGCGCCAGCGCAGTTCAAGTGTCGCTCAGCAGCTGCAGAGCTGGGAGCCACGAAGCGACGACGTGCCCTCGCGCCTTTTGCGGAAAGGGCTCCTGCCGATTTTGCAGGAGGAGGAAAAGGAGGAGGTGCACGAGGCTCGCTGCCCCTCTCCGCCTCTCCTCGTCGTCGTCGTCGTCGTCGTCGTCGTCGTCGTCGTCGTCGTCGGCGTCGGCGTCGGCGTCGTCGTCGTCGTCGTCGTCGTCGTTGTCGTCGTCGTCGTCGTCCCTCTTATATAGCCACCGTAGCAGTTGCGCCTTGTCGAGGTGTTCGGTACTCGGTACTCGGTGCGATTCGCCGGTGGACGGCGTCCGTGCATCCTTGCATCCGTTGCATCAACAACTGGCCCTCCTGTGGCCATCGCCTGCGTCTGTCGACGCGCTGGCCGAGGCAGGCAGCTGGCGGCGATGCTCACGGGAGGCCCAGTGGAGAGAACGAGACAACGGGATTAGGTGGCATCGGCATCGGCATCGGTATCTCCCCTCAGATGGGGTCGCAGTCTGCCATGGAACCAAGAATCACAATCGGGCCTTCGGGGCGTCGCGCTGAGTCGGGCTTCACTCTCGGGCCAGAGCTGCCCCAGGGCTCCAGGGGGCCCCGGGGGGCGGAGCAGAGGACGAGGGGGAGGAGGAGGAGGAGGAGGGGGAGGAGAAGGGGAGAAGGAGGGATGGGGGGAGGGGGAGAAGGGGGGAAAGGGGGGAAGGGGAGAAGGAGGAGGCAGCCGCGAGCGTTGCCGAGGTGGAAGGTGAAGCGCGCCCGCGTCATGACTGCGGAGATCCAGCAAGAGCATGCCACGGGGAACTTCCAGTTGGCGCCCAACGAGCTCGAGTCGATGATGTCCCAGCTCTCCGACATCTTCCTCCCGGAGAGGGCGACGGGGGAGGCCGTCGACTTCACGTTGGACTCGATCATGGCGGACGTCGGAAGCAGTGGCAGTGCTGGGGAGAGCAGGCTGTCAGGGGGCGCAACCGATGAGGGGGCCGCGCATCGACGTAGCCAGTCCATCGGGCCACCGGGCCACTCGACTCCCGCATCCGCATCCCCCATGCCCCATGCCCCGTGCACCGTGCAACTCGCGCCCATGCATGCCTGCGGACACAACGCGGGCACATCATCGGGAAATGAGGCGCGCGGGCTGGCCCGGGCCAGGGGCAATCATGGGATATAGTGCATGGGGCACGGGGTATGGGAGTCGAGTGAATGGGGGCCCAGTGGCCCGCTGGCCTGGCTGATCGATTCTCGGGCCTTTTCATCCGTTGCGTTCGGCCAGGCCGGCGCTGGGCCAGCAGCAGACCTCGCTTCCGGTGGCGTTCACTTCCGGCTTCTCGTTCCCAGGGCTGAGCTTCTCCATGCCGCAGTCTGCTCCGACCCAAGCGAATGATGGGGGCGCGCCCAGCGCCGCAGCGGCAAAAGCGGGGAAGGCGGCCATCAAAGACGCCGCGGTTGCGCCCACGACGAACAAGAAGAAGACGGTCAAGACTCCTGCAGACGGCGGACAGGCCAACACGCCTTCGCCATCTGATTCTGGCAAGGCGCCGAAGCGGTCAGCTGGGCGGCCAACCGAACCTGCGCTCCCGGAGGTCGTCAAAATGCTGGCTGATTTCAAGGGTGCTTCGTCGACCCACCCTCGGTTCTTCGGACAGGAGCGCTATACTCAGACCAAGGCGGTCGGGCGCCTGGTCGACAGAGTCAAGGGCGAGATGGACAAGGTCGAGGACCCCCTAGAAGAGGACAGGTTCAAGAAGGCGAAGAAGAGCTTGGAGATCTTGTTGACCCTCATGAAGGGGTACACTCAGAGCAAGGGCGCTGGATTTCTGAAGGCTTATCTGGAGGCTGAGTCTTGGGCCGCCATGGAGCCTGCAGTCGACCTTGACTTCGTTCCGAGGTGGATGTCTTCGGAGAAGTCCCGCTCGCAGTTGGCGGCGGCAAAGCCTAAGGATTTCTGGTGGGAGCTCTCTAAGGACAACATGCTTCGCATTGGCTTCGAGGAGAAGGACCTGGACGCAGAGTGGGTCGGCATCATCTCCGACAAGGTCGTCGATATCTGCCGGTCTGACTCGCTGGGGAACTTGCCTCGTGCCCTGGGTGAACCGCCGTGCCAATGGACTATGCCCCTATGTCTTACCTTGCCACGCCGCTGCCCAATGCCCTATGCCTTATGTCTTCCGTGCATGTTCTATGCTATGCCCAAGGTCCTTCTTCCCCTTCGGACCCCTCCCCCTGCCCCCTCCCCTGGACCTGGAGGCCTCCGGGAGCAAGATGCCGCGGCATCTCGCTGGGGGGTGATTTCTGGGATCTCTTGGGAGCCCTCTGGGGGCCTCTCGGGGGCTTCCTGGGGGCAACTTGGGGCTGCCTGGACGCCTCGTCGGGGCTCATTGGGAGTACCTTGGGGGGATTCCTGGAGGGCTCTCGGGGGCTTCCTGGAAGCCTCTGGGAGCAAGATGCCGCGGCATCTCGCTGGAAGGCGATTTTTGAGATCTCTTGGGGGCCCTCTGGGGGCCATTTGGGGGGTTCTTGGGAGCCACTTGGGGCTCCTGGACGCTTCGTTGGGGCTTCTTGGGAGCACCCTGGAGCTCTCTGGGGGGGCTCTTGGGGGCTTCCTCCTGGTGGTCTCCGGGAGCAAGATGCCGCGGCATCTCGCTGGGGGGCGATTTCTGGGATCTCTTGGGGGCCATCTGGGGGGCTCTGGGGGGTTTCTTGGGAGTAAGTTGGGACTGCCTGGACGCCTCGTTGGGGCTTCTTGGGAGCGCCCTGGAGCTCTCCGGGGGGCTCTCGGGGGCTTCCTGGAGGTCTCAGGGAGCAAGATGCCGCGGCATCTCGCTTGGGGGCGATTTCTGGAGCACTCTGGAAGCCTCTTGGGCGGTCCCGCGCAGAACTGAGTGGAAGGAATTTGGGCTGGAGCGTGTTTGTGGCAGCCCGACTTCTGAGCAGCGGCCCGCCTGGGACCGCAAGGGATGTGCGCGGCATCGGCCGCCTGGTGAATGATCCCCTAACCCGAGTCTTGAACCAACAACGGCTGCGAATGGGGATGAACTGAGCCGAAGTTCGCGCGGGATGCATCCATGGCCCCATAGCTTTGCAATATGCGCGCTCTCGTCCCAAGACCTCCCTCATAAGTCCGTGCACCCACTGACCTGTCACGGGCGGGGGCGCGCCCTCGAGCGAGGTGGAGTGTTCTTGGAGCGTCTTGGAGCATCTTCGGAGCCATCATGCGGCATCTTAGGCTAGCTTGAGCCATCTTGGAGCTCATCTTGGGCTCTCCGAGGCGCTCTTAGAGCCATCCTGGGCCATCTTGGACGCTCTGACCGCTCGCCGCGCCCCCCGCCCAGGTCCAGGGGGGGGCTTAACCCCCCCCCGAAGGGGGGGAATGAGGTTGGAAGAGGGAACGCCCTAGACCACCTACGCCCAGAGGGCTGGTGGGATTTCGATGGGTTGGCATTGCGGTTTATCCACGACCCATGCGTTCAGTACCCGTGTTGGCGCAGGACGTTAAACGAAGCAGGTCCCAGCGCGAGCGCGCGCGCCCGACCGGGGCAGCGGATGGCGAGGTCATGTGCTCATCGGGACCAGACGCGCCAGGGCTCCAACAACTTTATCGACCAAATCAAATGCAGGGGCTGCGGCGAACTCCTGTACAAGTACAA
This sequence comes from Prorocentrum cordatum, assembly GCA_963575745.1. Classification (NCBI taxonomy): domain Eukaryota; class Dinophyceae; order Prorocentrales; family Prorocentraceae; genus Prorocentrum; species Prorocentrum cordatum. Next base: position 1,204,360 of record CAUYUJ010013891.1, on the reverse strand, counting down.
CTTCGCGAAGGTCAACGACCAGATGCTGCTGCAGTGCGTGCGCTCGAGGCAGTACTTCGACCGCCTGGAGACCACGGGCTCAGCTCAGCCTGGCCAGGCACACCCGACGGGGCCCTCCAGCGCCACGGAGGACGAGGTCTCGGCAACGACGCGGCCGTCGCCGCCGCCTCCGCCGGGCGCTCCAGGGGCCATGGTGATTCCTCCGCGGCCGACGAGCCTCTCGGCTGAGGTGATCAGGAAGCTAACGGACGCGGAGGTGGAGCAGATCATCGAGAACGAGAGGATGAAGATAAGGGAGGAGGAGCGCTCGCGCCTCATCAAGGCGATCCGCATGCCGACGAGCTCGGCCAGCAGCGCGACGGAGGCGATCCGCATGCCGAACGAGGCGATCCGCATGCCGACGAGCTCGGTCAGCCAGCAGGAGCCGGACACCGTGATCACCATGGTGGTCGACGAGAGGAGCTTCGTGCAGCAGCCGCCCCCGGAGCCGGACGGAGGCTTTCATCTGGCGTGAAGTCCTACGCGCTCGGCGGCGGGGTGGGCGTCCAGGCAGGGGTGAATCCAGAGCCGCGAAGCCACTGCTGCACCAGCCTCATTGACTCATCGGTTTAGTTTTTAGTCTAAGTTGTAGTAGTAGCAGCGGGCTGGTGCTCTCTTTGAAAGGCATCTCGGATAAGGCGGCTCAAAGGAGAAGCCGTGGAGCATCTATGTCTATGTACTGGATCGCAAGTCTCCAGTTCTGGGAGTTGTTGAAGAAATACGGCTTGGTGGTCGACGAGAGGAGATGAGAATGAGTAGGAGGATGAGCGGAGTAGGTGCCCCATGTCCAGGGGAGCTCATAAGTCATAATATCATGAATCATGAGAGAGCTCCACTTTACAACGTAGTCACCCTCCACCCGTGTAAGCGCCATATTTATTTTGCGATTGGTAGGTGAGGACGTCTGAAGCGAAAGCCCGTTTTCGGTGCTGGAACCGCCCGCCATCCGCGTGCCCGATGCACGAGCCCTTACGGTACGGACATTATGTAACATAAGCATGCTTAGCCGGGAGCCCCGTTTTGAACTAGGGGGGAGGAGAGGAGGGCAACAACGCAATCACCCCCGCGCTTGGAAGACGTAGGGTTGAAGAGGGAGGAGGGTTGTTCAGGACAAGGGCGGAGGGCCATGGCCGGAGGATTGTGCTGGAATGTTGTTTATATCAGGGCTGCTCTGCAGGCTATAGGCCATGCGCTCCAACGGCTTGCCATCGCGAGGGCACCTCTCGCAAGCCAAGAGGGCCTGAACTGCGGGGCCATGATTTCCCACCTTGAGAAAGCCACATCGCCAGGAATCCTATTGGGTCGGCCCGGTGCGCCATTCTCTCAAGCTACACTTCACGTGCCCATCACCAACGCAGGTTGCAGCAAAGCGATCACCTTTGCGATACCAAGCATTGTGTTGCGTTGTCGATATTCGATATGCTGTCACGTTCCCAGGGTGCGCGCCTCGGTCATTAAACCTGGCAGTCGATGTCGAGTCGATGTCTCGCCCGCAGAAGTCACCAGAATCTTGGGTGCCCATGCGACCCATTTAACTCCCGTGCCCGAGTGGGGATCAGCCCTCCAATGCCCGATGCCCGATGTGACGTCGGACATATCGATTTCCGATGCTCCGATGCTTGGATTGTTTGATCCTTGCCCCCCCCAGGTACTCTCGGGATGGAGTTCTGCGATCCGCAGTTGGTCTCGTACGCGAGTGAGCTGCCCGAGTTCATCCGGAAGTCCGTCGAGAACGTTCGCTTGCTGATGGACGCGCCGACCCTTCTTGATGGGCGGGACGTGACGGCGACGAGGTTGCAGGAAGCACTCGACGCTGCGAGTTCCGAGGCTGGCAGTGACAAGGACAAGGCCAAGATCGTTGTAGATGGCTCAGGCACTGACGACGCTATCTCGAAGGCAGTTGCGTCGCCCCCTGCTGGCAGGGCCCTGATCAAGAAGGCCGAAGCAAAGAAGGAGCGCATGGCGGTCGTCAGTTCCAAGCACGCGAAGCTCGTCGTGGTGCTTGACGGGCTCATGGACGTGTTGACGGACCAGGTGGGCATCGACTACAAGGACGCGGTCATCCAGTACCAGAAGATCTGCGACAAGTTTACCAGCGAAGACTTCAGCGCCCAGGCGGACCTCGTGACGCAGGTGGGAGGGGGCCCGGGCGTCTGATCGCGTCAGTCGCTTCTCCGCTCCCGCCCCATGGCCCATGGCTTGCCTGGCCAACGATTCCGGGGCTGGGTAGGCCAGGGGTGGATAGGTGGATAGGGGCGGGCGTTGCGACTTGAACGATCGGCGCAGCGGGCGCGCCTCTCAGGTGAAACCAAAGGTTGTGCAGGTGTCCGGAGCCATCCTGCGCACCGTCGGCAACGCCTCTGTAGCTCTCCTCAAGGATGTGTCCGTGCCACTGCTGGAGCCGACAGCTCCGTTCATGATGTTTCTTGAGGCCCTGGTGCCTGAGGCATCGGTCAAAATTTGGAAGCCTTTCTTGGACGTCACTCCGTTCTTCAGCGTGATCCAGTGGTCGCGCTCGTACTTGCAGGACATGTCGGGCGCCGTTGCGTTGTGCAAAGCGGCGCTCTCGAATAAGGGTGATGCTCCTGAGGGGTTGCTCTCGGCGATGGCCACTCTGCGCGCCATGAACCCCGGCGAGGCCGACATCAAGAATCTCATCACGAGCGCCTGGGGGGACAGCATATTCGAGTTGGCTTCCAAGCACATCGACACACTCTTAGCAGACGAGTCCGTGCAGCAACTGGTGGAGACGGCTACTGAGCATGTCAAGTCCAAGTTGGCCCCCGTGCTGGATAAGTGCGAAGCTATGTACAAGGACCCGCACCACTTGCCCGACGACTCTAGCGCTGCCGATCTCAAGAAGGAGATGGTCCAGATCCTTGACGATGTAAAGGGGCTGAACGACAAGCGCCTCAACCGCCAGCTGCAGTTTTTTGCTCTTGGCTTCGAGGCGACCCACTGCCATCGGGGCCTGGCGCACCGCTGGAACTCTTGCCAGACCGCGGAACAGATGCTCATTACGCCGGAGTGGATCCTCCTTGTCAGCCCAGCTCGGCGTTTATTGAAGACGATTCGCAGCATGCACAATGACGATACCAAAGCGGAAGAGTGCAAGGCTCTGTTCCAGGCTCAGGATGCGGACAAGCTCCACCTCGACGTCAACTTCAGCAGATTCGACGCTCTGGTTAAGTTGGTTGATCTCGAGTCTGGCGTCGACGGGACTTTGCAGAAGATCTACGCCCAGTGGCAGGCGAGCGTTCACGGCCTCGTGACTTTCATGGAGCAGGGCTGCCCGCAGTGGGAGGAGTGGGCCAAGCTGAGCACCTTCCCGTCCGAGGAGCATATCAAGGCGCTGGTCGAAAACCGCGCGCACCCCAAGCTCACGCCCGCCAGCAACAAGCTCGAGGCAGTCCTCTCCTTGATCGAGACCCTGGAGAATCAGGTCGGAGGCATGCCGGTGCTCAGCGACGAGGCGAGGGAGAAGGCCGATAAGGCCAAGACCAAGGCGGTCAACACCGTCGCGGTCACTTTCGTGACATACAAGATGTACAAGCACATTCCGTCCTTGGTGGAGGCTTCGAGGCCCGACGAGGTTGGCAAGTTGCGGAAGGCGGTGAATGATAAGGGCACCGCCCTGCTGCCGGTGTTCGAGGCGAAGCTCGCGGCGCTGGAGAAGGAGGTCAAGGCGCCGGCGGCGCCGAAGGCCACCTAGCGCCGACGCCAGCGCCTGCGCCGGCATCAACGCCAGCGCCTACACCTGCACCGTCGCCAGCGCCTACATCAGCACTGACGCCAGCGCCTACACCAGCACTTTCTCAGTTTCTCAGTTTCTTGGTTGGCTGTCGCCGGCGCCTACATCAGCACCGACGCCAGCGCCTACATCAGCACCGACGCCAGCGCCTACATCAGCACCGTCGCCAGCGTCTACACGCCAGTTTACTTGGCTGGAGGGTTCGTGGTGGCTCACGGCCTTCCAGCCCCAGGGCGCCCGGCGGTTTAGGGCTCAGAAGGCGGAGGAGGAGGAGGGATGAGAGGAATTAGAGGACTCTTTTTGCTCCTCGTAGTTCGTCGTCGTCGTCGTCGTCGTCCTCCTCCTCCGCCTCCTCCTCCTCCTCTTCATCCTGTCCTCGGCCTCGCCATCCTCTGATCCCGCGTCCTCCTGCCCCCCTGCCCCGCCCTCGCTCGCCTCTACATCCTCATATCTTTACCCACTTATCACGTCTCACCACTTCTTCGTCTCACTTCTCGCTTCTCGCCCCAACCCTTCTGTTCTCTCGTCCTCGTCCTCCTTCACCTCGTCATCTCATCATCCAGCTCACCCTCCTCTTCTCCGTCTTCCTCCTCCCCGTCGCATCCCTCACCTCTCACCCTCGCCCCTGCAGCGCCCCATCATCCCATCATCCTCTGCCTCTTCATCATCATCCTTCCTCATCATCTTCGTAATCACCCTATCATTCCCCCTCTTCGTTTTCATAATCAGTTCCGCTCATCCGCCTCTTCTTCCTCATCCCTCATCCTCGCCCTCATCCTCATCCTCCTCGTCGCTCCATGCCATGCCCGATGCCCTATACCCTGTGCCGCTGCCGCCTGATCCCCATCCTGATTGTCTTAATCTTCATCTCTATCCTTACGTGTCCCATCATCCCTCCTCCCCCTCCTCACCTAGCCCCTATCGCCTCTGGAGGTGGAGGAAGAGGAGGAGGAGGAGGAGGAGGAGGGGACGCCAACGCCCGGCCGCCGACGCCAGCTCCGGCGCCGCCCGCGCCAGCACCGACGCCAGCACCGACCGCCAGCAAGGGAGAGAGGAAAATGCGGTGACGGCCCTTCCTCCTCCTCCTCCCCCTCCTGCTGCCCCTCCTCCCCCCCTCCTGCTGCTCCCCTCGTGCTGCTGCACGGATGCGTCGTCCCCGTGTCGGCTGCTCCTCCCCCTCCTGTTGCCCCTCCTCCTCCCCCTCCTGCTGCCCCCCTCCTGCTGCTCCCCTCGTGTTTCGGCTCCCTTTCCCACCTTTTTCCCTCCGTCGCTTCCTGGTCGTCGTCCCCTCTTGTCGTATTCCCCTCACCTGCATCCTTCCTCCGCGTCTCGCCCTTTCGACTCGTTCGATGTGCATGTGCCTGCCAGCCGTTTCTTCATATCGCCATCATCGTGAAAGTCTTATGTTCAAATCATGTTCTACGTGTTATATAGGCTAACCATGTGAGACCGAGTATGACCGGCGCCCATTACCATTAATTGGAACAGGGGGATTAACGGGAATTATCGGGAACGTCGTCAAGGGAACAAGGGAATTAACGGGATAAAAGGACATTATCGGGAAAAATATCCAGGAAATTCTCGGGAAAGAAAGTTAACCGACATGAATTGCAACAGTTCGGGCGGGCTCAATGCGTGTGCACAACCAGCATGCCTGTCAGGGCACGCCCTGGGCCCCAGGATGGTGATGGGTCCTCCCGGCGTCGGCCGAGAAGGCGCATGCCGTATACCATGTCAGGGCCCAGAGGCCATCCTGCGCATTTAGGCCCCAGGACGGCCCTTGCCAGGCATGGTGGTGGTGCTGGTGGTACAGGGTGCCTTCTGCGCATGGCTGGCGACGCGCACGAGGCAGGATGGCGTCAACAATAGCTAGTATCCATGCCGATGCCGTCCAGGCAGATCCTGGACAGGATCGGTGAATATACGGTCAGGAACGTTTGCTTAGCGTTTCGCGCCGCCTGTTGTGGTCCTCTACGTTTCGACGCGACACGCTAATCACGCAGTCCCCACGCAGCAATTCTCCGAGCTTTTCCCAACCCTCCGCCCCGCGAAGCAGCGCAACACGCTGTCACTCCGCGAGGCACGGCGTATCGCAGGGGCCGCCGCATCGCGACGCGCTGAGCAGAGGCCCCTGACCGTACACCCAGGGCCGAGGGGTCCGTCCCCCGCGCCCCCAGCGAGTGGATGCGCTTCAGGGCTCCCGTCCTCTCTCCCTCGGACGGGGCGGGGCGGGGCGGTGGGGGCGGATGCACGCGCCGAGGAGCCCGCGAGCGGTGGGGGGGGCCGCCTGCGGCGCGGGGGGCTTCTCGGCCTCCGCGCGAGGGCGCGAGGATGCTGATACGCGGGACGAGGCCAAAGATCGGCCACGCGCAGAGAGGGGCAGGGGAGGGGGGCGGGGTTGCTGGAAAGCGCCCCTGCTTCTTGGAAGGCGCGGGCCTTCCGAGAAGCAGCCTCCTTCGAGAAAGCCTTCCCGCCTCCCGCTATCCCCCCCCGTGCGCGCCGGCACAAAGGCGCGAGGGATGGCGGAGAGGATCGGGGCTCCTGCCGAGGGGGTCGGCCAATCGCCGCTGGCCGACCCAGGTTCGGGGATCCGGGTGGGGGCCGATTCCCCCTCTGTTGGTCGTCCGCTGCCCTGGGTTCGGGAGCTACCAGGCGGCCGGCCTGGCTTCGCGACGCTGACACGGGTTAGTGCGTCCCCGAGAAGATCGGGGGCGGAAAAGAGGGGGGTGATGACTAGGGGGGGGGTGGATATCATGGCGGGGGCCATGATATTTTCCCAGATTTCACGGCGCCTCTTCTTATTTCATTACGTCCCTGGCCCCCCCGCTGGGCCGCGCACATGCCGCCGGTCATGATTTGCACCCCCCCCTCTTGGACATCCCCCTCTTTGCCGCTCCCGAGAAGAGGAGAAGGCAAGGAAGAGGATGAGAGCCCAGGCCTCCCAAGTCGGGTGCGAGTCGATGTGGTCGGAGGATCGCGCCACATCGCCGATGCATCGCCGATGCGGCTCGATGTGGGGCCCGATGTTCTCCACGCCGGCGTCGCCGGTGCACTGGCGATGCGGCGCGATCCTCCGACCCCGCCTACTCGGACCCCATGTGGGAGTCCTCTGAGGAGAAGGATGAAGGAGAGGATGGGGCGAGAGGAAACATGAAGGAGAGGGACGAGGAGCGGCAGGCAGGGACGATGAGGATCAGGGCCTAAGGTGAGGCTGGGTACAGAACGGACGATGATGAGGAGGAGCAGGAGGGGATGTGCGGCACGCGAGGCCATCGACGAAGGCAAGGTGAAGAGGAGAAGCAGCGAGAGGAGGAGATACCAGCAGCAGGCGAGGCCTGCGCCCCGAGAGGCCCTAACGTTGCTGGTTTGTGTGCTCCGGCCAGCTCTGGAGCGGAGGCTCATTTTCTTGGAAGCAGCGCACAGCGCAGGAGCCTCCGTTCCCACGAGCAGGCCCCATGCCAGATGCCAGCTTGGCCTTCCTCGGTGACGCGCTGGCCCCACCCCCCACCCACACGCGGCGGGCGGCGCTAAACGGAGCCCCTCGCCACCCTTCTCCCCCCCCACACCCCACTCAAACGGGGGGTGGGGGTCCAGACCGGCGCTGGATCGAACCCCTCACCGCCCTCGCCCAATCGAACCTCTCGTCGCCCTCGCCCTCCTACCCGCGATCGGCCCTCCTCCGCAGCCATCTTTGGGGGGGGGCGCCATGCCTATGGCAGGAGGATGGGGCCCCTATGCCTTGAGTAATATGATTTCTCTTTGCGAGAGAGAGAGAGAGAGAGAGAGAGAGAGAGAAAGAGAGAAATATAAAAAAAACGATTTCGGGGCAACGTGACGAAGACGATGGAGGGCATAAAAGCCAGGCTTGACATGTTCGGCCCTCATGTCTGGGTTGCGGTGCCCATCGGTAGCATGCTGGCCGATCTGATCTCAAGATTGGTCTGGGCTTCCTCAACTCGGCATCGCTCGGACGTGTGCAGTTTTCCTTCGGCGAGGACCATCGAGGAGCATTGTGGATCATCTTGCCAAAGACACGCGCACAACATTGGCAAATGCACGGGAACGGACATCCGAGCGATGGCGAGTACGGGTTTTCCTGTCCAAGCGAGGAGGGCGTGCACACCGACCCTCGGCCCAGAAAGGGGCCTGGCCAGGATCGGCGTGGGTGTATAGTTGGCCTTTCCTTCGATGGGGGTGGGGCGAGGGCGGTGGCTGGCTGAGAAGGCCGGGTGCCTCTCAGACGGCATCGGCTCGGCATCGCCCGCACGTGCGCGATTTCCTCTCGGCGAGGACCACCGCGGAGCATCCCGGACCATCCGGCAGGACGGCACGCGCGAAGCCGACAGAACATGCACGGGGAACTGACGCCCGAGCGGCGGCAGGTCAGAAGAGGCAGGAGGGCTTCCGAGAGGCCCCCCTGCTTGTTCCTCTCCCCGGCCCGCGGCGTGCGCCGCCGGGGCCCGGCCCTCGAGGATCGAAGGCCGAGCGTCGCGGGTTTGGCGTCTGCTTGTAAGTCGGGCCTGTCCCTCTGCAGGAGGGAGATTCACAATTAGTCCAGAGAAGCAGTCAGGGGGAAGATCTTTGACCATTTTTGAATCTTTGAGGGTATTTGTCTGACATGTCTTTTTGTTTTTCGACCAAGATCCCCCCGTAGGGGGACACGCCCGACTTAGGTCTATTTGCTTTTGTGGACCGTCGTGGACACTCGGTGGCCACTACGGGGGAATCATCCGAACATCCTGGCAATCTATCGCTGCAGGCTCGGTGTTATCCTGGGGCGCACAAAATTCCAGGAGCCCATGGAGGAGCTGAGGGTCCTGGATGCACGGAGCACGGAGGCGAATGAGAGGCCAATGCTCTCGAACGTGCAGGGACTGGAAGCAGTGGCAGGCACGCGAGTTCGGATGCGCCGAGGAAGAGCATTACAGCGAAGCGGTATGGTTTGACAGCACCCTGAAGAACCTCACAGCGAAACCGTGTTGCACAACAGAGAAGAGCGTGTGCACAAACATTCCGCAGGTCCGCACGAGTTTCTCGGGTCGGCGTTGGACGCCCCCTCTCCCCGCACCCCCTGGCGGTGCACCCGGGGGCAAGGGGACGTGGGGAGAGGGAGCCCAGCGCCGACCAGACAGCTCGGCGTGGGCCTCCGAGAGCTCGTGTCTGCGTTTTTTTTGGTCCCACATCCTGTTCGGTGGCACAACGTTGTACTTCGGCTCAGCGATGCTCCCTAACTTCCCTGGTCGTCGCCTCTTGGATACAAGGCGAGTCCTCTCCTGCCGCCACTTGAGGCTGGTGTACCACGCGCCGTTGACGGCACCACCAACCACAGCATTTTGCTTCTTCTGGTACTTCGCCGCCGGGTTCCTGTCCAAGGCGTTCCTTGCAAACACATCGTCTGCGGCACCGCCTGATTCCGGGGCTGTGCTGTCTGGGCCCCCTCTGGGGGGAGGGGCCCAAGGGGCAGAGCCTGGGACCAGGAGGGCGCTGGAGAGGGGGGAGGGGCGGCGAGGGGTGGAGGAGCAAGGAGAGGAGGCGCAGGACCAGGAGCGGGGGGAGGAGGAGGGGGCAGGATGACGATGGTGGCAAAAGGGGGCACGACAGGGACGGAGGAGGGGAGAGGGAGTAGGGTGGAAGGAGGAGGACGAGGGGAAAGATGATGCAGCCGGGTCGGCCCCCGCCTGGGCTCCCTCGTGCTGTCTGTCGGCCGGGCCGAGGGGAGATGTACGGCAGGTCCGCGTCGCGTGGACGTGGCGGCGACACCGCCGTGGGCGTTTGAGGTGGAACGCCGGCGGCCCAGGATCGGCGAATGTGGAGGGATCTGGCGATGGAAGAGCCGCCGATCGTTCACGGTTGAACGATCCGCCCGGTGTCAGAACCCAGCACCCGGGTCCTCAAGCCACGAGCTTGCCGCAGCTTCTCGGCGGCGAGCTCGCCTGGCACGAGCCCTTCTCTCTCTCGAGAGCGAGCGGCGCTGCCCGGCGGCACCAGCGACGCTCGTCGCACGGGCCTCCCAGCGGGCGTGGTGCTTCAGGAGGGAGAAAAAAACACAGACACAATTCATCGTCGACCCCCAGGAAAATATAGGAACATATGGGAAGTGGGGGGGAAGACAAAAACACTGAAAATATGGGAAAATATGGGGAACCTTTTTATCTCTGTGTGTATTTATTTGTGTGTCCCAGGGCCCTTTCAGTGCTGGCAGCTTTTGCACCTCGAGAGGGCCCCCCCTCCCCGCGCCCAAAGCGGCCGCCGCCGAGCCGGGCGCGATGGCCCCAGCGCTGCGGTCCAGCGCCCGCCCAGGCGCCGCCCCCCTCTGCTCTTGGCATCGCTCGGACGTGTGCATGTTTTTTTTCCGGCGAGAACCATCGAAGAGCATCCTTGATCGTTTGGCGAAAAAACCGCGCACGAAACCGGACAAAATTATAGGGAATGGCCACTGCGCTCCCTCGGCGCTCCTGGCCGCGGTGCGGAGGTCCACGGTCCTGCCCCGCGCCGCGGCCCCCTCCGGATGCCAGACGCGTCCGCGTCGACCATTTTTTTGTTTCTGTTTTGTTTTTTGTTTGTTTTTTTGTTTTGGTTTTTGTTTTTTTCTTGTTTTTTGTTGTTCATTGGTTTTTCCGTGTTTGCCCACGGGTGTGTGGTCGTTTTCCCTTTCCCCCACGCGCACTGTGTTCAATCCCCTTGCAAGGTGCAGCTGCGTGTGTCGTTCCCCCTCTATCGCGCTTGCTCCGTCTGGCCGCCCTGCTCATCCATTCGCCGCTTATTTCCCCCCTCTCGCTGGCTCCTGGTTTTTCCCCCCGCTGCGCCGGAACTCGGAGCTTCTGCAGAATCGTCTCGAGCTTGGCCCCAGGCGACGGCACTCTGTTCCATTCACGAGTGGCGCTCCTCCTCCTCCTTCTCCTCCCGGTCGCGGCGAAAGAGCCGTGGCCCAAAGCATGCAGAGTGCATTTATCAGACAGGTTGAGCTCGATTGGGTAAGACAGACAGACAGACTCCCTGTCGCCAGAAACCTCCAGAGGTTTGAGAGGCTCCCAGGCACCCCCGTGCGCCTTCTGGAGGCCTCCAGATGTCCAGTCACAAGCACTCCTGAAAACCTATCGATTCTCGGCCCTAGATCCTCGATCCTCGATCTCCTCGATCTCGACCTCCCCAGAAGCATTCAGAAACCTCCAGATTCTGAAGGTTTCCGCGGTCCCTGTAGAGGTACCTAGCTTCCAGAGGCCCAAAGAAGGACACAAGCACGTTCAAAGCGTCTCGATCCTCTGTCCTGGATCCTCGGTCCTGGATCCTCGGTCTCGATCCTCATCAATCTCCCTGATCCGCGTCGCTCTCCTTAATTTCCCCGATCTCCTCGGTCCTTCTCGATTCCTTTGATCCTAAATCTCCCCGATCGTCGATCGTGGACCCCCCATCCTCGAGGCTAGATTCTTCATCCTCGATCTCGAATCCCTTTTCGTCCGACGTCGCATTTTTCTTGTTTGAAGTGATGCTGCTGCTTTACATTGTCGTCGCATGCCGCGCAGGACAGGGATGATGATGATGGTGATGATGATGATGGTGATGATGATGATGATGATGATGATGATGACGATGGCGATAATAATGCTGATGATGATAATGATCATGTCGCTGCTGATGATGCTGCTGCTGATGATGACGATGATGGTGATGGTGATTGTGATGGTGATGGTGATGGTTGTGGTGGTGTCATGCTGCTGGTGATGGTAGTGGTGTTGATGATCGATATGCTGATGGTGATTGTGATGCTGCTGATGATGCTGTTGTCGTCGTCGTCGATGATGGTGATAATGATGACGACGACGTTGATCATGACGGTGTTGGTGGTGCTGGTGATGATGATGGTGGTGGTGCTGATGATTATGATGATCATGTTGGTGGTGGCGGTGGTGTTCGTGATGGTCGTGGTGGTGTTAATGATGATGATGATAATGGTGATGGTGATGATAATGGTGATGGTGATGATGATGATGATGATGGTGGTGGTGGTGGTGATAATGAGGAGGGTGATGGCGGTGGTGGTGGTGGTGGTGATGATGATGATGGTGGTGGTGGCGGTGGTGTTTGTGGTGGTCGTGGTGGTGGTAATGATGATGATGATGATGATGATGATGATGGTGGTGGTGGTGGTGGTGGTGATGTTGTTGATGATGACGGTGGTGGTGGCGATGATGATCTTGTTGATGATTGCGATGTAGATGATGATGAGGGTGATGGTGGTGATGGTGATGTCGCCGTTGATGTTGTTGTTGATGATGATGACCACGATGCTGATGACGATGCTGCTGTTGATGATGCTGCTGATGATGATCATGATGATGCTGATGATGCTGCTGATGATGATGATGATCACGTTGATGATTATGATGATGCTGATGATGATGCTGATGATGATGATGATCACAATGATGATGACTATGATGATGATAATGAGGATGATGATGATGCTGATTATGATGATGATGCTGCTGATGATGACGAAGATGGGAATAATGATGCTGCTGCTGATGATAATGATGATGCTGCTGATGATGATAATCACGATGATGATTATGATGATGATGCTGATGATGATGCTGATGAGGATGCTGGTGATGATGCTGATGATGATGGTCACACTGATGATGATGATACTTATGATGATGCTGATCATGATGATGGTTATGACGCTGATGGCGGTGGTTATGATGACGATGATGCTGCTGCTGTTGATGATGATGATGATGATGATGATGGTGATGCTGATTGTGATGATGATTGTGTTGATGACGAGGGTGACGAGGAGGAGGATTAACAGGATGCTGATGGTGATGCTGATGATGCCGATGATGAGGATGATGATGACGACGTTGATGATGATAGTGCTGCTGATGATGATGGTGGTGACAATGCTGATGACGATGATCATGATGATGCTGATTGTGATGATGATGAGGAGGACGAGGAGGAGGAGGAGTAGCGGGATGGCGATGCTGCTTTTGATGATGATTGTGTTGATGACGATGGTGATGATGATGATGATGATGATGATGATAATAATGATTGTGATTCTGATGACGATGACGATTCGGATCAAGATGATGACGATGATGGTGATGATGATGATGAAGATGGTGGTGATGGTGGTGGTACGGATGATGGTGGTGGTAATCATGATGGTGATGCTGATGATGGTGGTGGTGACGATAATGGTTCTGTTGTTGGTGGTGGGTATGATGGTGGTGGTGATGTTGCTGATGATGATGCTGATGATGATGTTTGTGGTGATGATGATGATGGTGGCGGTAGTGGTGGGGTTGATGACCATGGTGGTGGTGGTGTTGATGATGGTGGTGGTGATGACGATGATTGTGATGGCGGTGGCGATGCTGATAGTTTGTAAGAGTGATGATACTGGTGATGATGATGATGATGATGATGCTGATGATGGTGGTGGTAAGGATAATGAGGAGGGTGATGACGGTGGTAGTGGTGGTGGTGATGATGATGATGGTGGTGGTGGGGGCGGTGGTGTGCGTGGTGGTCGTGGTGGTGTTAATGATGACGATGATTATGATGTTGATGATGGTGGTGGTGGTGGTGGTGCTGTTGTTGTTGATGATGATGGCGGTGGTGGTGCTGGTGATGATGATCTTGTTAATGATTGTGGTGCAGATGATCATGATGATGGTGGTGCTGGTGATGGTGATGTCGCCGTTGATGATGCTGATGATGGTAATCACGATGATGCTGCTGTTGATGATGATGATGTTACTGACGATGCTGCTGATGATGCTGATGATAATGCTGACGATGAGGATGATGCTGATGATGATGATGATCACGATGACAATGATGCTGATGATGATTAATGTTTCTGAGAATGGTAATGATGATGGTGATGATGATGATGGTGGTGGTGGTGGTTGTGGTTGTGATAGTGATGATGCTGCCGATGATGATGACGACGATGACGACGATGATGATGATGCTGATGCTGATGCTCATGAAATTGATGATGCTGATTCTGACGATGATGATAAGGATGATGATGATGATGATGATGATGATGGTGGTGATGGTAATGATGATGGTGATGATACTGATGATGAGGATGAGGATGATGATGCTGCTGATGCTGATGTTGATGACCATGATAATGATGATGCGGATGAGGATGAGCATGTTGATGATGATGAGGATGGTGATGATGATCAGAATGAGGCTGAGGTTTTTGATGATGATGGTGACGATGATGCCGATGATGATGATGATAAGGATGATGATGATGATGATGATGATGATGATGATGATGATGATGACGATGACGACGATGATGATGAGGATGATGCTGATGATGCTTATGATGATTATGAGGATGATGCTGCTGATGATGATAAGGATGATGATGGTGATGATGATGGTAATGATGATGATTCTACTGATGATGATGATGATGATGATGACGATGTCGACGATGATGATGATGATGATGATGATGATGATGATGATGACGATGGTGATGATATGGATGATGAGGATCAGGATGAGGATGTTGACGATCATGATGATGCTGATCCTGCTGATGATGATGATGATTATGATAAGGATGATGATGACGACGATGATGGTGATGATGATTGTGATGATGATGCTGATGATGATGACGATGTCGACGATGATGATGATGATGATGATGATGATGATGATGAGGCGGATGATGATGATGATGATGATGATGATGATGGTGGTGGTGGTGATGATGGTGATGATAACGATGATGATGATTAGGATGAGGACGTCGATGATGATGAGGACGACGATGATGATGATGGTGATGTTGATGACGATGATGACGATGATGATTATGATGATGACGCTGCTGATGACGATGCTGATGAAGATGATGATGATGATAAGAATGATGATGCTGTTGATAATGATGATGATGATGATGATGATGATGATGATGATGGTGATGGTGATGATGATGGTGATGCTGATGCTGATGCTGATGATGATCATGATAACGATGTCGACGATGATGTAAACAATGATGATGATACTGATGATGATGGTGATGATAATGATGATGAGGATGAGGATGTCGATGATAATGAGGATGATGATGATGATGATGGTGATGGTTATGCTGATGGTGATGATAATGGGGATGCTGATGATGATGCTGATGCTGATGATGATGCTTAATGATGATGCTGATGACGCTTATGATGGTGATGATGATGCTGATGATGATGACGATGATGATGCTGATGGTGCTGATGCTGATGTTGATGATGCTGATGATGCTGCTTCTGATGTTGATGACGACTATGATGATGCTGATGCTGATGCTGATGCTGATGCTGATGCTGATGATGATGATGATGATGATGATGATGATGATGATGATGATCACGATCTTTCTCGCGCCAGGCGCGGCGGCCCGCGGAACACGCCCCCGACGCCACCCGTGCCTGGCCGCGGGGGCGCTGGTCACGGCCCTCCTGTGCGCAAGGTCACAGTGGCAGGCCACCCTCCGGCGCCTTCCTCGGCACCTTCTCCCCAGAGCGGCAGCGGGGGAGATTAGAGGAGGAGGAGGAGGAGGAGGAGGAGGAGGAGGAGGAGGAGGAGGAGGAGGAGGAGGAGGACGAGGAGGAGGCAGAGGAGGAGGAGGAGGAGGAGGAAGAAGAGGAGGAGGAGGAAGAGGAGGAGGAGGCAGAGGAGGAGGAGGAGTGAGGGCAAGAAAGAGGAGGAGGAGGAGGCGGAGGAGGAGGCCGAAGGAGGGAGAGAGAGAGAGAGAGAGACAGGGAGGACAATGAAAAGGAGGAGGAGGAGGCGGAAGGAGGTAGTGGTGGTGCAACGGTGGCATGGTCGTCAGCGCGTGCTCACAACTCTGCAAACTTGCGGGAAAACACGGCCAGGAGAAAATGATTGCCCTGGGTGCAATCACACAAGTTGAATTCTAAACTTCAGGCCACAATATGAAAGCGAAGGACCAGGGGGCACGGCGCTCATGGCGCAATGCTCTGGAAGCTTCGCGATTCTTCTGAATCCGAGCCTTTTGCTCGTCTGTGAGCTCCACAGGTGGTGGCGTTGGAGGAGGAGGAGGAGGAGAGGACGAAGGGAGACATGCAAGGCCCTCCCCGGCCTCCTCGGGCTCGAAGGGCCCGTGCATGTCGTCAGCCGCCGCCGCTTCGGCGTCCCAAGCCTCGACCTCCGCACTGTCGGCCGCCTCCTTGTCGCCCTCGTCTGGGACGGGCGGCGGCACACGCACGGGGGAGGAGGGGGGCGACGGCAGCAGCACGAGCGGCCACAGCGAGGGCAGGAGCGACAGGCGACGACGGCACAGAACGAGAGGAGGACTGCAAGTATTGCCATCTGCTCAATCCGGGGTCACCCTTGTCCCTCTTCTTGCTTCTCGCGAAATCGGGTGCCTGAGCGAACTCCATGTCCGGGCCCAGCCTGGCGTATAGTTCTTGGAGCCCTTGAGAGGCCTCCTCTGCATCACAAGACATTGGCAGGCTGTCGTCAGCAATAGTCTGCCGAGATTCCGACATGGCTCTGGCCAGATCTGCAGACATGCGGGTTGGTTACGTTCTCTTGGCACTTCTTTTGAAACAGAGCTGGTCGGCTGTTTCGCCCGCGAGCGTCATGTGTGTCCCTCGACCGTGACTGCATTTGCCATTGTCCCCTTGCTCGCATGTGTGTGTGTGTCTGTGTATGTAGAGTGGGGGCATCCTGATGGTAATTCATCGTCTCGGCGCAGGTCCTACTTCAGAGGCTGGCTGGCCCTGGAACAGAATATGCACTGGTCGAAATCGGTGGTGGACGAGATGGGTGATGATGCTCGTGCTCTGAGCGGGCCCCACATGAAAGACGTGGGCGCTTGCTGTCGCAATACTGCGGGCTGTAGATGTTCCATCCATCCATTTCTCCCTGCTGCAAGGTGGTCTCCTAGCAACTGCACAAGCGCAAACAAGAGCTGATTACCTGTCTCCAGTTGATCGTTCTGTCTTGTCATAGCCCACGGCGCACCCCATTTGCATTCGTTCGTGCGTAGTGTGGGGGGCTCCCTTTCCAACTACCGCGCTGCACACCATGTTTCACATGCCCCCCCCAGTGTTCCATACCATGTGTACCCTGATGTGTCCCCTCCATTCGTTATTCGTTCATGGTTTGCCTCCTTGTGAGGTCCCCTTTTTCTGCTTTCGTATGGATATGTCTATTAAGAGCATCATGATTTGGTAGTCAGGAAGGATAGCCTCGGCCTCGATGTGGGACTGTACGTTTCCTGTCCTCTGCATGCCAGAAAAAAAAGGCAGATAATAACAATCTCCGCTCTGTGTATACGCACTGGTATATCATCCTTGGCCGTGTCCTGGAAGTCCTGGGGTCGGTAAATTTAGTATCTGTCTTGGTGCACGTTGTCTCCTACTCTGCCTTCGTGATCGCCTGAGCCGCTGTTGGTGGCTGCAGGGATATATTGATACAGGATCTTCCTGGCCTCGTCGGTGAGCTCTCAAAGGGAGTCCCTGAGTGTTACGAAACCCAATTGGAGTCCCATGTGAGGCCCTCAGAGGGTACACGTGTGGTGGCTGGGAAAGCTGATCTCCATCGTCCTAGTCCAGCTCGTCTTTGAGCTAGCATCTCCGCTACGTCCTCTTGGGCCCATGCCCCTGCGACGGCGGCTGGAGCTTCCGATCCGTTCAGAGCATACGCCAAGCAGCACCGTGCAGAGTTGAATGCGAGATGATCTCTGGCCTGCCCTCTCTGCGAGAAAGAAGTGGCGCACGCTCTGCATGCGGCAGACGGCCCCATGACAAGCTCAACGTGCTTGACGAATGCAGGATGCTGCTGAACAATGTGCTGCTGCAGGGCGGGCCTCTTGAGGAGTCTCTTGTGGCACCAGGGGCACTCCAAGCTGCTCCTATCCTCTTGCTCTGCGTGTCGCAAAGGATGCTCTGGATGTGTGATGGGCAATGGTACTCCGCATGGCCTGATGCTGTCCAAACAATCAGCCTCCGCTGCTGCTGCGATAGAAAGGTGCCTAAAAGCAGAAGCGGGGTTGTCCTGCGCACGCCGGAGTAGTTGCCTCCATGATTGCAATGACCTGCAGACAAGGGCTCCCCAAGGACCAGCCTCGATATTGGGATCTGGGAGATCTTCTAGCTCGTTGATGACATGTTTTAGCCAGCCTAGGTTATTGAAGACTTCTTTTAGCCATGAGGTGGCGGAGGAGTGGTATGCCGTGGCCATTAGGCCTTTGAGTACCTCCGAGCCGCGGTGGAGGATCCTTCCGAAGGCACGGAACCTGTGAACCCTCAGTTGTGTCTGCACATCTGCTCGTCGTGCAGCTGCTAGAACCAGTGAGTCACTCACTGCATTGCAATCATATTTGGCCATGCGCGCTGCTGAACATACTTGGTGATAGTACTGCGGCGTAGGGAGCGCTCGCGCGCCTCCGTCATGCCATGCCACGTGCCAGCGTGAAATAGCTCTGAGAATGTGATGAGCGAGTCCAGGAACTGCTACTTTATTTTTACATCTGGAGCGTGCCCGCCCATGGAGGGGAAAACTTTACGTCGTAGTTGGTGCCATGATGAAGCACATGCTCGATGTCTGTGGGCCAGCCCTGGGCCCAGTGAGGTCCTCTCGTCCAGGATGGTGCCGAGGTGGGGGTACTGGCGGACTGCGTGTAGCTGCGTGTGACCTAGTACTTGTGTATCCGCCCCAATAACACCCCCATAGCCTTCCAGAGTCGTATCTATGCTTTGGCTGACCCTTGCCCTCGGATTTGAAAAACACATGCCGGCTTTCCTTTCTTCATGTTGAGCTGGAATCCGCCTTCCGTGAAAGCTGTGGCTACTGTGCTGATCACGTCTGACACGATGTTCAAAAGCTGCTGTGCCTTGCCGGGAATGACGAAAGCGCCGTCATCAAAGAAGCGCATGTCGATGGCCTGAACAGCCTTGTCACTGCCTGCCGCGAGCGTGGCAGTGAGCGATATGTCACCTGCTGTGGGGACTTCCAGGGGATACCCTTTGGCCGTGAGTTGTGCGACTGTCGCATTGACACACTCAGCCATCACAAAGTTGAACACCACATCTCCCTGCTGTTGCTGGCACTGAACCTAGCATAGGGGATCCTATGTTTGAGGCCCCTGCATAGTAGAGCCAGGAAGCATGATATACTGTAGTTGTGAGGGCATGTACATGTCGGCAGACCCTGCACGTGTCAATGATTGTGTGGATTGTGCTAGCTTGGCCTGTATGGTGTGCATGGTGGCGGGTGGTAGGCGAGCAGCCTTGAGTATCACGGCCAGGTCCTCTACTGTGTGTGAGGATGCCATTACCAACTGTCGTATGGCTTTGTGGAAGGCTTGGACTGCGTCGATCATGAGAAACATTGCTGAAAGCTTCTTGCCGGCCGCGATGGTCTGGAAACTCCTCATGGCAACTCCCGCTAAGTCGACCCCCCTCCCCGTGATGCCTCCGTATGTGTTGTCTCCCGCTGTGAGGGGTAGGGCAAGAGCGAGGGGAGTACGGAGTAGGGCACGGTATCGTTTGCCTAGGTGGGGAGAGACCATGATCGATCTGGAGTGGAGTGGGCATGATGGATCTGCTGAGCCCTTCCATATGTCCCAATAGCACCCTCCCTTCCACTGCATGGGCTCATCGAGCCTCGTGACGGCCTTGAACATTATGGGATAATATAATGCACCGAGCTCCACTCCGAATCTGTGTAACATGCTGCCTGATATGCCGTCGAGGCTGGCAGCCGATGGTTTGGCACGTACACGGCTGCTCTGAAATGCGTGCAGCGCGGGCAAGAAGGCACCATGTGCCGGAATGTCGTGTGTGAGATCTTGCGGCAGCTGTGCGAAGTCATCTTGCACTGTGTCGGCCTCTTCGATTGCCACGATGGTGCTCAATTCCTCATGTCCGAAGTGTGCGAGCCATATGTTGGCCGCTTCTGCTGCTGTCGCTGCTGGACGTCCCGTCGGATATCTCACAATGGTGATCGGTCGGGTCGATTCTTTTTTCCTCCAGCACGCTCCCAATCCCTTGAGTCGTTTGAAGACCATGCTGTGTTGGTGTTTGGTCCACTCTGACGTGAGTAGCGTAGCTCGGTGATCGTAAGGCTGCTGTGCGTCCAACCTAGCACATGTTTTGATGTAGTAGCTGGTGTGAGCTAGTAGTAGTAGTTCTCGTACCGCGTGGGATGCACACTTTAGCTTTTGTACGCTTCTGTATGCCTGCTGCACGTACTGCTGCCTCGCAGTCCCTTGCTGTAGGATGTGTATGTCTGTGTCCAACACATCAATGTACGGGGCCTCTTGGAGGGCTCTGGAGCGCCAGTTGGGGTACGTGAAGTTAGCCGTAAGCTCCTCATGTTCTTTTTTCCTCTGTTGGATGGCTTCCCTCGTGCACGTCATACACTTCACAATGTGTGTCTGTACCTCCGTCACGTGTCCGTGTAGTTTGTGTATGGACCTGTGTACTGCTTGTATATGTAGCGGAGGATCGCCTTGGGAAGTTGCAAGGTATATTGATACGATGATTTGTGGTCACCCACCACGCCAGCCCAAGCAATCACGGTAATTGTTAGGATAGGTGTCCGAGCCACAATATGCGTACGCCGTGCACGCCGTAACGCGGCAGTGAGCTCATCCACTGCATGCGATGTGCGCTATGTTATCCAATTCTGCCTAGATTGTCTTCCTCGCGTGGTCTGCCGTGTCGGGAAAACTTCCTGCACTGTTGCTCGAACGTGTGCGTCACGCATGTGAGCGTGGTCCGTTGCGGGTACTTCGAATGGTATCATCGGAAATGCTGCAAGCTTGCTCTTGCATATCGCCTGAGCATGTGGGTCATTGAATTTGGCTGGGTCATGCGGTATCTTGTCTCCACGCCTGGGGAGGATGGCAGAGTGGTGTCCTATGACATGGAGGCATGCGCCAACTGCTGTGTGATCCCCGTGCGTGACTGTGAGATCTATCTTGTCGTCGACCCCCTGTGAGCTGACCCAGATGCTGTCTGATACGGCAGTGTAATCGATCCTGCGCACCTGCGCCTTGCGTCCTGGTGCCGACCAAGTGCCAGCTTGCCCTGATAAGGACGGTAGGAAGGTTGACGGCAGCCACTGGTCCGTCTCTTGCAAAACATCGTAGAACCTCGCACCTGGCTCGTTCTGTTCCTCAGCTGCTTGGCTCCCTATGGCCTCTGATGTGATTCTCCCGACTCTGCCGTTGGCGTCGGCGCACGTGATGTATGCATCAGCTCCTTGTCGCAATGTGCGCATGGGATGTGCAGTTGTTTCCCACCATTGCCGTATGTGTGTGCCAACGTGTCTGGATTGTTTTCGTGCAGGCAGGGCGCATGCGCTACTAGTACATTGCATGACATGTGAGGAGCACGTATGGCAACAATGAGACGTGATGGCTCGTGGTGCAAAGCTCTGCACATTGACGGCTTGATGTAGCCCCCTTCTGCATAGGCAGTGGCCGTGTTGATCCACAACGCACAGCCATCTTGCCCTCGAGGATTGGCTGCTGACAGTAGAAAGAGCGCGTTCTGTGGTCGCTTGGAGGTGGGGGGTTTGAAACAGGGCCCCCCCCCCTCCCGTGACGGGGGGGGAGGGGGGTTCGACCCCCCCCCCCCGCCCCCCCCTCCCTCCTCTGCTTCCCCTCTCCTCGGGCCGGCGCTTGCGTCGTCGGCGGCAGGCGACGGCGGCGGGGACGACGATTTCCATTTTTGGGCCAGCGCCGGCGCCTGCGGCGGCGGGCGGCGGTGGCGGGGAGCGTTGACGAGGACGACGGTGGTGGTGGTGGTGGTGGGTTGTGGTGGTGGTGGTGGTGGCGGCGGTTTTGGTGGTTGTGGTGGTGGTGGTGGTGTGGTGGTTCGTTGTGGTGGTGGTGGTTGTGGCGGTGGGTGGTGGTGGTGGTGGTGGTGGTTTGGTGGTGTTGTGGTTGTGGTTTGTGGTGGTGGTGGTGGTGGGTTGTAGTGGTGGTGGTGGTGGTTTGGTGGTGATGTGGTGGTGGTTTGTGGTGGTGGTTGGTGGTGGTGGTGGCGGTGGTTTGTGGATGCGGTGGTGGTGGTGGTGGCGGTGGCGGTGGTGGTGGTGGTCGTGTGGTGGTTTGTGGTGGTGGTGGTGGGTTGTGCTGCTCGTAGTGGTGGTGGTTGTGGCGGTGGTGGTGGTGGTGGTGTGGTCGATTGTGGTGGTGGTGGTGGTAGTGGTGGTGGGTTTTTGTGGTGGTGGTGGTGGTGATGGTGAGTTGTGGTGGTGGCTGTGGTGGTGTGGTGGTGGTGGTGTGGTGGTGGTTTGTGGTGCTGTTGGTGGTGGTGGTGGTGGTGGGTTGAGGCGGTGGTGGTGGTCGTGGTGGTGGTGGTAGTGGTGGTAAGTGTCGCTGCGTCCCCGCCATCGCTGGCGCCAGCGCCGGCGCTGCTGGCCGCCGCCAGCGCCGGCGCTGGCGCGAGAGGGGGGGGGCTTGAACCCCCCCCCCTCGTGGCGCCAGAGGGGGGGTTCAACCCCCCCTCACCCCCCCTGGGCTGCCTCTGGTCATCGTCGCTGCATCCCCGCCGTGAACGCTGCTGGCGGCCGCCAGCGCCGGCGCCGGCGCCGAGTGGGGGGGGTTTGAACCCCCCCCCTCTGGGAGTGCGTGGGGGTTTTGAAACCGCCCCTTGGGAGGGGGGGGGGTTCGGGAGGGGGGAGGGGTTGGGGGGGAGGGGAGTTCCCCTGGTTTTGATCGACGGCGCCGAGTGTTGGGGGGGGGCCCATCCCTCGGTTCGAAACGCGCCGCCGAATGTTCCCCAGGCGAACGCCCGTGAAACGCGTTCTTTCTGACAGTAGGACATAATAATTGCCAGCCGTCGCTGACTTGGCCGTGTGGTCCCTGCAAGAATGTACCAGCAACGGTCAAACTATGCGCCTAGGTGCTTGAATCGCCCCATTGGTGGTTCCATATGTGAGCCCTCTGCAATGCCTGCGGTCCGTTGGGTCTTGGGGTCCATGGTGAGTACATTGGCCGACACGACCCCAAGTTTGACCTCCGTGAGTTTCTTTGTTGGGGCTGGTGGAGCCTCTGGGATACAGTCCTTCAGCTTCACCTTTGTGGGTAGTTGTTCTGACATGGGGGTCCCGTGCGGCGGAGGTAAGGCGGCGCGAGCCGCGTTGGGAACAGTAGCCGTCCATACCCAAGGTGGTGCTGTAGCGTGCCATGGTAGGTCCAGCGGTGCGCGCCATGCATACTCAGGTGTGCCAGTGTATATGCCATACGACGCGAGGCGTGCTGCAGTGTCTACCAGCTTATTCCAAGGGTGATTGCTGTGACCTGGCACATGTAGCCATACAAATGTGCGCACCGTGCGTACAAGTACCTGGACTAGTGCATCCAAGATGGCCTTGGATTCCTCGAGGGCCGTTGTCGTGCCCCCAAGTTGTGCAACTCGGACCACATCTGCACTGTCGCTGTGGAAGCTGACTGCGCACTCATGCAACATAGGCTCTGCTATCAACCACTTGGCAGCCCACATTGCTGCTTCTAGCTCGGCGTAGGCGGAGAAAGAGGATGGAGAGATGATGTCCCTGATACCTGGCAAGGCCCCATGTTTGGAACCCTTCAAGCCACGTGTATTCGTCATTGCTGGCAATGACACAGAAGGCCCAGGATGGGGGAGTGTGGTCGGAGCTGGATGTATGGCTGTAACCTCCTGCTGATCCATCTGTGTAGATGTGGATCCTCGTCGGTCTTTCTGAGCCGACTCGTGCTGCCAACTCTGCTAGACCCCGAATCGTAGCTGAGTGCCGAAAAGGAGCACATGACAGGATACCATCACAAAGACCTTCAGGCCAAGGCGTAGTAAGGATGTGAAACGTGGAGTCTATTTCTGGAAGCGGACTTGCATGCAAGACCTCTTTTGGCCGCGCCTGGGACATGCGAACCCGCTGGGGGAGCTTCGAGCAGGCGCCGTACGTCTCGAATTCGCCAGCAAAAAACTTGCTGCTCTTGCTCCTCATTGTGCGGTGGTTCGCCGTCGGAGCTGAGGGAAGGCAGATCCTCGTCGTCATCATCCTGCTGCTTGACGCTCTTCCCCCCCTGGGCGAATGCCTCCACGAAACGGGTCTTGGTCTCCTTTGTCCTTGTCCTTCGCCTGGAGCGCTGGGCTGCTGGACCTCCTGGAGCGCTGGCTTGGACGGTTTGGCGATCTGCCTGGCGCTGCCCGGCGGTCGTCCTGCAGCGGTATCGGCTCGTGATGATCTCGGGCATCCTCTGGCGCTGCAAGCGGGGCCGGGTCGGATGCTGCCGGCTGCCCTGCTGGATGTGGTTGAGCTGGCTGAGGCGCTTGCTGCTGCCGTGCTGGCTGCATGAGGCCAGCTCGCGTCACTGCAATAGGTGTTGTAGCCAGCTGCTCCGCTAGTATTATGAGTTGGGTGACCATGTTGTTGTTGTCGTTGTTGTTGCTGTTGTTGTTGTTGTTGTTGTTGGTGTTGTCGGTGTTGTTGGTGTTGTTGTTGGTGCTGTTGTAGTTGGTGTTGTTGTTGGTGTTGTTGTTGTCGGAGTGGTTGTTGTTGTTGGTGGGGTTGTTGTTGTGGCTGTTGTTGTTATTGTTGTTGTCGGTGTTGTTGTTGCTGCTGCTGTTATTGTTATTGTTGTTGCTGCTATCGTTGTTGTTGTTGTTGTTGTTGTTGTTGTTGTTGGTGTTGTTGGTGTTGTTGAACATTATTTATTCTAAAGAATAATTATTGTTGGGCCCCCTGGTGCGCGCCCCCCCTGCGCCGCCTAGGCCGCAGCTACATTTTCATCATTTTCGTGAGGAAGCCTCAGAAAAGAGGGTGTGTACAGGATCCGGTTGTTTTGTTGTAATCCGCTTTCCCTTGCAAAAAACAATAGAAAATGACATTTCTTGTTCTAATATAATCAAATTTCAAGAATCCCTTGCAAAAAATAAGGTAAAGTGGACATTCGCGCGCGCAAGACGAAATCCTTCCAAAACCTTAGTGTTCGCAGCGATTTTAACATAAAAACATCAAAAAACCAATGGTTTTTCAACAAAAAATTGTCAAAATCTCATCCCGCGCGCTCTTGCGGATTCGTAGGAAACCCAACACTTTTTAAACATTTCTGTCAAACGGGCTTTTGCGAGCAACTTTTTCGAACTTCTGCGACAACGGTTGCGCACCTGCCAGGGCCATCATCCCTGTCAAATAATACCATGCGGGACACATTCGTTTTTTCTTCGCGCGCGCACGCCGAAATCTCCAAAAACCATTGGGCTTCTTAAGAATTTTAGCACCGCGCATCATAAAATCACACGAATCGCACCGTAGGTTATCGGGACAACCATCGGAACAACCATCGGGACAACCATCGGGACAATCATCGGGACAGTCATCGGGACAACGATCGGGACAAGCACAACCATCAGGACAACCATCGGGACAATCATCGGGACAACGATCGGGACAACCACAACCATCAGGACAACCATCGGGACAACCATCGAGACAACCATCGGGACAACCATATCCTCTCTCTCTTGTGTATTCCCACATCCCTCAGGAATTTGCCCTAAAGATGTGATCAACTATCTTGTGAGTACGTATCATGTGTATCATGTGTATCATGTACCATATGCATCATATGCAACAGATGTTCTGTGGAAGGCTTAACAACTTCTGTGGGTTAACAAGGCTTAACAACTTCTGTGGGTGTACGAACGTAGGCTTAACAACTTCTGTGGGTGTGTACTCCACGCCAGTGTAGTAGCCACGGTCGTCCGCAGGCCACGAAGTGAAGTGTCCGAACGTCATAGGGCGGGAAGCTGGGTGTGGGTGGTGGCGAAGAGTCGTGTGGATATTTGGTAGAGCTTGCACTGCCCCCCCACAAAGTGGGGGTATTGGCTGGCGTCGCATGAAAACCCTGGCACTGGTGAGAACACTGAGCGTTCGGGTAAAGTGATTGTTGTTGTTGTTGTTGTTGTTGTTGTTGTTGTTGTTGTTGTTGCTGCTGCTGCTGCTGTTGTTGTTGTTGTTGTTGTTGTTGTTCGCTTGCATCGCGGCGAGCGTGTCTGGCAACGTGATGTTCTGCGCGGAGTCCGCTGTGCTGACTGGGCTCATGGGCGGAGCCGTTGATGCGGGAAAGTTGGGGTCTGCTGCTCTCTTTCTGACTGGGCGAACCTGCGGCTCACCCAACATGTTATCATCGACATCCTCCACGTCACTGATCTGCTCTTCTTTGACTTGCTCGTTTGTCGCCAGAACTTGGAAATTACTTTGTAAGACCATGGCTTTTTCCAGATCCTGGTGGACATGGGCTGTCTGCGTTTGGCGTTCTTGATGATATCCGTAAGGGCTTCGCCCTCTGCCGCCGGCCCCCTCTCTGGGATAATGGGCCATGCAATAGCTAAATCATGAGGCCTCGGCGCCGCCGTGAAGCAGCATCGGCAAGAGAAGTTGAGATTCTGATGATATTGTTGAATTCAGTGTTGCATTTTGAACGATGATGATACGCGAATAATTTGCAAGGGTTCATGGCTTCGGGGTCCCATATATAACCCAATTTGCGCAGGTTTATGGCTTCGGAGACGCGAGCATTGCGTAACTTACAAGGGTTTATGGCTTCGGACACGCAAATGTAGGGCAATTTGCATAGGTTTATGCTCTCGGAGACGCGAACATTGTATAATTTACGATGGTTCATGTCTCGGGACACGCAAGTGCAGCGTCATTTACGAGGGTTTATGGTTTCGGGGTCGCAAATGTAGTGTAATATACGCAGGTTTATGGCTTCGGAGACGCGAATATTGCTTAACCTGCGAGGTTTGGTTCCGGATACGCGAACATTGCGTAATTTGCGAAGGTTTATGGATTCGGGGACGTGAGCACAACGTAATGTACGAAGGGTTATGGTTTCGGGGACGCGAATGTTGCGTGATTTGCGAGCGTGTGTGGCCTCGGGGACGCAAGTATTCTGTCATTTGCGAGGGCTTATGGCTTCGGGCGCGAGTACGGCGTATTTTGCAAAGGATTATGGTTTCGGGGACGCGAATATTGCATAATTCACGAGGGTTTATCGCCTCGGGGACGCGACCATTATATAATTTACAAGGATTTATGGCCTCGGGGGCGCGAGTTACAATTTTTTTTACGTGTCCCACGCCCCCCCAGGAATTCAGGCAACGCGATTCGGGCGTGGTAATCTGGACGCTTTTCGGCTCCCCCCCCTCGCGCGGTCCATCAACAAGGAATAGTAAGCAGCAGTAAGCAGAACTGTAACAGAGGAAATTGGAAACTGGAACTGGTGCAGGGAGCAGTAAACCCTAGCCCTACAGCCTGGTGGCCCCACAAGGGGGCCCGCGGATTTTTTGGTGTCCTCCTCAGTCTTGACAAAATCGTTGAACCGTTTCTGCAATTTTTCAACGTACTAAGTTTGATGGGCAATCCTTTCATCTGGCGGCCTTGCAAGCATGACTTGGCACATAGTGACCGCAAAAGTCGTCTCCAATTCTGCGAGTCTGGCTCTCTTGTGACCGAAATCATGCCCGACTTTCAACTGCTTCTCGATCGCATCCAATTGCTTTTTCCAATGAAGGCGGTGCTTGTGTAAGTCTGACGCTTTCTTCGGCATCGGGGCCCGCAACCTATGAGACTCGGCAACGTGTGGCTCTGCTGGACCGATCATGGGTGGTGCTTTCTTGTCATTCTGCTTCTTCTAAGCAGGCGCCTGGGATCTAGCACGTGCGATCTCGGATGAAGAATGCCGCTCTTGCTGTTGCCACTGCTGCTGATTGGGCCTGTGCCACCGCCTCTGGCGTGACACCTTTCTCCATGGCCGTGGGTCCTCGTGTGATTTTTCTTCCTCCTCTATCTCCGCTTTCGCCTGCTTCTAAGTGGGTGATGCCTCACATAATCTACAAGAGGCTGATGTTGGCGGGTTTGACCTGCTGCAAATTGAGCGCTCCCAGACTTTTTGATTTGCTGGACCACCCTGAGGACCTGTGCGACGAGTAATTGTGATGGCGCATTGTGCTGTGATGCCTCTGCAAGAGGTCTGCTGCTGCTGCGACTCTAACCAGTGTTCTGGCCTGGGCTCTGGCGATGCGCCTGCGCCTGTGCCAGGCTGGCTCGTACAATCTTGCTGGTGTCGTCGTCTGATGTGTCACGAACGTGTCACGGTCGGCCCGCGCTCTAGCTGTAATGTGCTGGTTGGGCGTCGGGCCGATGAGTGTGGCAGCTGTCCCTGCTTGGGCTCGCCGCTATCTGTTAGCAGCTCCCAAAGTCTGAGCTGGGACGGCGGCTGGCGGAGGGGGGATGAGGGAGGGAGAGAGAGGGATGGGGGCAAGCTAGCTGCGCTCGTGCCTCATCTGACATTTTGTCTCTCCCTCCCCATCCCTTCCCATGGCGCCGAGGATTCTCTACCCGCGGACGCGCGTCACAGCCGACCTGCGACCCACACAGAGAGACCACTTCTTGTTATGCGCAATCGGAAAAAAGGGGAGCTGCGTGCACAGGAGGAGAAGGTGGCGTGTGAGCAGGAGGATGCGCGGGAGGAAAAGGATGAGGACGAACAGCAGCAGCAGGACCTAAGCGGACGGATCGGGAGGGAAAGGAGGACCAGGAGAAGGAGGATCAGAGAAAGGAGGATCAAAGGAGGAGGGAGAGTAGTATTCATACTGCTTACGTGTAAAGGAGGGAAGGAGGGAACAGCGGGAGGGTTTCCCAGGCAACCGAGGTCCCCAGCCCTCCCATTTTGAGTCGGGTCTTCGTTTTCAATCCGCAGCGCCGCGCCCCATCTCCTTCCCATTTGCCCCCTCCTCCCCACTCCCTCGTCAGCTCTCCGCGTGTCCAAATCGGCACCCCCCTCATACATTGCGTGGCCCCACAGGGAGCTCCACCTACGCGCTCTCAGTGGGCGCCGACCGCATGAAGCACGCGGCCCCGAGTCGGCACATCCTCACACGGTTCGTGGCCCCACTGGAAACTCCACCTACGGTCTCTCAGTGGGTGCCGACCGCATGGAGCTCCACGGTGGAGGTGGTGGAGGAGGAGGAGGAGTGACGAGGTCCAACCCGTGCAGAAGGCCTGAGCAGGATCTCGCCAGGCCTCGGCCCCGAGGTCTCAAGTGCAGCTGAGAAGCGGCAGCGCGGTACAGAGTGCGACTTCTTGCCTCCGTGTGTTGCCTCGCGCTGGTTGGCATGCACTGACTCTGCCACATGCTCACGCTCATGCTCATGCCCCCCCGAGGCCTTCCTGCCCTCGCCGGCGGGGCGCCACGGCGCCGCCCGAGCAGCCGGCGGCCGGCAGGTGGGCAGGCCGGCGGGGGCCAAGGCGCGCACGGCCGCCGCCTCGCTGCCGCCCGGGGTGCCGCCCCCGCCTGGGATGCAATGGCCCTCGCCGGCGGTTTCCGTCCTGCTCGGGCCTCCTGGAGGCTCGTCTTTGTCGCCGCGGCTGGATCCGCCTCGTTCGGATGCAACTCCTGGGAGGTCAAATTCTGATTTTGCCCTGGTCCGAAATCCGGCTTAGTCGGGCTTAATCCCGCTTAATCCGGCGGCTTAGTCCCGTTTAATCCGAGGCCCACTCCGGCGTAATAGCTCCCAAGTGGGGCTTAATCATCCTTAATTTTTCCGACGGAAGCCTCCCAGTAGTTGCCTCCTCAGCATCGGCAAGCGGGTCGAGAGGGACCTCCGGCTTGATCTTGAGCGGACACGGGCTGGGCGGGCAATCCGCCGTTGTCTCGAGTGTCAGGAGGGAATTAATCGTCGATTCCCAGGAAAAGATGCGAACATATGGGAAGTGGGGGGGAAGACAAAAGCCCAGCAAATATGGGAAAACATGGGGGATCTTTTTATTTGTGTGTATCTATTTGTGTGTCCCAGGGCCCCTTCAGAGTGGCCCCCTCCGACCGAGGCTAGCCCAGGGGCTCGGTGCGCCGCCATCGGTGCCGTGGTTCTCGTCCTCGCCCTCGCCCTCGCCGTGGTTGCCGTCGCCCTCGGCGGCCCCCTCGTCGCCCTCGTCCTCGGGGGCGGGGCCTCGATATCTCGGACGACGTGTGTATGTGTGTGTGTGTGAGTGTGTGTGTTTTTTCAATCTGGGCGTTTTCGTGGATTTTTCGGCCTCCAGGGCTGGTGATCGAACCTCGGGGCCCTCGAGGGCGAGTCTGGGACGGAACTCTGCCGCAGGCTTCGAGGGGCAATCTTTTCCGATCCACGCCGGTGCGTGCCCGAGGAAGAGGCCCCGAGGCTCTCGCCGCGTTCGGCCTCCCGCGGGCCCCGTGGCGGCGAGAGCCCGCCGCCGCTGGAGGCCCGCAGGCAGGCGCGGCCCGCCCGCATCCGCCGAGGCCCGGCCGCGGCCGCGCCCGGCAGCTCCGTCGCCGGGTCGCCGGCAGCGGCCGCCAAGCGCAGCGGGGAGGGGACCACGACGACGAGGGTAGCCTTCCAGGGGCGCCCCATCGCCCTCGCGTCTTCGGGCCATCCTCGGCCACTTGCGAAGGAAGAAGACACCACCTCGACCTCACCATTGGCGTTTGCGAAACGGTCCTGGGCGTTCACTCAGCAGCCCTGCCCTGTTCGATCCCTTCCATAGGTGCGTCTTCTGACCGGCTCCTCTTGTCGGGAGGTGTATCATGAGGGTGGTTCTTCTTCTCTTTCTAATCCCCGTCGGAACGCAACTGGGGACGGAATGGAGGGCCTTGGGTGGTCGGCGAGCACGGCGGGCAGGCGGCGGAGTTCCAGAACCTGGACGCGCAGTACAATACCGCGTGGCTCGACATCGAGCAGACGTCTGTTGAGGCCCGCTCGCTCCTTCCCCGCGGGCGCGCGCGCGAGGCTCCGAGCCTCTCCCTCTCGGCTCCTCCTCCTCCTCCTCCTCCTCCTCCTCCTCCTCCTCCTCCTCCTCCTCCTCCTCCTCCTCCTCCCACTCCTCCTCCCTCCTCCTCCTGCTCCTGCTCCTGCTCCTGCTCCTGCTGCTCCTGCTGCTCCTGCTGCTGCTGCTGCTGCTGCTGCTGCTGCTGCTCCTCCTCCTCCTCCTCCTCCTCCTCCTCCTCCTCCTCCTCCTCCTCCTCCTCCTCCTCCCCCTCCTCCCCCTCTCCTCCCCCTCTCCTCCCCCTCCCCCTCCCCTGGGATATGCCGACCAGGACCTTGCGGCTGCGCAGTTGCGGCTCACAGAGATCTCCAGCTCGGTCCCTGGCAGCGGCGTGTCACCTCCTGCTGGGCCCACTCTCGACCCCGATCTGACGATCTATCCCCCCGCCGCACCGCTCTTCAGCTTCTCAAGGGGGGCGGGGACCTGGCGCGCGTCCCCCCCCCCTGCCGCGGTCTTTGCGCCAGCGGGGCAGCGGCCCTGCGCACGGCGCAGCGCCGCCGGCTCCGCGGGCCCGGCTTCCGCGGCCTCGGCGACCGCACAGGTGTGCGTGCACGCGCACGTGCACGCAGGAGCGCCTGCGGGCGCGGCGCCCGCGGGCGCCTCCAGGGTGGGCCTCGCAGTGGATTGGCGGCGCGCAAAAGGGGGTAGGGGGAGCGGGGACGGCTTCTTAGAAGCACCCTGCTTCATAGAAGGCCTCGGCCTTACGTCTATAGAGAAGGCCCGCGCCTTCTAAGAAGCAGGGGTGCTTCTAAGAAGCCTTCCCCCCTCCCCCTACCCCCCTCTGTGCGCCGCCAAGAGAAGCCCTGCTCCCGAGGCCGCCTCCGGCCTCGGGTCGCCCTGGGTCGAGTGGGGGCTGCCGCCGCGGCTGCTGCCGCTCCTGGGCCCTCGGGGCCCGTGCGCTCCGAGCGCCAGGAGCCTCTCGCCTCCGCCGCCGACCTGGTTCCGGGGCCAGTGCTGCCTCCAGCGGCCTCCTCCGCGGGGAAGCGCTGCTACTCCTTCCTCGTGCACCACGGCGGCCCTGCCGTGGTGGCGGATCATCAGCTCGCAGTGTGCGAGCTTGGGGGCCACTGGGGGGCGCGCGGCCGCGCCCCACGTGGCTTCGCGTTCCTCGATGACGCGGTCAACTACTTGGCCTTCGTCTATCTCGACCGCGAGTTCCCCGTCCGCTTTCGCTGATGGCGGGCCGCGGCGCCGCAGCAGCGGCGCTCAGCGGAGAAGCGCACGCGTACCGATGCCGACGCCCCTTTTCCACGCTTCGAGCCGGCTTGCTGGACCTCCTGGGGGAGGGGGGGGGCTTTCGCCGCCACAGCCACGCTCGCCCCAGGATCCTGGTTGGAGCGTGCCCCGCGATAGGATGATGATGATGCTGCTGATGATGATGATGCTGCTGATGATGATGATGCTGATTCTGATGATGATGATGATGATGATGATGATGATGATGATGATGATGATGATGATGATGATATGATGATGATTAGGATTAGGATGGTGATGATGCTGATTAGGAGGATGATGATGCTGATGATGATGCTGATGATGCTGATGATTATGCTGATGCTGATGCTGATGATGATGATGATGATGATGATGATGATGATGATGATGATGCTGCTGATGCTGCTGCTGATGATGCTTATGCTGCTGCTGATGATGATGCTGATGCTGATGATGCTGATGATAATGATGCTGATGCTGATGCTGCTGCTGCTGCTGATGATGATGATGATTATGATGGTGGTGGTGGTGGTGGTGATGATCATGCTGATGATGCTGCTGCTGCTGATGATGATGCTGATGCTGATGCTGATGCTGATGATGCTGCTGATGATGATGATGATGATGATGATGATGATGATGGTGCTGCTGCTGCTGATGATGATGATTATGATGATGATGATGATGATGATGATGATGATGATGATGCTGCTGCTGCTGCTGCTGCTGATGATGATGATGATGATGATGATGATGATGATGATGATGATGATGATGATGATGATGAGGAGGAGGAGGAGGAGGAGGAGGAGGAGGAGGAGGAGGAGGAGGAGGAGGGGGAGGGGAGGAGGAGGAGGAGGAGGAGGAGGAGGAGGAGGAGGAGGAGAGGAGGAGGAGGAGGAGGAGGCGGAGGCGGAGGAGGAGGAGGAGGAGGAGGGAGGAGGAGAGGAGGAGGAGGAGGAGTAGGAGGAGGAGGTGGAGGAGGGGAGGAGGAGGAGGAGGAGGAGGAGGAGGAGGGAAGGAGGAGGAGAGGAGTAGGAGAAGAAAAAGGAGGAGGAGGAGGAGGGAGGAGAGGAGGAGAGGAGGAGAGGAGAGGAGGGAAGAGGGAGGAAGAGGAGGAGGAGGAGGAGGAGGAAGAGGTGGATGAGGAGGAGGAGGAGAGGAGGAGGAGGAGGGAGGAGGAGGAGGAGGAGGAGGAGGAGGTGAAGGTGGATTTGGAGCTGGAGGTGGTAGTGGAGGGGGGAAGATTAATGAGGACGAGGGGGATGATGCTGAGGAGGATGGGGGGGAGTTGGAGGGCGAGAAGGAGGAGGAGGCGGAGGAGGAGGAGGAGGAAGAGGATGAGGATGAGCAGGAGGAGGATAAGGAGGATGACGAGGATGAGGATGAGGATGAGGATGAGGACGATGACGCGGATGAGTATGAGAATGAGGAGGAGGATGAGGAGGAGTTCCAGCGTACACCCAAGAGTCATCAACGATGTTGGCAGGCATCCTTCCTTAAAGCTACCTCTCCATAGGCCCGTACAAAGGGTTCATGTCCACTGGGGGAACTGCCTCCTTGGAAGACAACTGTTTGAAGACCCTGAAGCATGCCAACACATTAGTCTCGAGACTCGAAAGCCACGGAACAACCTGACTGTTGCGTCTTGACGATCCGGAATAGCCCCAGAACGCCATTCCTGGGACTCCAACACCGCGAATGAACATAACCGTTGCGC
>CAUYUJ010013891.1:1138270-1165770 GCA_963575745.1 Prorocentrum cordatum | reverse complement strand
CATACCGTGCCCAACCAGAGTCGTATTGTATCAGTGAAGTGGCAGTGCAGTAATCATCGAATCAGTAGTAGTAGTAGTAGTAGTAGTAGTAGTAGTAGTAATAGTAGTAGTGGTAGTAGTAGTTGTAGTAGTAATAGTAGTAGTAGTAGTAGTAGTAGTAGTAGTAGTAGTAGTAGTAGTAGTAGTAGTCGTAGTAGTAGTAGTAGTAGTCGTTGTCGTAGTAGTAGTATTAGTAGTAGTAGTAGTAGTAGTAGTAGTAGTCGTAGTAGTAGTAGTAGTAGTAGTAGTAGTAGTAGTAGTACTAGTAGTAGTCGTGGTAGTAGGAGCAGTAGTCGTTGTAGTAGTAGCAGTAGTAGAAGTAGTAAACGTAGTAGAAGTAGTAGAAGTAGGAGTAGTAGTAGTCATAGTGGTAGTAGGTCGTATTCAGTTCTGGTTGTAAAGATCATACCCTAGCACGGGGTCTAGTGGTCGCACTGTATTTCTGTAGTAGAGATAACCCACTGCTGTCGTAATCGGATATAGTATTAATACCATCGAACTGGAGTGCGTCAGTAGTAGCGCTGTAGGAGTAGTTTCGTACTTTTGTGGAACAGTGGTGTACTAGTGTAGTAGTGGCACTGTAGAAGCAGTGCTCTAGTGCATGGTTCGTAAGAGTAGTACTCAACGATTGCCTGCAATACTGTAATAGGAGTGCTCCACTGCCGCAGCATGGCCAAACACTGTTGTGGTATTATCATAATGTAGCGCTGTAGAGGTGGCGCTGTCAGAGTAGTAGTGGACGCTCTAATAGTTGTAGTATAGTTGTAGTGCAACACTTCAGCTGTAATATGGCATACGTGATACTCTAGCACTGTACTGCTATTCCTCTAATACTGGCAGTCGTCGTAATGGAGCTTTAACATTGGATTACTCAAGCACGGCCGCCGTACCCTAGCAGCGTAGTGCCGCAGTAGTATCGTACTACTTGCATTCTATTGAAGTCGTAGTAGTGCTCTAGTACAGCATTAGCGGTACCAACGTAGTGGTGGCTGTGGGAACAACACGGTCTTGTAACACTTTAGCCGTGTATCATCAGGTCGAACTGTTGTACTAGCAGTTGCGTTGTAGGAGTAGTCGTACTCTAATATTGTGATAGTAGAGCTGTTGTAGTGTTGAGGTAGTAGTACTACCCTAGTATTGTAATCGCAGTTGGAGGTATGAGGCTCAGGCTAGGCTTTGGCCGAGGTTAGGCTCAGGCCGAGGCTCAGGCTGAGGCTGGGGCTTATCTTAGGCGCTGAGGCTGAGGCTGAGGCCGAAGCTAGGCTGAGGCTTAGGCTAGGCTTGGGATTGGCTTAGGCTGAGGCTTCCGCCGAAGCTCAGGCTGAGGTTTGGACGAGGTTGAGGCTAGGCTTAGGCTGAGGTGTAGGCTAGGCTGAGGCTTAAGCTTCGGCTGAGGTTTGGGTCAGGTTTAGGCTATGCTTAGACTTGCTTGGCTCCATTCCATTGCTGTCGTAGGAATTGCCAACTGCTTATTATCGCAGCACGGCTGTATCACTATAGTACTGTAGTGCTGTAGTGGTGGCGCTGTAATAGTCGTAGTAGTAATGGAGCTGTAGCATCGGAGAGCTCAAACAGGGTAGCCGCACCCTTCTACTGTATTGCCGTAGTAGTACTGCATTTGTATCACTCTATTGAAGTCGAAGTAATACTCTGGTGCAGTAGTGGCGGTAACACTGTAGTTGTGGCTGGAGGGGTAGTACAGTATTGTAATACTTCAGTCGTGTAGCAGCATTATGGTACGGTCGTACTGTAGTTGTAATAGTGTTGTGGGGAGCTGTAGTAATATAGTATTTTATAATTTCTGGCACTATGGTAGTAACAACAATGGGGTTGAGGCTCTGGCTAGGTTTTGGCTGAGGCTGAGGCCAGGCTTCGGCCGAAGCTACGGCTGAGTCTGAACCTCATGTTAGGCCGAGGCTTAGACTGAGGCTGAGGCTTAGGCGAGGCTGGGGCTTAGGATGGGATTCGGCTCGGCTGGTTCAGGCTAGGCTGATGCTTAGGTTAGGCGGCGGTGCTTAGGCGTAGGCTGAGGTTCAGGCCAGGTTTAGGCAATGCTTAGGCTGAAGCTGAGGCTGAGGCCAGGCTTAGGATAGGCTGAGGCAGAGGCTGAGGCTGGGCAGAGGCAGAGGCTGGGGCTAGGCTGAGGCTGAGGCTGAGGCTTAGGCTATGTTTCGGCTAAATTTTGGCTGGGACTGAAGCTAGGTTAGGCTGAGGCTCAGGCTAGGCTTAGGCTGATGATTAGGCTGAAGACTGGAGAGAGAGAGAGAGAGAGAGAGAGAGAGAAAAAAAAAAGAGAGAGAGAGCGAGAAAGAGAAAGAGAAAGAGAGAGGAGAGGAGAGGGAAGGCAGCGCCGAGAAAAAACACAGCGGGCATACCGCGCCGATACCAGCAGCAAGCTGACGACGCGCTCCGCCTCCCACGAAACAAAATCCTTAAAATACGCAGGGGGGGATTCGACCCTTGAACTGGGGCTCTCGCCTTGGCGCCGTGCACGCTCGTCTTGAACACAATCGAGCTGCTGCACGGGTGGACGGCGGTACCGCTTCAAAGCTGGGCTCTCGCCGTGGCGCCCCGCGCACAGTGTCATCCAGCGTCTCCGACACTTAGTTGCTTCGATACGCCCGTCTTGAAACGCAACACGTCCCGTGTTCAAGACGTCCGTGTCGATGCGTTGCGTGTTGGCTCCACGCATTGGACCACGTGTTGGCGAATGTATCGCGTCGGACCTACGTTTTCGGCCTACGTGTTGAGCTCCGTATCAGTACGATACGTGCTGCGTGCTGCATGTCGGGGCAGCTAAGCTCCGACAGCTGCACGGGACAGAGGGCGGCTCGTTGTCATGATGGGGCTGCCTTGCTGAGGGCTCCTCGGACTTCCTGGCGCGGAGCGGCACGGCGGAGCCCTGAACGCGTGCAACGCTTCCTGCACGGATGGACGGCCGATCCCTTCCAAAACGGGGTTCTCTCGCCAGACGTCTCGACCTGCGTGAGGTTGCTGAAGACCGGTTTTTGTTTGCCCTTGGGCGCGCGCCGAGGACATGTTACCGAAGGCCAGATTTCTCCTTTTGTATGTCAAGCCACCTTTTCGCCCTCAAAAGGTTGGAGAAATACCAGCCGTTGTTGGCCGATCCGCGGGCGAGGAACGAAACAAAAACAATATGTGGAAATTGTCCCCGTTTTTTTTTTTGTTTTGCTTTTGTTTGCACCCTTCCTGTAGACGGGGCATGCCCGACTGAACCTCGGCCGTGCCATGGCCCGGGCGCTCCGTGACAGCGACCTCCCAGACGCGTGCTCCTCGAAAAAAAAATCGCTGGACTTTGTGATGGTGCCGATCCGCATGTCTTAGCTCTGGCTGCCAGAAAGGCGGGGCGGAGGGCGGCTCGTCCAAGAGAGCGGCGGGGCGCCCGCCTCCTGAAGTGGGGAGGGCGCTCGCCTCTGCAGAATAACCCATGGTTCATATTTCAAATCCTAATTCTTCGAAGGTTCCTTAATTTTCTCGGGGGCCCAAGATCCTTTCATTTCTAATTCTTCTATCCTGGGCCCCTTCCTGGCCACTGGGGGGCCAGGAACAGGTAGAAACGAGCACAATTAGAAGTGAGCACGATTAGAAATGAACGGCGTGTAGATATGTCACGGGAACTTTCCATCTTCGGACCCGTTGCACGATGCGAGTCTGCCGGAATCTTGCACCGTCGGTTCCGCTGCCATTCTGGGCTCCGCCGTGATAAGCGCGGCTGCAGGGAGCTCACAGGCCCCGGGGCCCACCTCGCAACAAGCAGGCGCACGATCTGTTGGTGCCATTTCTGTTTATGAGGTGGCAGAGCATATCAATGAGTGGTGAGGGGCGCCAAGTAGTCCTTGGCGCTGCACTCCAGGGTTTGTGGCCGCGCACGCCTGCCAGAAAAAACGAAACCAGGAAGGATAGAAGCTGGATGCCAGAGCGACGCAGGGCGGACCGTTCGCACAACGGGGCCTCGCCCGCATGGCAGGCCAACGGGGCGCTCGCCTCTGAGAAGGGGCGCTTCCTTGAGTTGACAGGGATGCTCGCCGGGACTGGCCCATGAACGATTCCTACCTGTGCGGCGCACAGGATGCTTATGGTTGCTCGTGGATGGGGTGCTATCCCATGGATCCTCCTCCTCCTCACTCCTGAGCGCTCCCCCCCCCCCTCTTCCTCTTCATCTTCGTGGATCCTGGGGATGGCCCCACGACGCCGAGTAACAAAATCTCGGGCGCGGTTTTCGCTCGAGCCGCCAGGGAGGTGTGGGCTTCCCTCCTTCGAAGTTCAAAATCGGCGAACTCGTCGTCGTCGTCGTCTCCGTCGTGAAAGCCCCGATGGGCGGAGGAAGGGACCCTCTCGACAAGTTTGCTGAATCCACTCAGAATCGGCTGGCGCGATGAGGGGCGAGAGCGAGGAGACCGCTCGCCACACATCTGACGTCCTGACCCTCCATCCCGTCCCTTACGATTGCGTGGACCACGTCTGTATTCGCACGGTTGGATGACAAACAGGGCCGTGATCCCGAGAGGGTACGTACGCCCTGCATGGAACAGCACGCTTCGTGTATAGCATGGCGTCGAAGAGCGCGGCAGAGCGTAGCATGTCAGAGCATTCTGTGGCGGTGCGTGGTCAAGCACTGCATGTCAGAGCATTTCAGTGCAAGGCATGGCATCGCATGGCATCGCATGGCGGTGCTGGAGCCCTCGAGTGGCGAGCCCTCGAGCCGGCAGCCCTCGAGCCATCGAGTGCTCGAGCCTTGACCGGCACAACAGGCACAACTGGCAAAATTCTGGCACAAGTGGCGCAACTTGCACAACAGGCATAGCTGGCACAACTCTGGCGCAACTGGCACAACTGGCACAACTTTGACAATTCTGGCGCAACTGGCACAGATGGCAGAACTGGCACATCGGGCACAACTAACACATCTGGCGCAGCTGGCACAACTGGCACAAAGGTCAGAACGCCGAGTGCGGACCGGGTCTCGTCCTCGTCCTGCTCCTCGTCGCCCTCCTTGTCCTTTTCGTCCTTCTCCTCCTCGACCTCGACCTCCTCGTCCTCGACCTCCTGTTGTACCAGTTGTGCCAGCTGCGCCAGGCACACTGACCATGCAGACCAGGCACACCAGCCGGTGGGGGTAATACTGAAGATTGAAGAAGAAAGACTGACGATGAGGACGATGAGGATGACTAGGAGGAGGCAACAGCTTCGACGCGAACAAAGATCATGGTGATGATGATGACGATGATGACAATCATCAGGCAAATCCAGTGATGACGACGATGATGATGGTGATGGTAATGATGATGATGATGATTATGATGATGATGATGATGATGGTGATGATACTGATGATGATGATGATGATGATGATGATGATGATGATGATGATGATGATGATGGTGATCATGTTGACGATGATGATGTGATGATGATGATGATGATGATGATGATGATGATGCTGATCCTGCTGCTGCTGATGATGACGATGATGATGGTGGTGACGGTAACGATGCTGACGGTGATGACGGTGAGGATGAGGATCAAGACGATGGTGAAGATGATAAAAAGGAGCGGCCACATGACTGCATGTATGCAGGCCTGTGGGCGCGCACCGACTGCATGCATGCAGGCGTGAACATGTCACGAGTAAGGTCTGACTTGGCACACGTGGCTCGTCATCAGTCGTATACGACTAAGCCGACGTGCGGCACCAGTCTGCTGCACTCATCTCTTGTCCTGTGCTGCGGGGGCGTGTGTGCTTCTGCCGTCGGCGCCGCCGCTGGTCACGTCTGCCAGCCTGTCGGAACCGTCGAGCCCGTCGGCTGCTCGGCTCTCGCTCCTCCCCCCCTGAAGCTGTGTCCGGAAGAATATCCCGCCCATTTGGCGTGCTATTTTCACGCAGGAGTTCAAGTTTTTTTTTGTTGCTATTATACATCTAACAATGCAACAAAAAGACACAACAATCCGACTGCTTTCGGTGTTTCACAATGGTGCCCCCACTGCAGCGTGAGCCTCATTTTCGGATCGGCGCTTTGCTCCCGTCGTTCGGGCTGGCTCTCTCCCCAGCGCGCAGCGCGGGCCACTCTTTATGGATCCGAGTCTTGCTTCACTGTGACCCCCCGTATTTCCCCTCCTCCGCCTTCCCCTGGTTCTCCTGTTCCTTCCGCTCCTTTCACTTCAGTTCCTGTTGCTGCTGTTCGTCTCGCCCCAGCGCGGGCAGCTTGTCAGAGTCCGAGTCTTTCTTCATCGATGTCGCCCCCTCAAATCCCCTCCGCCTTCCCCTGGTCCTCCTTTTTCTCCCGATCCGTCCGCTTTAGTTCCTGCTGCTGTTGTTCGTCCTCGCCCTTTTCCTCCTGCTCATTCTCCTGCTCACCCACCACCTCCTCTTGTGCACGCGGCTTCCCTTCTTCTGATTGCGCATGAAACGAAGGGGTCTTTCTGTGGGAGTCGCTGGTCAGCTATGACACGCGTCCGCGGATAGAGAAACATCAGCGCCATTGGAAGTCATGGGAGGGAGGGATCGGATGTCAGATCAGGCGCGAGCGCACCTAGCTTGTCCTCATCTGCTCCTCCTCCTCCTCCTCCTCCTCCTCTTCCTCGTCCTCCTCGTTCTGGGGCTGATCCAGAAAGTCAGGGGAGAAAAGGTACACATTGTTCATTTCTTATTATTCGAAAGTTCTTTGATTATTGGAGGGCCAAGATCCTTTCGTTTCTAATTGTTCTATCCTGGGCCTCTTCCTGGCCACTGGGGGGCCAGGAACAATTAGAAGCGAGCACAATTAGAAATGAGCACGATTAGCAATGAACGACGTGTACCGTTACCGCCACACTTCCCTCGTCGCCACGGCCGGGATCGCCTCGAAATTCTGGTCAGAAATCACCCTCGGAGAGGTCTATTCTGGTTCTCCCAAAAGGGGCCCTCGCCTCCGTCGCCTCTCGCCCTTGGCGGAGGCCGGCGGGAGGCTGGCGGAAGCGACTGGCGATGGTTCTGCCGGCGGATGCTGGCGGACGATCGGCGGAATTTGGGTGGCAACATGAGTGTGACGTCAGCATTTTTGGATCCAGGGTTTTCTGGAGCCCACCACGCCCTGCGTGGCTGGCCCGGGCCAGCGCCGACCCAGGAGGCTGTGCTGGCCGGGCTCCTGTACCTCGGCCTGTACGCCTCCCGCTACCAGGACGTGCGGCGTCTGGACTATCACTACCAGGCGGGTGCGAGCGCCGCCGCGGCCCATGTCGGGATGAGATTGGGGGAGGTGCTGGAGGGAGGGAATGGAGGGAGGTTGGGAATCCTGCGGCCGACTACCACAGATGAAAGTCTGAAAGACCAAGGACAAGCAACTCCCGCGCCTGCTTCTTGGTGGGGGCCTCGAACGGACCCGCGCCAAACTGGCAGGCTGACGGCGCGTCGGGCTTGGACCGTCTTCGGGCCCAAGCATGGCCCACACCACCAAAAAGAGGAGGCAGAGGAGGAGGAGGAGGAGGAGGCGGAGGAGGAGGAGGAGGAGGACCGACGCCACGGGTGTGTGCGCCCAGTAGCTTGCCTAAGAGAAAAGGAGGAGCCCAGCGGCGTGCCGAGAGGAGGAGCAGGAGGAGGAGGAGGAGGAGGAGAAGTAGGAGTAGGATAAGGATGATGATGATGATGATGATGATGATGATGATGATGAGGAGGAGGAGGAGGAGGAGGAGGAGGAGGAGGAGGTGTGGGAAGAGGAGGAGGGATAGGAGGGGGAGGGGGACCAGTGTCAATCAAAGACGCATCAACGATGTTGCAATGAAGCCTCCCTCCAAGTTCCCTCTTCGGTCCTACAAGAGTGTATGTTCATTGCGGGAATTGCCCCATTGGAAAACTGTGTCATAACCACCACCCGTGCCAAAACAGCATTCCTGGAACTGTAGCGCCGCGAAGCAACGTGACTGTCCGTCCTGACAATCCGAATCCGTGTCAGAACACCGTTCATGGAACTTCAGCACCGCGAGTCAACATGACGGTTGCGTTCTGACAATCTTCAATCGCGTCAACACACAGTTCTTGGGACTTGAGCCACAGGTGCGAATCATTTCGCCTGATTCATACGTATTGTTTAGACGAGTGTACACGGCGCTGAGGCGAGAGCCACTTCTCGAAACAGCCCCGCCTTCATCATTGATGCAGTTGCGAACTTTTATGACGATTGTGTGTGGCGCTACGGCGAGAGTCACACTTTGAAAACCACCTGCCCCCATCCTTGAAAGTGTCGCAGATTTTAGCATGGGTGTGCGAAGCACTAAGGCGAGAGCCACCTGTTGAAAACCACCCGCCCTCCGTCCTTGAACGAGCTGCAAACTTTGAAGACGACTGTGCGCGGTGCTAACGCGAGAATCATTTTTTGAAAACCACCCGCCCTCCATCACTGAAGGTGCCCAGTGTGGTGCCCAGTATGGTGGCCAGTAGGGTGGCCAGTAAGGTGCCTAGTAAGGTGCCCAGGAAGATGCCCAGTAAGGTGCCCAGTGAGCAAGACAGGGCGCAGTCCGAGGTGCCCACTGAGGGGCTCCGGGAGACTTCGACTGGAGGCTGGAACGCAGTGCTCAGGGCTATCGTTTGGTGCGAACAGTTACACGAGGCCTTACTGGGCACCTTACTGGGCACCTTACTCGGGCCCTTACTGGGCATCTTGCTGGGCACCTTCTTGGGCACCAAGGCCGGCGACGCGCAGCCGGGGAGCCATGGACTACCTGAGCACAAGCGGATAGGGCGAGCGGCTGAGAGGAGGGGATTGCGCGGGGGGGTGCGCTCGCTACGACTGGAAGGCCAGGAGTCGGACTGGAAGCGAGGAGCCGCCGCCACTGAGAGGGGGTGCAGGAGTGGATGGCACGAGGAGGGGATGGGAGGCGAAAGAGAGGAGAACACTTTGTGCCTCACCGAGGGACGGACTGGGAATGTTCTGAATTGGTTTTGCGGGCAAATTTTCCCGCACAGCGAGCTCACATCACATCATCACCCCACAGTCCGCAGCGATGGCCGGCCCCGGGGACCAAGTTTTGACGGTCGGCCAGCCTCAGTGCTTGTGCCGAACCCTCCCGCCAACCTGCACTGGCCAGTCCTAATTCGTAGGGCTCTGCGTAGCCCGCCAGTGCCTCTTCGCCAAATCCGCTAATCGCGCCTTCGGTGCGCAGTGGCGTGCGGTACCCTGTCACGCGATGGTGGACGCATGCAGTGCGGGATCCTTCTCCTCCTCCTCCTCCTCCTCCTCCTCCTCCTCCTCCTCTGTCACTACGTCGTCCGCCATGTCCTTCCCCTCCTCGACTCCGCTTGCTCCCACTCCCCCGAACCCCTCTCCGTCGCAGGTGGCTGGCGTTGCTAGGACGGTCTCTCCCAGAAGGGGTTCCTGCAGCAGAGGAGCGTGGCCCACAGCAACCCTTGAGCGCACTGAAGCTAGCATGGGGCCCCGAAATGTGCCCAAAACATCCTATGGTGGCCCATGAGAGGGGTCATCGAGGGCCCTGGTCACAAGTAACCTCATGCCCGTGAGAATAAACACTAGGGGATAATAAAGTTCGGGGTTCAGGGAGAGATAATAAAAGTAGCCCAGCAGACCTCAGCATAATCTCGAAGTAAGAGATGATCAAGAGGAGACCAAGCCGAGCACGTTTTGAGACATCCTTGGCGTTTAGTTTTCATAGAAATATCCTCAACAATGGCTTATCTCTCATGAAAATTGTTTTTTTGTAAGTGCTCGTGTAGGGTAGCTCATGTGCCTCAATTTCCATGGATAATCAACCCCAGAGATAAAACAGTTCAGGCGAGCGTGGGGACAGAGAGAAATATAAAAGAAGAATAATACAGTAGAATAATAATAATAAAGAAGAAGAGGATAATAAGAAGAGGACGAAGAAAGGGAAATTCCAAAGTTCCAAATCTATCAATTTTAATTTACAAACGCTTTATGAACATTGATTTTTTTAAGTGCTCGTGTAGGGTAGCTCATGTGCTTCATTTTCCATGGATAATCAACCCCAGGGATAAAAAAGTTCAGGCGAGCGTGAAGACAGATAAAACTATAAAAGAAGAAGAGGAAAGTATAATAATACTAAGAACATTGCTCGTTTCGTTTGAGTCTGCCTCCCAAAATTATTGGTTTCGCTTGACACATCCCGAAGAAGTGTGATCGCTTCGCTTGATGTTGCTATATCAACATCGCTTGATGTTGCTATCTCAACATAGCGTTTCGAGGTGATAATGAAGTTCGGCCTCAGCGCTCGCCGCCCAATTTGAATTTTGTATAGGGCGACGATAATCAACTCTAAACACTGAAGGGGGGGGGGTCCCTTTATTATCATCGGCATGCGGTTATCCCCTGGGTCCTCCGAGCTTCTCTGAGCTCCTCCGAGCTCTTCTGAGACCCCTGCGGGTCCAGGTCAGTCGAGCTCCCAAGGGGCCCTCGGGGGAGGAACTCGGATGAGTTCAGAGGACCCTGGAGTTACCTGTGACTGGGCGTTTCTCAAACATCTGGACGCCTTGGTGGGTGGTTCCAAGGAAACTCTTCTACAGCTCCCAGAGGGCCCCAAGGGGGCCCCCCTGACAGTGGCATCCAAGGCGGCCCTCTGGGTGCTACCGTCGGGGTGTTTTCTCGGGGCCCTCTTGGAGCCTCCTCAGGGCCTTCATAAAAGGCCTCAGAGGGCCTGAAGACGACCCAGGAAGGCTCAAAGAAGACCCAAAGAAAGGTGTGCACTTGCACACCGTACTTCTGGTCCTCTTGAAGCTCTCTTGGGACCCTCTGAAAGCTCTCCGAGACAACGTGTTTGGGCCACGGGGGGCCCCGAGAGGGCCCAAAGAGAGCGTCAAGAGGCCCCAAGAGAGGGCCCACTGACAGTGGCACTCCAGCCGGCCCTCTGGGCGCCACTGTCAGGGGGCCCTCTTGGGGCATCTTCGGAGCTCCCTCGGGCCCCGCCGGAGAGCCCTGAATGCGGTGCGCAATTGCACACCGTACTTGGGGCCCTGTGGGAGCTCTCTCGGGGCCCTCTGAAAGCTTTCAGAAACGGCATGTTAGGCATTGTTAGGCCCTCGGGGGCCCCGAGAAGGCCTCAAGGGGGCCATAACAGAGCTTTAGGAGGGCCCTAAGGACTGCGCGCAGTTGCACACTCTACTTGGGGCCTTCTTGGAACCCTCGTTGTGCCCCTCGGAGCCCTCCGAGACAAGCAGTTGTGAGTAACCTTAGGGCTCTCAAAGGGCCCCAAGAGGGCCACAGAGGGCTCCAAGAGGGCCTCGAGCCCTTGATGCGGAGAAGGTGCGGCCATCTCCAGGGGCGT
Organism: Prorocentrum cordatum; assembly: GCA_963575745.1. Lineage (NCBI taxonomy): Eukaryota > Dinophyceae > Prorocentrales > Prorocentraceae > Prorocentrum > Prorocentrum cordatum. The sequence goes on along the minus strand of CAUYUJ010013891.1, from coordinate 1,154,442 downwards.
CAATTCTGGCATCACGGGGCCATCTTGACATTGCGGAGGTCGTTTAGGTTCACAGCATGTGTACGTCGGCCGCGCACATTCGCACATCGCGGGGGATGGTGCAGCCCGCAGAATGTGTCGGAATGGTCAGACAACCGATGGGCCCGGCGGCGCGGCCTGGCGCGCCAAGGGCACGGTTGCGGAGTGCGCGGCGAGAAATTTGACTTCAAATAGCGGCGCTCGCAGGCATGTGCACACGACAAAGACATGCAGTCTAGGAAGCCATTGACAAGTCCAGGAGCTCTCGCCGTGACAAGGACGGGCTTCATCTGCTCACGCATGCGACTCAGCTCGCCACCCTATGTAACGACTTCTGTGGCAACGGATCCGAGGTGGTCTGAAGTGTATGTTCGATGAGCGTGGGCGCCTCCTTCCCCCTCGCCATGGGGTTCTCCTCGGGCTACTTCTGATACTGGCCGAGCTGTCAGTCCTGCTTGGACTGGTCGCCCGCGGACTGCTGCTTGTGCAACCTGACCCGGCGACCGCAGCAGCTCTCGTTGCTGCAATCCCGCCAGGTCGGCGTTGCACTCACACCTGCCGCAGCCCTGACACATGGACCAGGTTCGGATGCAACTCCTGGGGGGCAGATTCTGATTTTGCCCTGGTCCGAAGTCTGGCTTCATCTCGCTTGATCCCGCTGAATCCCGCTGAATTCCGCTGAGTCCTTCTTAATCCCGCTTGATCCGAAGCCCACTCCGGCGTAGCAGCCCCCCAATAGGGCTTAATCCCCCTTAATCCTTCCGACGAAGACCTCCCAGTAGTTGCTTCCTAAGACGACGGTTCGCTCGTCCTCGCCCGTTGCCGGGGCGGTCTACAGAAAACAGTGGCCAGGGCAAGTGGGAAAGCCGCGCCTGGTCTGGGAGGCGGACGGCCTGCCCCTCCCAGCACCACGCGGAGGTGTCGGGGCTCGGGCTCTGCCAAGATGATCGGAGCCCAAGTGGCTCGAGAGGAGGAGGAGGAGGAGGAGGAGGAGGAGGAGGAGGAGGAGGAGGAGGAGGAGGAGGAGGAGGAGGAGAGGAGGAGGAGGAGGGGAGGAGGAGGAGGAGGAGGGGGAGGAGGAGGGGGGGGATGTGGGGGAGGAGAAGGAAGGGAGGAGAGTGGAGGAGGAGGAGGAGGTGGAGGAGGAGGTGGAGGAGTGGAGGAGGAGGAGGAGGAGGAGGAGGAGCGATGGCGGAGGAGGAGGAGGAAGGAGGAGGGGAGGGAGGAGGAGGAGGAGGCGGGCGGAGAGGAGGAGGAGGGATTTTTATAAGATAGAAGCATTGAACCATGATTTTTTTTAGATCCCCCCCCCATATTGGTGTGTTCACGTCCTATTGATGAAAGATGAGGGTGGGTTCAAATCTAGTAATTTGGAGTGGGGTGTCGAGATCAATGTCGGGGGGGGATCGTGGTGGGGTTTGTGGAGAATCAGACACACACGCATTTAGGGGGAGCTGTGTGTGTGCTATTTTCTGTTGTTGGTGCCCCCCCCCCCCAGCAGACACGGAGGAGGAGGGGAGGTGGAGGCGGAGGACGGAGCGGAGGCGGAAGGCGGAGGAGGAGGAGGGAGGAGGAGGAGGAGGATGGAGGAGAGGAGGAGGGGAGGAGGAGGAGGAGGAGGAGGTAGAGGAGGTGGAGGAGGAGGGAGGAGGAGGAGAGGGAGGGAGGGAGGGAGGGAGGGAGGGAGGGAGATAGGGAGGGAGGGAGGAGAAGAAGGAGGTTCGCCACCTCGGTGCGCCCGAGGCTGCAGGGAGCTCTGCCCTGCCTCCCTCCCCTCAGGTCCCCCAGCCCTTCTTCCAGTGCGCGGCCTCAGGTGACCGTTTCTCATCCCCTGGCGATAGGTGGCGTGGCTGGGGGGGGGATGGGGGGCGAAAAAGCCGGTCACGCCATGATTCGTGCGGGCGCCGTCAGGGAATGCCTCGGAGTTCCCCATTCCACACGGGGCTGGTGGGGCCGGTCACGGCCTTCGTCGCGAGTCATTCAACAACGAGATCCCGAGGTCCCGACGCTGTCCCCCAGGGTCGGACGTTCGTCCGCGGGCCCGTGTGCGGTGGCCCCGGGGCCCGAGGGCGAGCCCCAGAGGCCGGGCTCGACACCGGGGGCGCCCGGGCGGCAAGGGCGGGGCCGTCGGAGCCGCGGAGGCGCGGCGTGCCCGCCCGGGGCGGCCGCCGAGGTGAGCTTCTACGCGTCCATCGGGTGGACCTTCTATGCCTTCGCGAGCCTGGTGCACGCGATGTCCTACAGGCCCGCGGCCCGCGGCCCCGTCTCGGCGGGCGGGCGGCAGGCCAGCCCGGCTCCCGCCAGCAGGGCCGGGGGCCCGAGGGCGGGCGTCGGCCAGGCCTGCCCAGCTCTCTCGGACGACGTGGGGTCTCCAATCCGCTGGCGCTGTTCGTCGACTTCGCAGAGGGGGCACGTTTTCGGCCCACGGGGCAGGACCCGGGCCCCGGGGAAGGCGTGGGGACCTCTGCGGCCGCGCGTTGCAGCAGTCAGGCCGTCGGATGTCTGTGTGGTCTGGGGGCGCCAGGTGTGCACCCGCGCCGGCCTAGGATCGGTACGGTGAGACTGGATACGGAAGGAATGGGGACGAAGACTGACAGCGTTTCTGGCCCATTTCGAACAGGATTCACGGTTCGTGTCGCCACGGACGTTGTCCACTGGAGACAAAACGTAGTCTGCCCAACCGAGGCCGCTGACGATTTTGGATGTTGCTGTTGTGCATCGCGCCCATCCTCTCCGTACCCAGTTCGGGCGTGCCAGTAGGATCGGTGTGCATGCCCTCAGAACACCCGTGAGAGGTCCGAGGAGTAGCCGTATTGGTACCTATTTGTGGAGCACGCAGATGGTTTTCCCACGGCGGCGTGCCATTGACACTGTTCCTGCTCCCCCGACACTGCCTTGGAAGCGTAATGACGCCTCAATCATTGATTCGTTTGGTTTCGTCGCCTTCGGCTTTTCGTCATTTTGCGCCCCCGAGGGCCGTTCGCGGACCCCAGCCGGGGCCGTCAGGCACGGACCGGGAGGAACACCAATTCCGGACGACCCACTCGCAAGAGCTGCATGATTTTGCCAGGGGTGTTTAGGGGCCCAGGAGCCCTGAGCCCTGTGGAGTTTAGGGCCCAGGAGCCCTGCGCCCCTTGGAGTGCCCCCTGGAGTCTCGGGTCCAAGAGCCCCTGGGTGGCGAGGGCGCCCCCGCGCGTCGTGGCGAGAAGCGCCTCGTGGCGAGGAGCCTGCGCGCAGCGTCGTGGCGGGCGCCCCCTGGGCGGGCGGGCGCGGCGGCGGGCCCTTCTCGCAGCCTCGGTCGGTGGTGGTGGCGAGGAGGGGCCTCCTCCTCCTCCTCCTCCTCCTCCTCCTGCTCCTCCTGCTTCTCCCTCCTCCTGCTCCTCCCTCCTCCCTCCTCCTCTTCCTCCCTCCTCTTCCTCCTTCCTCCCTCCTCCCTCCTCCCTCCTCCCTCCTCCTCCCCCTCCCCCTCCTCCTCCTCCTCCTCCTCCTCCTCCTCCTCCTCCTCCTCCTCCTCTCCTTCTCCTCCTCCTCCTCCTCCTTCCTCCTCCTCCTCCTCTTCCTCATCCTCCACCTCCTCCTCCTCCTCTCCTCCTCTCTCCTCCCTCCTCCTCCTCCTCTTACCTCTTCCTCCCTCCTCCCTCCTCCCTCCTCCCTCCGTCCCTCCTCCCCTCCTCCCTCCTCCTCCTCCCCTCCTCCCTCCTCCTCCTCCTCCCCTCCTCCTCCCTCCTCCTCCCTCCTTCCGCCTCCATCCGCCCTCCTCCTCCTCCTCCTCCTCCTCCTCCTCCTCCTCCGTCCTTGTCCTCCTCCTCCTCCTCCTCCCCTCCTGCCTCCTCCCTCGCTCCTCTCTCCTCTCTCCTCTCTCCTCTCTCCTCTCCTCCTCTCTCCTCCTCCTCTTGCTCCCCCTCCCCCTCCTCCTCCTCCGCCTCCTCCTCCTCCTCCCTCCCCTGCCTCCCTCTTCCCTCCTGCTCGTCCTGTTGCTCATCCGCCTCCGCCTCCTCCTCCTCCTGCACCTCTCTATCCCCATTCGCGCCCGCTACGCAGTCGTCTGCAGCTTCTCGGCCCGATAGCTGCCCCGCTCGCCCCCCCACTCCCCTCCCCGCGCGCGCGCGGCCGGGGCGCCAGGGGCCCGCGGGGCCATCGCCGTTCAGGTTTCCTCGACACCTACGCGGCGATCGTCGACTCCGGGTTCGCCACCCCGCGCAGGCCCAAGTCGGTCGGGCCGGCGCCTGTGGCCCGTACGACGAGAGCGAGCGTCGGGGCCGACCGTCCGTTCTGAGCGGTGGTCGGTCGGGCAGGCGCGCCTTTCGGCACCCTGCCTGCCGTGGCCACCGGGCCTTGCTAGCACCGTCGCCGCTCGCTCTTCGGCGGGCGGTGCGGACAGGGCCCATGCCACGTCCTGCCGTTGGCAGGTCTCTCCCGCCTGCACCAGTCTGGTGGTCTTCGGCGCTCTCCACGCCGACTTCGGCGCAAAACTCCTCTCCCTCCTCCTTCGCCTTCTCCCCCTTGGCCTTTGGGGCGGCGGAGCAGGAGGCCCATCTGAGGAGAGGAGTAGGAGGGGGGCCTCACACGCCGCAGCGCCACGCCTTGCGTCGTGGCGCAGCGCCAGCCCTCGTCTCGGGCGTTCGATGTGCCGCCGCGCCTGGGGTCTCAGCCGCCGCTTCTACGCAAGACTTTCAGCCGCCGCGACAGAGACGCCCGACGGAGGGCACGGTGGCCAAAGGCGCTCCGACGCGCCGCCCAAGGGCTTCAGCCGCCGCGCAAGCCATGCCCGCCATTCCTGCTGCCAGCGAACCCAAGGCCAGCGTGTTCAACGCCGAAGCACCAGAGGGGTGCCCTGCGAAGATAACTGCGCTCTTGGGAAGGGAAGTGGTGGACGAGGATCTCTCTTACCTCCCCCCAACTCCTTCTCCTTGCCTCTACTTCGCCACCTGGCTCACCTGTGCCGCTAAGCATGGCGACCACTTTGTGGGCCCCGCCTGCTCCACCGTGGGCGGGGGAGCGTCACTCGCGGGGCACGCGGGCTCTGCCGCCGCCTCGGTTTCCTGGCCTTCGGCTGGAGGCATCGCCGCGGCCACTTCTGCCGACGATGCTGCTCGGACCGCCGGGGGCGGATGCATTCGCGCACCTCCAGGCTTGGACCCGCTGCCTCCTGGGCCTCCGGTCAGGCAGATTGGGCCGCCTCCGGGCCTTGACGTCTTGGAGGTTGGTTCCCAGAGGCTCAGTGCGGCATGCCCGCGCCGTGGCGCTGCTGCGGCTTGGAGCCCCACGGTCGTCTATCAGGTCCGACCTGGGGCCACGGCGTCAGAGGCCGCGCTTCCTCTACTGAGGACGCCGCCTCCGCCGCCACAGGGTCGCCCCTGGAGCGGTGCGTTGGCCCTGGTGGAGGCGGGGTGCTCCGTCGTCCCTCCTCGGGGTTCTTCGGCGGCCATGTCCGACTGCGGCCTTGACGGGGGTAGTCCCTCCTTTTCGGGGGCGGCGCCGCGGTGTGGCTCGAAATGGGTTGGCATGCGCCCTGCCAGCGATGCTGATACGGCCCCGCAGGGAGGGGCTCGTACCGCCCCCCCAGCCGCCACCGCAGTCCACCAGCCTGGCACCCCGCCGCGGAGCGGCCCCTGGGCCACCTCGGCCTTACGCGCCGACCTCCACTTGTGGGACCTGCACACGGGCTCCGACACTCAGGGTGTGGATCCGCCGCCAGGCCTCTCCGGCTCCGAAGCAGGCTCACGGGTGCCGCCTTTTGTCGCCCTCCGCGCGGCCCTTGCCTCGGATGGGGTGCAGCTGTTTAGCAGCGGGAGTATGCCGTGCACTGCGGCGTCGCCACTTCTGTCCGAGCGCTTCACGGTCGCCGACGGTGACCGCGCGGCCAGCGGAACACCCCTGAGCGCGGACTGGCATCGTGTCTCCGGGGATTCGCCCTCCCAGGCCAGGCAACTGAGGACACCGTCCGGAGTTGCCGTCCCAGAAGCGGATGTTCATGCGCCGCCGCCGCTCCACCGTAGCGCGGTTGGTCCCGCCTCACTTCGGGCGGGCGCTGCCCGTGGGCGCATGTGGTATGGTGAGCGTGCAGGGCTCCTGCCTTTCACTAACCTCGAGGGCGGTGTCGGCGCGCCAGCTGCCGGAGGGCCACCTCCCCAGTCAAGCGCCCGCGAAGGGTTGCGCTCGCTCGGGCGACTCGGCGATGCGACCTTGTCTCTGTTAGCCCCTCCACGTCACGAGGCGGCGGTTGCGACGGCGCCCGCCGCCGTCGCCGCTGTTTCTCTGGGGGCTGTCGCAGCGACTGCTCGCCAGGCGACTCCTTTGCCCGCCGCAGCCGCGTTCGGTAGCGGAGGAAGTGGGGTCGCGTCGAGTGGCTCCACCGCGGCCTCTGTTCCCGCTGCCTCCGCAGGCGAGCCCCCGCTGTCGTTCAAAGGAGTCACTGCTGCAAACGCGGGGCTTCCTGCGAGCGGAGTGGCTCGCTGGGGCCTTCGCGACCCGCCGCGGTCGCTCGGGGTTCGCGCGGATCCCCCCGCATCCCCGCCAGGTCCATCTTCGGCGCCGGCGGAAACCACTCAGAGCGCCTCTGCTGCGAGCGCAGGGCCCCTGGCGAGCAATGCGTCCAGCTCGAGCCCTCGCGACCTGCCGTGGTCGATCGGGGTACGTGGGCCCCCCCCCGCGTCCCTGCCAGGCTCGTCCCCTTCGTTGGCGGACGCCCTCCGGAAGTCGGCGATTCCCTGCCTAGGGGCCTCACCCCTGCCTCCAAGGGAGCCGCTTGCGGTCAGTGCCTCCAGTGCGAGCGCCCACGCCTTCTTGCACCCGCTCGGGCTGCTCGGGAATCCAACCTCGGCGTCGACGGACCCCGCGTCCCTGCCAGTGTCGGCCCCCTTGTTGTCAGGCGCTACGCGGCATGTTTCTGCTGCTGCTGCAGATGGTTTCGGGGTAGCTGGTACCTGCCTGCCGGGCGCCGCTGCTTCGGCGCCACAGAGCACGGGTCGCACCGATCCCTCAGCCCCCGCCGCAGCTCGCGATTTGGGCACGCCGCCGCAAAGCTGTCCTATGGCCACTTCGCCGTGTCTTCCAGGCTTCCTGCCCCCCCCAGGGCTGGAGCCGCCGTCACGGCCGTGTGCCTCGCGTCGCTCTGGGGGCGCCCTCCGCGAGGCTAGAGGCGCTCCAGCCCTTCGCCGACGTGGCGGTTCGTCTGGGTTTACTGCCATTCGGGATCGCGGCCACGTTGGCCAGGGCACCTGCGCCACCTCATCGCGTCCAGCTGCGCGCTGGGACCCCAGCTTCGGCGCTCGTCTCAGCGTGGGGGAAGGCTCGGTCGAACGCCCCTCCGCCGGCGCTCCCGTCTGCCCCTCCCGCGCGCGTCCCCCCGCCACTTGGGCGGGCCGACCCCGCTGCGGTCGCCGGCTCCGCCGAGGGGGTCGCAGGGGACGCACTGGGGCTGCCTGCCGAGGCGCCCCAGAGGGCTCTCGATCTGGCTTTCATCTGCCAGCGGGAGGCGCTGCAGCGGTGCATGTTCATCGTCCAGCTGGTGGGGGGCCGCGGCTACCTCGGAACCGCATGGTTCCTCACGGGGATCAAGCCCCCCCCCGTGTCGCGTGACCTGGTGCGGGTGGCGGCAGGCCCTTGCCGCGCCCGTTCCGCCGGCTCCCAGGCCGCCGGCGGAGCCGCCCTCCACGGCGGCGCATCCCACCACAGGGGTGGACGCACGCGAGCTGCGTGCACCGGCCGAGGGTTCACGCAGCGGCGAGTCGCTGTAAGCGACGACGCTGCTGCTGCCAGGCGTGCCTGGGCTGAGCGAGGCCGTGAGAGTAGGCACGCGCTCTTCCAGCGATGCTGTTGCGGCCCCGCAGGGAGGAGTTCGTGCCGCTGTCGCGACTCTCGCTCTACCCCTGGCTCCCCTTCAGGGCCGAGTGGCCATTTTGGCAATTTTCACCGTGCCGCCTCTACAGGTGCTGGTTCAGGTGCCGAGGCCCCCGCTTCTGGGGCTCCTGATTCGAGTGCCGCCGCTCCTGGCACTTCGCGTGCCAGCACTTGCACTGGCAGGTCTGCGCCCTTCGTGGCAGATCTGTCCGCACTGCTGCGCCTGTTCCCAGGCGCCTGCATCGACGTCACCCACTGGGCTGCTGCTCTTGCCCAGGTCGGGATGGGGACTCGATGTTCCCTTGCCGCTTTTACCCGCTCATCCCTCTGCGCGTCGGATTGGGACGACTCGTACCTGTTGGAGTCGGCTCCCCGCGATCCATGGCCGTGCCCTCCCTCGCCGCCTTTACCGCCGCCACCCGGGCACCTGACGGGTCGCGCGCGTGAGCGCTGGCGTGTGAGGCGCGCCGCCCGCGCGTTGTCGCAGCATGCTGTCGTTGCGCTCAACTGGCTCACCTTGGGCCATCCCAGCTTCGCTCCCGCCGAAGCCAGGGTGCGGGCAACGGTCACACCCTGCCAGGAGGGTGTCCGCAGTCGCCTCGAGCGTCTGTGTCGGATCGCAGTTCGCCTTGCCCGCGGTGGCAAGAGCGACCTCGGTCGGGCTTTTGCCAAGTTCGACTCTACCGAAGTCTCGCTCCATGGGCTGGCCACCCATGTCGCAGCTCTTGAGGCTTCGTTCACCTCCTCCTCCCAAGTGCCCGCCCCCATGCGGCAACTTCCCGTCAGCGCCACGCCCTTGGCTAGCTCGCTGGCGGCTGCGGCAGGCTGGGATCCTACCCAGGCTGAGCCTTTCGACCTCCGGGTCCAGGCGTCCCGCATCAAGTGGGATTACTCTCCTACGTTTGATCCCACTCCGTACTTGTCCGACGATTTGGTTCGCTCCGCTTTTCATGACCCTGAAGTCATGCGGCTACCTGAGGACGAGTGGCCTTCGGGCTTTTCGGGTGCTCGTGTGCATATGGATCGCGAGCAGCTGTGGGAGCTTCTGCGCAAGTGGGACTCCTGCGGCGCCCTGTACCTTACTCCCTCCGCCGACCTCGCCTGGGACGAGGCTTGTGGTGCGTTCAGGGTCCCGAAGGATGAGTACCATGACCGTCTCATCCTGAATCCGACGGTAGTGAACAGTCGTTGCAGCAGCGTCTCCTCCAGCACACAGCGCCTCGGCCAGGGCTTCCTTCTGTGCCGCCTGGGTCTCGCGCCCGGAGAATGGCTGGTGGTCTCGTGCGACGACCTGCGCGAGTTTTACTACACGTTCAAGGTTCCGCCAGCTCGCGCACGCCGCAACGCCCTCCGCGTTAAGCTCCCCAGCTCGCGGTTTAAGGGCTTCAACGCGTGGCGGAAAGACCTTGAGGGGCTGGACGTTTCTCCCTGCCTTAACGCGCTGGCCATGGGCGACAACATGGCAGTGGAAATCGCCAACTCCGCACACGAGGGCGTGCTGCGCAGCTTCGGCGCGCTGCGGCCTTCCGAGCAGGCCGTGCATCGCTTGCCGTTCCCTCGGGGGCCCTACGTCGAGATGTTAAACATCGACGACCACACGGGCTTTCAGAAGCTCTCGTGGCGCGGGAGCGCCCCGCGCCCCGACGACCCGACACGCCGCGACAGGGAGGTTTTTGCTGCGTGTGATCGCGGCTACCCCCAGGTGGGCCTCATTCAGCACCCCGGCAAGAGGGCCAGGGGCGAAACCCACAAGGTCGTGGTCGGCGCCGAGGTGGAGGGCAGGATCGGCATAGTGTGTGCTCCCCTGGTCCGCACTGTGGCCCTCTGCCGCCTGACCCTGATTCAGGTATTCCTCGGTCGCTCGACTCGGGCGTTGCTGAGCTCGCTCGTGGGTTGTTGGGTGCAGGTGTTTTTGTATCGACGTCCCATCCTGTCGATATTCACTCACATCTACACCTTCATCTCGACCCTTCCCGACGACGGGCTCGAATATGAGCTCCCGCCCTCGGTTCGCGACGAATTGCAGGCCTGTACCTACCTGGCTTTTGTTGCGATGACCGACCTTAGGGCGACGCCTTGCCCTGAAGTGTTCGGCACGGATGCCTCCCTCGGCTGGGGCGGGGTGGTCCGCAGCGACATCAGTTCGCATCTGTCACAAGAATTGTGGCGGCGCTCCGAGCACGGCGGCTGGCATACTCGTCTTCCCGACCGTCACTTGCTCATGGTCCTGAGCCGCGGGCACTTCCTGGGCCCCGAGCTGACCCAGCTGCGCCGCGAGGCGGGGCTCCCTTCTCTTGAGCTCCCCCTCGCGCCGCGCTGGATCAGTGAGCTGTCGGAGGCTCTGCGCTTTCGGTTGGCGTATAAGTGGGAGTTCCGCATGCGTCGCCATATCAATATCCTTGAGACTACAGTGTTCAAGAGTCTGTGCAAATACTGTTGCGTCCGCAACCCCGACTCCCGGATCCCCGTTCTCTTGGACTCCCAAGTGGCACTAGGCGCGGCGGCCCACGGTCGGAGCAGCAGTCCTGGACTTTCGCATGTGTTGAGCACCTGCTTGCCCTACATCCTGGGAGGCGGGCTCTACATGGGCGGGCTTTACGTCCCGACTGATGTCCATCGAGCGGACGACCCCACGCGCAATCGCCCCGTCCGCCCCCCCTCGCGCGTCGAGCCTGCTTGGCTGTCTGATATTGACGAGGGTCGGTTCGAGCGATTCGACGTGATAGCGGCTGCCGATGCTGCTTCCGCGTACCCGACGTGTTTGTGGGGCAGGTTCGCGCTCCTGGTTCTGGCTCGCCGCCCTGCCGCGGGCGCGGGCCCGCACGGGCACCTTGCGACCAGCCGTCAGGAATCGCCATTCCCCGGCGATCAGGGCGACGCGGCGGCGTCCGCTGAGGCTGGGGGCCCGCCGCTTCTCGCGCCCCCCAGCACCACCAGCTCGCCAACACCCGCCTCGCGGGAGCCAGCACCCAGTGGTCCGCGCAACGTTCTTCGCACTGACGCCTTGCGTAGTCCACGGCACGATCATGTCGTGAATTCTGCAGCCAGCGCAGCGCCCGCGGTGCCCACCGCTTCGGCGCCCCCCTGGGATGTTAGCTCGTTCCCGCCCCCGCCGGCAGGCATGCGCCCTGCCAGCGATGCTGCTGCGGCCCCGCAGGGAGGGGCTCGTGCCGTCGGTGGGGAGCCAGGAGCAGGCGCGCCCGAGGCGAGGTCCCGCTCGCAGCGCCCGGAACGCTCGCGAGGTCGCGCTCGCGGTCCTTCTTCTTCTGCTGCTGAGGAGGGAGCGCGCGCGGGCGGCTCCCATGAGGGCCGTGCAGTGGCCGCCGCGTCTGCGCCCGCGCGCTTACCCCCTGTCGGCGGCTCGCATTCGCAGTCGGCGGGGGGCGCGGCCGCCGCGTTCGGCAGCGAGCGCCAGTTACGGCCAGCTGATGCTGCCAAGTTGATGGCCGCTTGCGCGCTCCTCGGCGTGCAGTTGAGCACTCCAGACTCCGGGGTGCACCGGGCGTGGCGGCGGTTAGCGACCCCCCACCACCCGGCCAAGTCGCGAGGCTGCCATGCTTCCGCGGCTCGTTGGCAGCAGTTTTGCGACGCCCGGTCCCAGCTGCTCGGGCCCTTCCGCGAATTGCGCGTCCACGGCGGATCCGTGGCGGGGGCGCAACCTGGGAAATCCCCAGCCTCGACGCGCGGTCTCGTGGACAGCGCGCCGCGGCCGCCACAGGCGACCGAGGCCGTCAGCGCCGTGTCTGGCGCGACTCCCGCCAGCGCCCGGACGGCCTTGTCGGCGGCGTGTTGCGGCGGCGGCCTCGGGTCTCCGGAACGCGCGGCCGCGCCTAGCGCTGCGCCTGGCGTTCTCTCGGCGCGGGGCGCTAGGACCAGCATGGGCCCTCCGGCTCGCGCCGCAGGTGCGCCACCAGCACCGCGCGCCGACGATGTGCCCACGCCTGCTTCCGTGCATCGTTCGCAGTCGAGCGCCCGTGCGCGCGTGCATGATGCCTCGCCGCCCGCCGCCGCCTCATACGCCGCGCCGCCGGCCGCCCCTCGTGCCAGGGCCGCTCCGAGGTCTCTGGAACTCGCGGCCGCGCTTAGCGCCGCGCCTATGGTGGGAGGCCCGCTCGTTGGCAACGCGGATTCCCCCGACTCCAGGGAAGCTGCCCATGACATGGTCTCTGAGGCGCTGGCGGCTGCGCCACACTTTTCCGAGTCCTTGGAGCCCTCTGCGCGCGCGGCCCAAGGTCCGCCCCAAGTCGGGGCGTGGGCCACCTCGGCTGCGATGCGCACCAGCCAGGTCGCTGTCCCAGCGGCCGCGGTCAGGCGCGCGCGTGCCGAACGGCGTGCTTTGGCGCGGCTCCGAACCGCGGTCGACGCTGTCGATGCCGCTCTGACCGAGGTCGAGCTGGAGAGAGGTGCGGAGACTGGGGAGAGCGCGGGAGAGCTGGCAGAGCGTATCCTGACGCTCCTCGCCGAGCTCGAGCGCCGTAAGGCTGCATTGTGCAGCGCCCGCTCACGTCTTGCCAATTGCGTCAGAGAGGCCGCGTCCGCCGGGCCCCCCGCGGCGGCGGCGGACCTTTTTGCGCCTGCGGCAGTGCCGGCTGCCCCCGCGGAGGTGGACAGCGCCGCCGAGGCTGAGGCGAGGATAGGTACGGTCCCGCACAGCGAGGCTGACACGGCGCCGCAGGGCGGTGGCCGTGCCGCCATTACCTGGCATCGGCGAGTCCCCCACCCCGCGCGCCGCCGCCGCCGTGCAGCAGGTGCTGCGCCTCCGAGCGCTCCGCGGTCAGGCGCCGTCCTGTCTTCGGCTGACGCCGCACATCAGGGCGAGCGGCAGCGCCCGCGGCTTATGGCGCTAGACGGCCCAGGGGCCGAGCTGTCCCCAGCCGCGCCGACGCCTTCTGGCTCGACCGCTGCCGCTGACTCCGGTCGCGGCCTTAGCCCCGCGCCTCCTCTCGCGCGAATCTCGTTCGCCCAGGGCTCTCGTTTCACCCCCGCTGATGAGAGCAGGCGTACACGCTCGCTCGATGCATTCGAGCTGTGGCTAGGTGAGCACACGGGCATTGTCCCTGACACGCTCTACCGCAGCGGGATCTTAGCAGGCAGATTCTTGGCCACGTTCGGAGTTTGGCTCCACGACGCGGGGCTCCCGCAGTACATCCTTGTTCACGCCGTGCTGGGCGTGCAGGCCAATCACCCTCACTGTAGGGGTTTGCTGACTGAGGCCTGGGATGTTGCTAAATTGTGGAAGCATTCCGAGCCTCCAGCGCGCTTCTTCGGGCATGCCCGCAGCTTCCCCGGGCTCCGCCCGCCGCTTCCCCGAGCGCTCCTTCGCGCGATGGTTAGCTTGTGCCTGCTGTGGGAGTGGCCCGAGATGGCTGCCCTGGTGCTGGCTGGTTTCACGATGTCCCTGCGTCCAGGCGAGATTCTCCACGCGAAGCGTTGTGACTTGTCGCTGCCATGCGACCGCCTTGAGCCGGAAGGCGACGCCTTCTTGTCGATTGCAGTTCCTGAGAGTTGTCGGTCTTATCCGATTCAATACGCTCGTTGTTCGGATCGAGCGACCGTCAAAATTATGGATATTGTGTTTCGGCATGTGGGCCCCACCGATCCGCTCATGACCACGACCTCTGGTCAGAGCGGCTTCCGTACTCGGTGGAACCATCTACTTGTCGGCTTGGGCGTGCCGCTCGCCAAGATGCCTGCGGGGTTCGACATCACACCCGTTGGCCTTCAAGGCACAGGCGCCACAGACTTCAATGCCGCTACGGAGCATTTGCCACGCGTCTTCTGGCGGGGCCGCTGGCGCCAGGCGTCCACCGCCGAGGGATATCTGCAAGACGCTGCCGCTTCTACTGTCCTTGCCGCCCTCCCTGAGGCCTCTCGGTCTCTGGTCGAGTACTTTGCGTCTGTTAGCGACTACCTTGTCGCGTCCTTCCTGAATGCTGGCCTTGCCGGGTGGCCCATTCAGCTCGCAGCCGCCCGCCGAACTCTTGTCACTTCGCAAGGGCTTTGAGCATGGGTATGGCTGCTACGACCTCCTGATGGTCGTCCAGGGGCCCGTGTTGGACACGGCCACCTGAGTGCGCCGCACGGTGCGATCGCGGCGGCCCGTCTCTCTCTACGGCCCGCCGCGCGCGCGCCGCGCGTCCGCCCCGAGACGACTGCTCTTCTGCGCAGCGAGCGGGGATGCACCTCTCTATCCCCTTCGCGCCCGCTACGCAGTCGTCTGCAGCTTCTCGGCCCCCACCCTCTACCTCCCTCCTTCTTCAAAGGCTGGCCTGCGGCGCTGCTACGACCTCCTGATGGTCGTCCAGGGGCCCGTGTTGGACACGGCCACCTGAGTGCGCCGCACGGTGCGATCGCGGCGGCCCGTCTCTCCCTACGGCCCGCCGCGCGCGCGCCGCGCGTCCGCCCCGAGACGACTGCTCTTCTGCGCAGCGAGCGGGGATCCTCCTCCTCCTCCTCCTCCTCCTCCCCTCTCTCCTCCTCCTCCTCTCTCCTCCTCCTCCTCCTCCTCCTCCTCCTCCTCCTCCTCCTCCTCCTCCTTCTCCTGCTCCTCCTCCTGTCTCCTCCCTTCTCCTCTGCCTCCCTCCTCCCTCCTCCGTCCTTTCTCTCCTCCCTCCTCCCTCCTCCCCTTCGTCTCTCCTCTCCTCCTCCTCTTCCTCCTCCTCACACACTCCCTCCTCCCTCTGCATCCTTCTCTTCCTCCTGCTCCTCCTCCTCCTCCTCCTCCTCCTCCTCGTCCTCCTCCTCCTCCTCCTCCTCCTTCTGCTCATCCTGGGGCCCTGAGTGGCCGCTCTCAGGAGGATCGCTCCGTCTGAGGAACGTGGGGCGGGCGTTCTTGCAGGGCGTGTGCGGGGAATGCTCTCAGAGCGTTCTGGAATGCTCTGAGAAGGCCACGACGCCCGCGCTTCCAGAGCCGCTGGATCTCCATCCGAGTTTATCATCGTCCTGGCGACGTCTTGGTGTGTGGTCAGGAGCTTGGGCTCAACGTGTCGCGCCGCAGTTGTTGGCCCACCACGCCTCTGCGCGACACGCTATCCACGTCGCGTTACCGCCCTGAGCTTTGCCTAGCCTCCCGCCCCGCGGAGCGGAGCGACACGCTATCCGCTTGCAAGGTAGACTCGCGCCGCGTCGAACCCAGACCAGCCCCTCATTCCTACCCGCATCGGCGAGGGCTATGTTTGGTACTGGTGGTGCTTGTTTGCACGACTTGGGCCTCTTTGGCTTGCCCTGAGGGCTTCAAGGACGGCCCAAGAAGCCTTCAAGACGACTCCAGCGTGGGCCCATGGGAACATCGTAGAGCATACCGCAGGTTTGGATTGCGGACCACGTTACGTGTCAGTGCTGGGCCTATTGGGAAAGGGACGCCTGTGGGGTGAGACTCCCCGAGGACCCTGGCGAAGACTGATCAAAGGGAAGGGGCACGGCATTGCTCGATCTGCCGTGGGCTGGCGTGCCTAAGCATGGCCCAAGGTGGCCGCAGGGAAAGGGGGAAAGGGCTTCTCGTTGCCGGAGACAGAGGCCGCCATCCCGTCACGAACGCCGACAGGCTCGGCGGACTTTTCTCAATCGCATGATCTGCGCCGAATCTCGCCTCTGTCGCCAACGCGCGGCTCCAGAGTGTTCGACCTTGGCGGCGACCATAGGTTCCGCCGCCCGACCGTCGGCGAGGATCTTTTCACCGCACTCCTTCTTCGGCTCCCACCGTCTCCTCCACCCCAGAGCCTCCTCGTCCTTCACCCCTTTCTCCTCCTCCTCGTCCTTCTCCTTCTCCTTCTCCTTCTCCTCCTCCTCCTCCTCCTTCTCCTGCAGTCCTTTCCCTTATCAATAAATTCTCCCTGTCGCACCCCGAGGTCAGTTTTTAGGGCGGGCCGGGCGTGTCGCCTGAAGCTTAAACATTGCCAACAGTTTCACAGATGGTGGGCGGGTCGTTTTCAAAATGTGGTTGTCGCCTAGCGCCGCGCACATTCGTTTAACAATGTGCACGAGTTTCACGAATGTAGGGCCATCCGTTTTCAAAGTGTGGTTCTCGCCATAGCGTTGCGCACACTTTTATATACATATTTATAGATATAGATGAAACAACTCTACAAGAGTTTCACGGTTTGAGGGCGGCTCCCTTTCAAGATGTGGTTCTCGCCTTAGCGCCGCGTGCATTCGTTTTCAGGCATTGCAAGAGTTTCATGTATTGAGGGCGACCGTTTTCAAAATGTGGCTCTCGCCGTAGCGCCGCGTGCAGTCGTTGTAAAACATTGCCAGAGCTTCATGGACTGAGGGCGGTTCCTTTCCAAATGGTGGCTCTCGTCTGAGCGCCGCGC